>VYXH01004956.1:171478-428776 GCA_013397275.1 Burhinus bistriatus
AAAGGTCTTTTCCAACCTAAATGATTCTATGATTCTATCAAAGAGAGAGAGCAGGCAGGCTCTGGGCTCTGCTTGGTTCTTTGCTCAGAAATAAAGCAGTTAAGTGACAAAGGATTTTGGTCATCCTTCGCAAAAAAGCATCAAGCTTTCTTCCCTCCAATACTGTTCAGTGTCTGTGTGAAAACATAATGACAGTTCAGTGAGCTTTGTTAAATCTTTCATAAAACGTGTTAGCTGTGGAGAAGGCAGAGGAGTTAGTCTAGTGTTTTCCCTGCAGGCTTCCTTGCACAGACTCCTACAAATACCAAGGTCTGCAGAGCTATGATTTCTACATGCAGTTGCTCATTTTTGCACACAGGAATTCCTGCAAGTGGCTGTTTTGAGAGTAAAATCTCAAAGATCTTGAATTTTCTTTTGTTCCACCTGAAGTCATTTTTCTCCAATCCAGTTCCTTCTGAAGTCTGTTTTCTCCATTTTTCCAAATGGGGGAATTTTTTCTGTAAATGTGATAGTGTTTTTAGAGCCACTGGTTTTTTTCATGAAGGATCAGGTAATTATTTCAAAAGGATCTGTACAGAGAAGAGGCAGACTTTTGGAGACAGCTATAAATTTCTTAGATAATCCCATTTCCTGGGTATAAGTGGTTTGCTAAACTACCTCTGGCTATGAAACCCTGCATGAGAGCAATCCAGGTCTGCGTTTTACAGAGATTTTGGAAAAAGCAAAGGCTGTACGTGCTCCAATGCTGATGTAAGTAACTTATACCACAGGTGACTGACAGCTCCATTTCCAATGTCAATGATTATTACAGTGCTGCTTGGGTTTGCCTTGTACTAATTAGGTTTTTGCATACCTCAACTTTATGTTAGTATCTTTTTATTATATTAATATCTAAATTCAAATTGAAAAGCCTGGCTAGCAGCCTAGACTGTACCTTTCACAAAACTTATCTAAATGTCTTGAAAAAAAGATTTTATTTCACATCTATTGAGATAACTGACACAAAAATTCTGTCCTCTCTCTCTTTTTTTCTTATGTTCCTAGATACCTATTTTGTCTGGCTTTCAAGTCCCCAATGCAGTGGATTTTTGCTGCTTAAAATAAAGCAATTCCTTTGCAGGCCAACAAATGCACTTCCACATCAGGAAGAAAAGTATTTGGCTTCTGTGCTTCCCTAACATGTGCTGATGCTCTGAGGAGGTGGGTTGTTTCTGTGTTGATCCTGGCAGTGTTGGTGTGTTCGATAACTAGACATCTCCACTGTGACTTATGGCAGTTCAGAAGAACAAATATTGTCACTAACTTCATTTTGTGCAGAATAACTGACGTGGAGCAATACAGCTTTTTGTGTGCCTCCTTGTTTAACAAGGGCTATAATTTGTGCAGCATGCGTTTGGTGTGGAAAGACAGTTTAATGGAGGCATGTTTTCTCCCGTATAAAAATCCAACCATCCTAATAAACAATGAGTCAAATCACAGGGAGCTTAGGGAGATGCTTCATCTCTCATATGGTCTTTTCTTTCCTGGATGGTGGGTGCTTTGAGGCAGCAGCTACATTTCCCTGTCTCTCTCCGACAGTCCGGAGCTCAATGGACTGTGGCCTTTAGCATCTCACAGAGCATTAAAAAAGGAGCATAGAAGTGGCTTGTACAAAAAGAATCGTCTCCTCTTCTTTTACCTTTGCCTTTCATGGTTACTGTATTTTTGATATAGCTTGAGACAGTGATTGAAACGAAGACATCAAACTCGCACTGTGAAACCAGTTCATCCTGCAAGCAGACTGCCTGTTTGGTGTTTGGAGAGGGATGGAGTAGTGTATGCCATATACAAGCTCCCTTCAGCCCTTGGTTTGGGTTTAAAACTCGGGATTAAAGCCCTTGGGGGCCAAAATGTTCTTGTCTGTTCTTTGAACTCTCAGTAGGGAAAAGGTGCTGCCTCAGAGAGAGCTCGGACCCTCGTTTCAGCCAGCTCTGTGCAGGCGGTTAAACATCACCGTCACAAAATGAGAGAACAAAATCTTGCTGAGTGAGGATGACCAGGATTCTGGTCCTTATAATTACCCTGATTAAGGGTCAGGGGTTTTGGGGTCAGGGTCCCTTGGGGCAGGTTTTGGGTACTGCAAAGCAAAGGGGCAGTCTCTGTCCCCCCGCTGTCCCACTGTTCGTGGAGCACATCCCAGGCTGACTGTCCCTTCCTGGCATCTCCGAAGGCTCCAACTCTGACCTGCCATGGGGGCACGCTGATGCTTCTGGTATTTCCATTTTGCACTGCTATCTTCTGTGACTCGGTATGGAGCTGTGGGCTGCCTCATTCGTTCAATAAAGTGGGAGTTGAGCCGTCTGGGCTCAATCTGTGTGACCTCACCCACCTCCTGGTTTTTTGAGCTCATTTTTTTAGTGAAATAGAGTTCTTTCTTCCACCTTGTCATTTTTTAAATCAATTTTATACGTGAGTCATTTTTTAAATCAATTTTATACGTGAGTGGTGTGAAAGTGATATGAAAAGTAAAGCCAATAAAGAGAAGACCATGCCACAGGGTCTATTTATAGGGCAGTGCACTTACTGAAGCATACCAGTTTGCTCAGGTTTTTAAGCTTTTTGAGGCAGGATCTGTCCCTCTGCATAGGTCTGAATGAGTCCTAAGAGGGTGGGGTCCTTAAGGGGTGGTCACTCTTGCTAAAACAGAGACTCTCACAAGCACTTAGCAGTTGCCAAAACCATTGAAAGAGATGTAAAATACTTGTGTTTGGCCAACAGCAGCATCATCTTTCTTAGGAAGAGATTTGAGTGACCAGGGAAAAAGGTGTGAGGTGCAAACACGGAGCCAGGAGGTACCCACCGGGGCACAACTGGTGAGATCCACAAAGACGACTCTGCTGGGTGATGTTTGCCAGCCTCACTGTCTTTGCCCTGATAAGGGAAGTGAGTCCACAGAGCCGGAGAAACTACCGTCCTGGTTTTGCATATTCTGATCTGAAGTTTCACCTGAAATCACGGCTGTGTAAATATACATTTGCCAAAAGCACAAGGAAAATTCTCATGGCTGCATACTGAAATAGCAAGATACTTCCTCAAATTTATCTGCATGTTTGATATTGACTCAAACTGGTCTAACACACAGCGTACAAGGGTATTGACCCACCAGCCTACTTGGCAGAAACCCCATGTTGTAGTCCAATTTTATATTTGTAACAGGCCTACCACTTGATACGTGCTATAAAAACTGCACCACATAACGATTTCAACGGGCTGACAGTCAAAAGGAAGCCAAGAACTGAAAAATAGCCATTGCAAGGGGAAAAAGCAAGTCGGCTGGCAGAACTGTAAACAGGAGTTTGCATTGTATCTCCTTCCCCTTCTCTATGCTATGCCTGAATAATTTGCAACAATTATGACAAATTATCTGATCTCTTAGGACTGATCTGCGTGCTATGTGGGAACATTACAAACTGTAAACCACCCAGGGGTGAAGTACCCCAACAGGTAAGACTCTGAGTTATTCCTTGATTTCTCAGCCTGTAGGTGGTTTTGCTGTAAATGTGGATGGGTTTTTCCTCGGTAGTCAAGGCATGCTAGAAATGGAGGGGAGTATTTAAGAACAGGCTGAGATTCTCAGGTGATATTGTTCCAACAGCTCAGGCTATTTAAAAAAACAGAACAAAAAAACCACAACAAAACACACAAAAGGAGACTTCGATACCTTATAAAACCTGTAATGATAAAACCATGATAAAATTAAGATAAACTGGGTCATGGAAATAATTGTGAAAAATTTCTAGCATTGACCCTCTCAAAGTAATGACCTTGTGCCCTACCCACTAGGAAAAATCCCTTCCAATTTGCTGCTTTGATATTGGAAAATGTGACATTTGTCCATCATTTTCTTTAACTGAACTGAGCTACTACTGACTGAGTAGTTTGAAAGACCTAATGAGGGCTGAACACCATCTGGGCTGCCTAAATTGGGGCCAAATTATCCGATGTTGAGAAGTGCCAGCACAGCTATTGTTGAAGATGTTTGCCAGGCCCAAAAGTGAACATAATCATTTGGAAAGCTTATTTGGTTAAAAATTCATTCCTGAATCAGCTGAATCAAAACTTGCCAGTTCAGAGGCAGTGCTGGTGTTTTCTAGCCCGGGTCAGCTGCAGAGTCAGTACGTGGAGCAGAGAGCTGCTCATGGGGGGAGCCTTTACCTCCAGGTAAAATCAAATGAGGGGGAGAGTGACACCTCGTATTGCTAAGTAGGACCACACCTGAGAAGTCTTTATCAACCCCATTGGGAGTTATTTTAAGGGCTCTGAATTACAGTGTTTGGGGGACTGGGCACTTTAGGGACTGTAGTACCTATGCGGAGGCTGAAGACAGGCTGTCTGCATCTGGCCCGCTGCTGTATTTTGGTTTCTGGAGCTGGTCCGCGATGATGTTAGGGCATCAAGAAGAGAGACAGCTACCTATTACTGCTGTAATCTTCTGTTTAAGACCTGCATGCAGCTTTGAAGCAGAGCCATATGAAGACATCACCATTCTGGTCTCATTCTGGTTCGAGACATCAAGGAAGAAAATGTAATAAGGAGATAGTATGAGAACTGCTTCACAAATTATCCCACAGGTATTATGAAGGCGAAGCGGTGCAGATAAAATACACGGAGCAATTCCAAATCCATTAGCAGCGGATGTGCTTAGAAGCCTCATATCTATTATGGAAATTTTCAGGCAGCTGTCCATAAATTGATAAAAACGCGTACTCCAAGCAATGCTCGTGAAGCTGAGGCTGGAACAGTAACAGGGGGGCTGTGCAAGGCTCTGGCACTGCATTCTCCGTGACTCTACACTCACAGAAACAAAGACGAGGCTGGGAAAATCAGAATTAATGGCAATCCAACATAACAAGGACAAGTCATCATTTCCCAAGTGATTATAGAAGGAATTAGTCTGGTTAATGCAGAAATTAGGTAAAAGCAGGAAAATCATTATGTATAATCACGGGCTCAGTCCGACTCACAGCAAAAGCATTCCAAAGGTACAGCTTTTCAAGCCTATACTACGGAATAAGGTCTAAACAAATAAAGAAGGATGTGGTGTTATAGATGCAATAACTACCTGGTCATGCAGAAGGGGAGAAGATATACAAACAATCCTATGGGCAATGTTAACTTTAAAGCAACTTGTTTGTAGAAAATTAGGTTCAGGGGCAACAGAAGAGGCTAATAAGATGAATTTTGGAAAGAAGAATGAAATATTACTGCGGACAATGCTGTGTGAGGTTTAAAAGCGCAAAACACTCCCTCATGCATGTGACCAAGCAGCTTGGAAGCTTGCCTAGAGGCGGGATGTGTATTACGGACACTGCTGAGAAAATTCTGTATAAACTTGTCTCTGTTGAAGTAAAAAAAGCAAAATAGGCCTCTGCTGACATATCAGCATAAAAATGTCACTCACAGGATTTCAGATTCAATTTAAATGAATAAACTTGTTGTGGATTAAATAAAACAACAGAGCATATCTACATGGGATACAAAGAAGTGCAGTTGCTAAAAAAATTTTCTTTTCCCTTTTCTAACACAACACACCTGAGGAAGAAAACAAACTGACCTTATCATGTTTTTAACTATAGTTGTGCAGACCCCACTGTTTGAATGATTTATACAGAGGAAAACCAAAACATCTATGTCTGAGCTGCATGGGAAGCTGTAAGAATGCAAATGAGGAGAAGAAATTTATTTGATTGACATTGGAGAAATCTGGCCATCCAGTCTCTCCAAACCGTAAGTAAAAGCGAGAAAGGGATGCATGTGAAGCAGAGACATCCCTTTGTACGACACCTTCAAACCGTTGGGAAGTGCTCATGTAACAGCAGCGGGGGATCCACGTACAAGCCTTTGTAAACTACGTTTGATTTTAAGTAAAACTAGGTGAAGGACATGGCTGAAGCTTTGCCTATGGAGCAGAAGGATAAGGTGTCAGTGATCACACTGCAGGGCAGGTCAGTCTGGTGCATACTCGCGTATTTTTCAAGCATTTTTCAAGCCCATGTTGGACGGGGTTTTGAGCAACCAGGTCCAGTGGAAGGTGTCCCTGCCCATGGCAGGGGGGTTGGAACTAGATAATCTTTAAGGTCCCTTCCAACTCTAACCATTCTATGATACTCTGATATCTTTTCTACTTGATGCCAAAATCAAAATTGCAGAGTTCTTGGGTGGTATCAGCTAGTATAGTAAGGGGAGACCGCATTTGTAGGAAGACTATGGTGGTCTGATGTTCTGAGCTTGAGGGGAGTATGTGAACAGGAGCTACTCCCTTCATGGTGTTAATTATTAGATATGTCTTCTTGTTATGCCAGTTAAGTGTAATCTTATTACCACAAGACTGGGAAGGACTATTGAGTCTTTTATTCCACTCTCTTTCCTGGGACATGGTTGTAAATATTAAACCTCAACATGCCAGGAGAACTCAAGTAGTTCCTCTGGTAAATGTCCACACCTGCATGAGCTCTCTAGAAGTGTGTCAGGTCAGCCAAACTCTCAAAATGCTTTTCTACCTCCATTGACCAAGAGGCTTCAGATGAGTAATTCACATGTGAACATTTAGTCTGCAGACATCTGGAGTTAGGACAGATGAATCTCACCTCTGTCAACCACATTAGGTGGATCCTGACCTAGCAAATCGCGTGACTTGCAACACGACTGCCTTCTCAGAGGAAAGAGGAGAAAAGAGAGCAGAAGAAAAATAGGAAATCTGGCAGCAGGTTTAAGTTCCTCCTTTTATGTGAGTGTTGACCTGTGCGTGACTGCCTTTATTTTGCACCTTTTTTGTTAGGTTTGTGGGTAAGAGGGGAAGTGGATTGCTTTAAGATGGAAGTAAGCTGATGAGATAAGTGAAGTGAAATGAAAGACAGCCTCTGTGTCTGCAAAAATGACAGTATTCTGGAGACTAATACTATGTGTGCTTTCAGCAGATTTACAAATATTCCTGTTGTAAAGGCGATCACTTAGTGGGTGGGTTTGAGAGAGAGAAGATACCAGTGTTGTACCAACTACAGCATGGCCTACAGAGATTACAGATCTTTGCCGTGTTTGTTTCCTGGTGCTTAAGCACAGCAAGTCAGGAGGGAAAAAACCTGACCATTTAAGGCTGTCATGTCAGGGAGTCAATGTGTCCAAAGCAGCATCATGACTACATAACACCCGTGGACATGGGTGCTCAGCACCCATGTCTGCAAGGTGCTGGGCACCTGTGGGCCCACTAATCACAGGGAGAAGACTTTGCCGAGTAGTCCCACTTGCTCCAGCCCCTAGATTTCACAGTGCTACAGCCCTTCTCTTTCGCCCTGTTGTAACTCATGCTGGAACTGGTGCTCAGAGTTTCCTGCGGTGGACAAGATGGCTTCATGCTGCTGAGATGGGCAAGGTGCCGCAGTGTACGCAGGTACATCACCTGCTGTCACACACAGCTGCCTGTGGATGGAGGAACCAAGTGTCCTGGTGCCCACGTGGCTGCTGTGGGGCTTGGGACAGGTGCTGCTGTGGGTGCTGGAGAGTGGGGCCATAGAAGAGGACAGCACTGTGGTGAACTCTCTGTGATCTTCTCCTGCACCAGCTGCGACTCACATTCTGCAGTTATGTGACAGATGCCTGGTTCTCTCTTTGCTGTGCATTTGGAGATGTCTTCCCCTGTGATCAGGCTCCACTGGTGCTAGTGAAGGGAGCTGACCTCTCCTAAAACCCTTGTGGTGGTGGAAGCTGAAGCTTTTCCCCCTCAGAAAGGCTATAAGGGGAGCAGGAAAGGTTCAGAGAGGACAGCTTTGATGATCCAAAGGATAGAAAGCAGCTGAGAACAACAGAGTTCTGTGAGTTTCTGAAGATAAAAAGAGATGAGGGAGGGCATGGTAGAGGTCTATAAAACCCAGAATGGCCTGGGGAGGGGGGTGGATGTTAAGTTCACTGCCTCTTCCAACGCAAGGACTCCAGGCTAACAAATTACACTAAAAGACAGTGTCAAAACAAAAAAAGTTTGGTTTAGGCATCAGGTTTAGGCAAGCTGTGGAGCAGGTGGCACTGGGGAGCTTGGTTGTTAGAGGTGCTGGGGTGAAGTGCTTTGCTCTTCTTTCTGTCCCCTCCCAATCCAGCTGCTACAGACCAAGACAATCCAACTCTTGGGAGGCTCAGCCCCATTAGCAGGGTTTCTCAGGAGCCTGCCTTACCAGCATTTCCCAGCAGATATTGCTCTTGCCATAACTGCTGCTATCTCTGGTAATTCAGAGAAAGGAAGCAGGGCTGCATCCTTACCTCTCTTTCTCTGGAAGGCTTGAACCTCCAGGAGACCTCGTGCCCGAGTGCCTTCTGGCACAAACTTCTCCTGGAGAGGGTGGCCCAGGCTTACACTTTGCCCAGGCTGTGGCAGGGCAGAGATGGGCTGCAGCCTTGCTGGTATGCTGCAAACTCCCCACCAGCTTCAATTAGGCAGCATAAGAAGTTCCCTGTGTGCCTCAGGGGTTTCCTGTTCAGAAAGCAGAGAGAAAAGGGCCATCAAACTTTTATGGCAGGTTATACTTAATTTATATGAGAACTCTTCTTCCATTTCAGTGCATGGAAAACATCTTTATAGTAGCTGTGCATGATGTCTATTCCAATCCTTTTACATCAATAACCCTCTTTTTGGGACTGAATTTATTTATTTTATTATTAATTGTGAATTTAAAAAAACCTTGCTTCAAAAATCTACTATATTTGAGAACCCTGTCCTCTGGGCTCTGAACAGCGTAGGTTTACCCTGAATTTGTTCTGGTATGTCCACATTACATGGTCCTGCGCTAAGTAGCAACAGCTGAACTAGTTCATCTGTTCAACATTGCAGTTTTGTATCTTAGGCAAAATGCTTCTACAGTGAGAAACTGTGAACAGGTGTTCCCTGTTCATCTTTGCCATTCCACTAAGGATTTTAGAGGCCCTCATGGTTCCCAACTATTTGTCTTTTCCAAGCATCAGTGTCCTAATTTTTGTAGCTGTAACTTGTCTGGAAACTACTCCATGCCTTTTGGTGATCTCAGTCACCCTTCTCTGTCCCCTGCCAGTTTCTACTGCCTTCTTTTGGGAGGACCGCCCACGATATTAGACTGCACAGAATATTAAATACAGGTGTATATAGGTTAGGGGTGGACCTGCTGGAAAGCAGCTCTGAGGAGAAGGATCTGGGGGTCCTGGTAGATACTAAATTATCCATGAGCCAGCCATGTGCCTTTGTCACCAGGAAGGCCAATGGAATCCTGGGCTGCAGAGGGAAGAGTGAGGCCAGTAGGTCGAGGCACGTCATTCTCCCCCTCTACTCGGCACTGGTGAGGCCACAACTGGAATACTGTGTCCAGTTCTGGGCTCCCCAGCTCAAGCGGGATAGGGAACTACTGGAGAGAGTCCAGCTTAGGGCAACAAAGATGATTGGGGGATTGGGCCACCTCCCTTAGGAGGAAAGGCTGAGAGAGCTGGGACTCTTTAGCCTGGAGAAGAGAAGGCTGAGGGGAGACCTTCTTCTTGCTTCTAAGTATCTAAAGGGTGGGTTGGAGGAGGATGGAGGCAGACTCTTTTCAGTGGTTCCCAGTGACAGGACGAGGGGCAACAGGCACAAGTTGGAACATAGGAAGTTCCATTCAAACACAAGGGAAAATTTCTTTACGGTGAGGGTGACAGATCCCTGGAACAGGCTGCCCAGGGAGGTTGTGGAGTCCCCTTCTCTGGAGATTTTCAAGACCCGCCTGGCTGCAGTCCTGAGTAACGTGCTCTAGGCATTCCTGCGTCAGCAGGGGAGTTGGACTAGATGATCTCTAGAGGTCCCTTCCAACTCTAAAAATTCTGTGATAATCTGTGTATAGAGTGACATAATGCTTTTTCTCACAAAATGCACAAATGATGATTGCTTGGTCCACAAAAGGGACTCTTAGACATGACCACTGCATAAATAAAAATATCCTTGTTAATGAAATCCCCAACTGAATTTTCACAATAAACCGCTCCACTTGTCTATCTTTCCCCTGTGTAAGGTAGAGATGTATGAGAACCTCTGCCAGCTTTGCATCTGCCTGGATGGAGCCCTTTTCCTCATTGCCTGTTTTCCCATTTCTGTCCAGCAATGTGTGTTACCTGGACCGTGCTTCTCCTTGGCATTTCAATGATCTACAGTACGTTACTCAAACCCTCCCTTGCAAGCATAATGGCATTGTTCAAACTAATAATGATAATCATATAATGAAAGCTAACCACACCTTTTGGCTACTCTCATCTAAACTCTCTAATGAACTCACCTTGTCAGGGGTTGAGGAAATATTAGTGGCTAAACACTTATGAGTCACAGCATTTCTAAAAGTCATCTGCCCAAGAAGCAGGAAAGTGCCCAGGCTCACGTAATTGCTCAGTCGGAGAGCTCTCTCAGATCAGCATTGCATCGCTGGAAATGGGTTCAGACCCGCTTCTGCTTTTTTTCTCCCCCTATAGAAAGACGCAACATCTTCCATGTTTAATCATCAGGTAGCTGTTTTGAAAAAAATGTTCATGTGTTGTTCTTCAGCTATTAGTGTCAATTGATACCAAATCAAATCCCACTGCTGGAGGACAGCAGGAGCTCCACTGTGGATTTCCATTAGAGACAATAATTATTGACTATTTATACTATATAAGTCTATAAAAATGCCCTGCTGTTTCTATGAGTATGTATTAATCCTAAGATATTGGCAGAGTGAAAGCCTGGTATCAACAACACACTTGTCCTCTTCCTTTCCTCTGCACAGACAACACACCATCACCGCCATCACTGCTTTTCAGCTCACAGTTAGTATTTTGCAGCCTCCTCTGCTCCCGGGGTGTTCAAGAGGATCAGACAGACCTCATGGAACTCCTGGGTGACCTCCTCCAGGGCACTGAAGTGTCCCTCATTTCGCTTTCACTCATTTCACTTCCAAACTTAAGCAAACCAAACCAAATTACTGTCATAGTAATTCTGAGCATGTCTCTCTACACAGAGATTAATGCACTTGAATTTGTTCACTTTAAAAGTCAATTCAGATTAACTCCCCTGGGCCCCCTGTACAGCAAAGCCTTCAGTGGTCTCCCACAGAGCCAGGAGACTGGCATCTTCCAGGGAATTAGAGAAATAAAAATAGCTAGGGTGAGATTAATGCCACTTAATCTCATAAAGCCCCTTTCTAGTCCATGCAGGGCAGTGAAGCATATCTCTGCTGGCCTCCCCTGGACAAGGTACGTTAGGAAATGCCTTGGAGTGGTGAATCAAGGGCAGCTGGACCCTGATGGATGTCTGGCACCTCAGGAGATGATTCCACCTCCTGAAGATGGGTCAGTATCCTAAATGTGAAGGAAACTACATCAGTTCTGTAATGTAATGATCAGTGGTGGCTATAATATCCACTGAGCTAATCGTACGCTGGAAAAATGACCCAAATAATTATGAAGTGAAAGAGCTTGGCACTGTGAGAGGCAAAGTCCCTTGAATGTGGGAGCCAGGCTAAGATTTACCCAGAATAGCTTGGAATGACTTTCCAAAAAATTGAGTTTCCATCTTTTGTTTTATTCAAATCAGTTTTCAGAAATCACCCCTGCAGCATTACCTACCGAAATCAAGTGGGTCGCACTCAATTCCCCTAATCTGCTGTATCACATGCAAAATGGGAACTGTATAAACACAGGCGTCTAGTGCCATTAGAGAAGCCAGGGAGCCCAGCCACCCACAAGGGCTGGCAAGTATGCCACAGGATCCACAGGGCTCCCACACATTTCCGGAGCAGTGATGGGAGGCTAAGCAGGATGTCCCCAAGCATCATAGATGGCACCGATTGCCACTGTTGAGGCAGAATTGCTCCATTTGCATCCTTATTGCTGAACCTGGGTCTCCCCCTTGTCTCCAGTTGTTGTGCTGATGAGCACCCACCTAGACATACCTAGAGCCCTTCAGCTGCTAGAACTGCTTGATCAGGATAAACTTATCTTTGGGCGAAGGAAGGAAGAAACAGCTCTCCTGGTACCTTCACAGGCCTCACAGGGAACCTGTGAATCTGGAACAAGTATTTAAGATTGTGGTTTCATCAGCATCTGAGCCAACTTGATGGCTTCATCTTCCCTCCTGTCCTTCCTCCTGCTCCCAGCCATGTGACGTCTCTTCCTCCTTTCCTCCTGGCTCCAGATTCCCTCATTTCTCCTGCAAGATAGTTCCAAATTGTCCACTGGTTTCTGGTGGATTAGTGAGTTAAACTGGCTCAGAGCAGTGTTGCTATAGTTGGCGTAACATAAGCATGAGGAACATGGTTGAGAATGGAAGAGGTGATCGGTAAAGGGGAGTGATGTCCCCATCCCTTCTCAGCAGCAGTGAGCTGTTAAATTGGCTCAGATTGCCATGTGAAACCCTACCAATGATAAATGTCTAAACTAGACAGGTCGAACGTGTCCCTGTGTGTTTTCCTTAGCACCTAGAACATCTGTGCTGACTAACCAAGTGCTAAAACAACCATAAAACCTAAAAAAATCAAATGAAAAAAAATCCTAACAAATGTTGTGTCACTCTGACACAACCTGTTTTTAACCAAGATGGAGAGCAGTTTCTGTTTGGAAAGATAAAAATTAACCTTCATGGTATAAGACATTCCTCTTGCCAATAGATCAGGCTTTTCTTTTCTTCCCCATTTACTCCTCAGCACAACTCTTCCGCAACGCTTGAACGTTGCAAAGCTATTGAACTGAGTAGCAAAATGACTGCAAATGCGATGTACGGCATAGCGAGCCAGGTCTCCTCTTTTTGTGCTAATTGTATTAATTGGAGCAGTTTGCTTATCCTCTTGTGTGAATGGCATTTTTTAATGCATGAAACTGGTTTACTTTTGCAGAACTGTGCAGCACAGTGAAGTGTGTATATATTTTTGATGCGAGAGAAGAAATGATCAGCTGGTTAACACCCTCTGTATTGGTCAGCAGGTTGATGTTCAATTAGTTTAATTAAGTTGAGCAAGACATTGCCTAAAATATGCCTGTGCTTTGTCCCAAAGTTTACATTTGTATTGTTCCGAGGACTAATGGAAATGTTTCATTTGCTGTGACACCATAGAGCATCATTTGCTGTATGAATAATTTGAAAATATTATACTATGCTTGCAAATGCCCCAGGGAAATAAGGAACTAGAATTATTCCCGTATTGCAGCTGCATAAGCTGTAGTTCAGAGATGATGCATGACTTCTGCGGTCACAGTAACATTAACGTTGCTAGAGGGAGCCAATTTCATCATCAACCCGTGCTGTAAATCCTGATATACCCGCACACACAATTGCCAGTATCAGGATATAGAATCACAGGATAGGATCACAGGGTAAATGAGGTTGTAAGGGCTGTTGGGAGGTCTTTAGTCAAACCTCCTGCTCCGAGCAGGGTCAGCCATGAATGCAGACCAGGTTGCTTAGGGCTTTGTCCAACCTGGTATTGAGAACCTGCAAGGACAGAGCCTGTACAGGCTCACTGAGCAGCTTGTTCTAATGCTGGACTGTCCTCATGAAAATATTTTTTTATATATCCAGGACATATAGGGAGCAGTGTCTCTGAACCCTGGAGGGAACTAAACTCCTGAGCTTTTTCTGGTGCCTACCAACTCCACCAGTCTCTATTATCTCGGCCAAACTCCCACTGATTTCACTGGGATATTTGCACACTGGGGAGAGTAGTCTGGAGTGGCAAGTCTGGAAAGGGTCTGTGCACATGGAGAAGGAGCAGAAATTGTATTATTAGTGCAGCAAATACCTGACTTGCATGAAGCCCTGTGAAAGGAAATGCATACCCCATTTTGGCACCCCAGAACGTCAGACTGTTGTGTTTCTGGAGCTGTTTTATGAGCCAAATGGTGACTGAGTCATAAGCTGGTTCCACCTGACCACAGCAGCAGAGAGAACCCACTCGTGGCAGGAGGAGGAAAAAAGTGTCTTTGTAAAGGAGCAATATGAGCCAAAACCACAGAGTTTTGCAAGGGTTCACTAAGCAGCTAACTACACTCGTACACTTCAGTGCTTTGGGAAACCTTATCTAGAATAAGAGTCATGAATATAATTAAGTGTTTAAACAGCCTCACCCTACGGTGGCGGATATCTTGGTGGGTTAATCATAAACACAGGCAGAATCCCCATGGCAGCCAAGGGAAGACAAGTGGTGTGTCTTGCAGGTGCTGGATAAGTTGCTGAAGGCTGTTTTGATGTTTTGACACCAGACAACAGGAAAGCATAGGAGATGGAGGGAAAAAAGCCGAGGTAATGTCTCTTCTATTTTTCCTTTTTTTTTTTTTGTTAGTGAAAATATAAGACATTCTGCAGTGAGAAAAATGGGGTTTAGAAATACTTAAAGACTTAGAATTTTAACATTAAGTTGCTTGCATTAGGGTTTCATTTATGTCAGCAAGTTTTGTATTGGTACAGGTTTATCCTTTAAAAGTCTTTCAGGAAAGAGCATTAATTCCACTGAACTGCAAATGGGAGCAGATGAATGTTGTGTCTTTAGGGTTTTCTTTTCCTGTCCACTGTTTTTTAGAAGCGTAGCATCTTTGGGATTACTCTGGTTCACACTTGGTGTGCATCAACCCAGCAGGCTAGTAGGAGAACAGAAATGACCCGGAGTGCCCTGGTCCAGGGCTTTGGGGCTCAAATGTACAAGAGCGGTTTCTGTGGCCTCATCAATTAGTCTAACATAACTGGGATCTCTCCCTGTAGTTTTGTAAGTCTGCCTTGAAGAAGTATGTAGAAACAGCATGCCATGTTTCCTAGGTAGACGCATGTGTGCTTGACTTTACCCAGTGAGAACTTCTTTTGATTTCAATAAGATGCATCTAAGGGCAAAATTTGACACTTAAGTCTTTCAGGGCTTAGATGCAGCAGCTGGAAACAATCTTATTTTCCTGAAATCAATCCAGTTCATGAGTTGAAGATTAGCTGTAATTTGTGAAGTGCTTGCTTTTCATAAGGAAAGGGTACTGGCTTTTTGCTGAAAGAGAACAGAGGAATGTATGAGTGTTTGTGCCTATGAGTGTATATGTATGTATATAACCATGTTTATTTATGTGTTTCTGTATTTCTATTAACAGTAAGATTATTTCATTAGGCTATCCTGCTTATAGTGTATTTTCTTGTTTCTACCTTCTTTAGCAGCAGAGCTGAATGTGGTCCTAGCAAACAAATTTTACCCTGGCTGTAGTAGACAACACCCAGAACTTTTTCATGGATTTTGCAGTCTTTACAGCCTCAGAGATGTGGAACTGAGATCAAAGTTTGGCCACAGTGCTTAGAGGATTTGTCTGAGAACTTACTGTAAATTGATTTATATAAATAGTAAACAAATGGTAGTGGTTAAATAAATTTAATGTAGTGAAAAGTTTTAATTTATGCCTACCCTAAATTCTAGGACAACTGCAACAAGATTTTGTGTGTGAAGAGAAAGCTGTGCTTTGTTTCACTAGTTTGCGTCCTTCACTGAAACAGTCTAAGAAAATGTACCTAAAACTAATTTAGCATTAGCTCTGGTAAGATTTAGAAAAACTTTTCTATTTCTTCTATTGAAATGGGTTTGTTCTGCTGAGCAAACTACATGGTTCTGGAGCCCAAGTCATTTACTGTTCCGTGGGTCTGATCCTGCAGGCAACAGAAATCTCCGTCAGATGCCTGGGGTGTTGGATTAGTCTCTGTGCCAGAGAGTTCCCAGGTTCAGGGCCTTTAAAATTGACTCTAAAGAGTTTATTAGCTTTGGAAAGTGGTAACGATTTGTTTTTCATGGATTAGATGCATCTCATTTCAGTTGATGTAGTTGATTTTTAAGAAAGCATAGTCGCAACAATGCAAAGTGTTGTAAACAGGCAGTGCTAAAGCACTTGGGAATTTGAATTGTTCACAGAAAAATGTGAAATAGTGCAATGACACGAATCCAATCTCAAAAATATTAATACCAATTTCTTGTGCATCTTTTGCTTAGATTGCTCTTTCTGACATCAATAAGCTTGTACTCTGAGGATGCTGAAGTATTTGGTATTTCATTCAGTTCATGGTCTCATTTTCTTATGTGCTGCTATTGTAACATCAGAAGTGAACCTAGTTTCTATGAGCAGTAGGGAAATATGGGTACTATCAGAGCTGACATTCTACTTATTGATACAGACTTTTTCTCAGATGCAGTTCTAGGATAGCTCTAGAGAAATAAGTAATTGCTTTAGACTTTACATCAGCATACCTTACAGCAGGATTTTATCCACTAAGAATAAATGACGTGACTTCAGCTATTTATTAAGGTGCAAATGACTGCTTTTAAAAAAATTGCACACTTTTATTATAAATGAGACCAAAAATTGTTTTACAATTGAAAACAAAGCACAGCTGTTCCCACTTGTGTATATCTCTTAGCCACCCCATATTCTGAATACTTTGAGGCTGCTGGCGTGCAGCACTGGAAGGAAACCCTCATGGCAAGGCAGCTTTGGGCTGAGGCAGACACAGGGACCTTGTCAGAAAACCCTCACAATATGCAGCAAAGAAGGAGCCGGGCCTCCCCTTGGCAGGTTCTGGGCAGCTGCCAGAAGCATCTGACTATGCTGACACTGTCACTGCTTTGGAGGAGGGTTTGCGTTTCTCTGTAAGCACTCAAGGAACTGTGATCCCTCATTTTTCTGCCCCGTGCTATGGATTATCATCTGCACCACTAGTGAGGGAAAGGCAGGGGGAAAATCCCTCGTGAGCTCCCTGGGGAGCATTTTACTCTGGTCTGCCTGGTGCCTAATGCCACAATCTTGTCCTTGTGCGTGAGCCTGAAATGAACATCTGCTGGGCCTCTGGGGCGCTGGTGTGTTTAGCTGGTCATGGTGCCGTTTGGCATGCTGGGGCTCCGTTGCTCAGTGTTGTAGGTTGACCTCTCCTGACTTTGTTGCCTATGTCCAAGCATGAGATTTGGATGCGTCAGTGCCTGCAGTTTGGCTCAAGCCAGCATGTCCCCAGCTCCCATGTGTAAAAGTCCTGGCACATGAAAAACTTGATAGTTGAGATTTAGAGCTCTGAGTATTGGGCTGGTGCTCAACATATCCTTAATTCATAGCAAGCCATGAGCTGTGGATGCAAGTTTTGCTTGCAGGGAAAGGCAAAATCCAGCTTGAGCGTTGTATGAATTGTCTGTGTAGAAGCAGCTCCTGGTGTTAAATCTGTAAACACAGCGGGAAACCTCCTGATGCTGGTTTTGCACCTAGGTAAAGTGTAGTGGCTTATCATGCCCAGAAAGTATTCTCCACCAAGAAACAAACAAACAAACAAAAAAATCAATGGTACTCTGACGCGTTTTGAGCACGTACCTCCAGAACACTTTTTGCCTCAAGGATGCACAAAATGCAGCCTTATTCCTCTTTCCTCTTTAAGTGCCTTGAATTCTTTTTTCTGGCATGTTCATGGGTCAGGGTGATGTTACAGGCACTGGAAAGCAAGTGACCTGGGAAGTCTGGGGCAGCAAGGTCCTGGTTTCATTCTCTGCAGATGGAGAAAGCTGCCCTGGGAGAAAGGGGTCTCCTCCAGTCCCTTTTCCCTGGGGAATGTAGGAAATCATCTGTGATCTGCTGTGAGAACCAACCACTTGCTGCACACACAGTGGCAGTGGAGCACTGGGACATCCCCTGCCAACAGTGAAACTGCTGCTCTTTGAATCAAGTCATTCCTCTTCTTCCTGACTCCTTGTTACTCTTTATTGCTAATTTCATTTTATTGCCTTTTTATTGTTTATTACAGAGCTACTATAAAAGCTCTGGGAGGTTGACATTCAGGTCTTGCTCCTAAAGCTGCTAGTGGTGTCACTCAATAACTTCACTGCATGGATAGAAAAGGTGACTGATGGTGAGGTCTTTGGATGGGACTTGGAAAACATGCATTGACTCCTGCGTGTAACACCAGCCTAGGGTCTTGCCTGCAATGCACACGTGCTGCTCACACCTCAGGGAAGTTTTGCTGAATTGGTTCTGATGCAGCTTTTCCCCCCTTCCTGTTGTATTTTATGTTACTTGTACCAATGTTTACTTCTGCCTTACATTCTTTATTACAAGCCCATCAAATAAATACGTTCAGTGGGGGTCATACCTGTAGGCATCTCCATTCCTGCAGAAAGCTTGCTATTCACACGACACAACTCGGCCCTTTTGAACCTCAAAGGATGCCCATAATGACCTGACAGAGCTTGGAAGAGGCACCACCAGGTGGCATTTGAGGACCAAAGCACTGGTGGCACAGACAGGCTTTGCAATGTTGCTTACTCCTCCATGAGGACAGAGTGATGGATAATCTCACTTCGGAGTGGGGAGATTTGTGGACTCCAACCATGAGCAGGCAAGAACTCACACCGCTGTCTCCCCTTCACCAACCCAGCAAAGTGCGGACATCAAGTTGCTTGTGTAGAGGCCTGAGGTAGAGCTAAACTGATCATATTCATAAGAAGATGAGCTGTGCTCCATGTGGGGGTCCAGTGCAATGGCAGGGAAGCTCTTACATTTGGACTTCTCAAGTGAAATCCCCCGGATTTTACAAAAACATATTTTTTTTTGCCTCAAAACACTCTACACAATCTCTCTGTATTTGAAATCTCTCTCTGTCTCATTAAGAAAGTTTGATATATCTCTCTTTGTTGTTTTTACACCCTCTTGCTCAGGCTTGCCACATAAGGGTGGGATTAATCCGGACAAATGTAGATGTCTCAAGTGTCTAGACTCCCTTCTCAGTTGATGGGGAGAAATGAACACTTCTGGTGCCTGATTCATTTGGATGCATTTCTGATATCTACTTGATATGGATTACCTGGGATGACTGGCTGGGATGTAGCAGCCTACCTTTAGATGTCTGAAGTTAGGCAAGATAAATCTGTCTCTAGTGTCTAGATGTGTGGCCACAGATCACGCTCAAATAAACACCATACCATGACTTTAATGAGGTATTTATGTCTTTTTCCTTTCATGCTTTCTGGTGGAAGTGTTGGCCAAGTGGCTGAACTGGATCCATCTGGTGTAAGTGGAGAAACCGTCAAGAGGGACAGCCAACTAAATGTCTGTCCTAGATTTCTTTTTCAATGTTGATCCATATTTCCTACTTTATTTATGTGTAAATCACTCTGGAAATCTTGTTTCCTGGGATTTTTTTCTTTTTTTTATGCTGTACCTTTGCAACTGTCAAAATTGAAGTATATTTTTTCTGTTAGCTCTTTACTCTTGCTGTCTTCTGAGGAGGTGAGGTGGATTTTCTGGGCGTTTTATAGCATTTCTGAAATACACAATCGTTTCAGTGACAGTGGATAACAAATCTTTTTGTTTCTGGCTGTGCAGGCTGGAGCCATGCACAAAGCCTGGAAGAACCATTTTTCAACCTGCACATGCAGACCAAGGCTGAGACATGAACGCTCTGCCTGATCAGCAGTAACTCTGGGCTTCTATACTCTTAGAAAAGAGGAGATAATTTGATTTAATTTAACCTACAACAACAGACATTTATGTTAGGTGAAATTACTTGGCTTTTCCTGCAGTTAATGGTCTATACTGATACAAGGCAACTCAATTGTGTCTGAACCCTGGTTTCATCAGCTGTGTCTCTTCCAAACTGTAGCTCAGGGCTTTGGCTAACTCTAAAATGATGGTTTTAGCCAGCACTGTCAGAAATGTTGCCCTGGTAGAAGTGGCCAAAAAAGGCGTGTCCCTTACAATGGACTCCGCGGGTGGAAAACTACCAGGCTTTGGTGTGTCCCTGCTGAAGGCAAAGTGGTCCAAAACTCTGCTGTGCATTGTGGCTTCCTTCAAGACAGAGATGTTTTAGGATGGTCTCTCCACTGTGAGCAAATGGCTGTATTGCCTCTCCCAAAGTGTCTCTCATTGCTCCAGCTAAAGTTCGTTTGTACTGGGGATTTGTCAGTAGCAGGGAATTACAGAAGATAAAAAAAGAGACTTGCTATAAAGCACTGCTTGTCACAAAAATAAGTAATCCTTTCTGAAGCCAAGATCAGCTTTCACTTCTCACTTTTTTTCACATGCTTTAACTATGTCCCAAATAATCCTGCCTTTTGGGCAAGCAGATAGGAACTACGAGCTATGGCTTATAGCCTAGCCTCTGTAGGACCATTAACTTCTCTGTTCCTTGATTTTACCATCTTTAAAAATGAGTCTATGCTTGTCCTTGCAAAGCTCTCTGAAATCCTCAGAAGAAAGCATTCTAGTTATTATCAGATAGATATTTCTGCTGCTTTACTGAGGAATAAATTTAAAATAAACAAAACGACGTGTCTTCTGAAAAGGGCTTATCACAGTAGAAAGGCAATAGGAGGCTAGCTGGGATTATTCTGATTAACTTTAGGATCAGACTGGATCATACAGGATCATATAGGAACATATAGAATCCAGACTGCTTGTTGGCATTGAGGGAAGTATTCCTCCTGAAAACAATTCACGTAATACCAGCTAAGCCTTTGCTGTTAAATGCTGTCTGGAAGAGCTTGTCTGTCTCCACTGGATCTTGCCTGCTAATAGACAGTGGGACCCTGCCTGCCTCGACTCCAGCAATGGTGAACGTAGTGGGTGACTTTATTTCAAGTTTGGGGCAATAGGCCTATTCACTACAGCTCAGTAGCTCTGTTGGGAACGGCAGCAGAAGGAAAAGTGAATCAATTGGGAAGAAATGCTTTTGAAACAGTGGATATGGAAAATTACTTCAGTCATGTATTGCTTTCCTCCTTCAGTAATATGAATACCCTCAGCAAGTTTGCAGAAGACAATAAGCTGAGTGGTGCAGTTGATTCACTAGAGGGATGGGATGCCATTCAGAAGGACCATCAGGCTTGAGCAATGGGCCCATGTGAACCTCATGGAGTTCAGCAAGGCCATGTGCAAAGTCCTGTACCTGGGTTGGAGTAATCCCCAATATCGGTACAGAATGAATGCATTGAGAGCAGCCCTGTGGAGAAAGACTTAGGGATACTGGTATATGAAAAACTGGACGTGAGTTGGTAATGCACGCTTGCAGCCCAGAAAGCCAGCTGTATCCTGGGCTGCATCAAAAGAAGTGTGGCCAGCAGGTGATTCTTCCCCTCCACTGTGCTCTCGTGAGACCCCACCTGGAGTCCCCTGCCACCACTGCATCCAGCTCTGGAGTCCCCAGCACAAGAAAGACATGGACCTGTGGGAGTGGGTCCAGAGTAAGGTCACAAGAATGATCAATGGGCTGGAGCACCTCTCCTATGAAGAAAGGCTGAGAGAGTTGGGGTTGTTCAGCCTGGAGAAGAGAAGGCTCCACGGAGACTGTTTTGTGGCCTTTCAATGTATAAAGGAGGCTTATAAGAAAGACAGAGAAGACTTTTTACCAGGGTCTGTAGTGACAGGACAAGGGGCAATGTTTTTAAACTGAAAGAGATTGGACACAAGGAAGAAATTTTTTATGATGAGGGTACTGAGACACTGGAACGGGTTGTCCAGAGAAGTTGTGGAGGCCCCGTCCCTGGAAGTGTTCAAGATCAGGTTGGATGGGGCTTTGAGCAACCTGATCTAGTGGAAGATGTTCCTGCCCATGGCAGTGAGGTTGGGCTAGGTGATTTTCAAAGGTCCCTTCCAACCCAAACCAATCTATGATTCTGTGATTCTATGAATAAAAGATTAATTATTTCCCTGTATGTTTATACAGAAGGGGGCATATTAGTCATTCCTCCAACAATCTTTCTTCATATAATAATCTGTATCTTATTTCATGTTTGTTTGCTTTTCTTCTTTTTTAAGTAGTCCCAGTAAAATATGAATGAAATTTGAAGCATAAGGGTTGCATATCTGATCCTACACAAGGAAGTTCATTGCAAATTTTTATTTGGAGACAAGCTCCTTGCTAGACTACGCAGACAGCTATTTTTGACCAGCCATTTCCATCTCTGATACTAACAATACTTGTGGCAATTGCTGGAGCTTGGCTGCTTCCAAACACCTTGAGAAATACTGAAGTAACTGAAAGTGCTGGGTTCAACCAAATGTGCTTATTGTTGACAAAGTGTGAATCATACCCCAGAACAGCAAACTCGTTTGAGTTGCACCCTGTGGAGGCAGGATGCTCTCAGGGACATTGATGAGAAGCAAATATTGAGACATAAAGATGTTTATTTTAGGCACTAGTAGTGCTCTAGTCATTTTATACAGCCTTTGTTTGAACAGCTTCCCTCCAACTCCAGTAAAATGAAGGAGCCATATTGATGAATGATGTTATATTGATGGCTATGATAGAAGTGGAGAGAGGACATCTGCAAGATACAGCTGACTTTGAATGAAAGGGTGATTTTGTGGAAAATCTGCGCTGGCTGCACACTTCATTTTTATAAGTTTGAATTTTCTGGTAGCAAATGGAAACTGAATTCCTGCAATACCAGCAGAGACTGATTTCCCATCCAGTTTAAAGGCATTTGGCAGCATCAGCATGAAGCACATGTACTTGTGGCTGACCATTGCTACCTCCCTGATCAGCACCTCCAGCGGGTCACCTGGCACTGAGTGGCAGCAACCCCATGGCCTGCTTGGAGCCCTTGGAAGCTCCCTGGGATTTGGCTTGGGCAGTAACCTAATGCTCTGCAAATAATTGTTCAAGGTGATATTATTTTTTTCTCTCTCTCTTGTGGTTAGTTCAGGATAGGAAAAGGAAGGAGGTTATTTGACCTGTCAGGGTACAGGTTATCCAGAGTGAAAATCAAATCACCCTGCAATGATTGCTGTCTGAACTTGGACACAAGTACTGTACCAGCTATTTCATAAAATGCTCAGTTTAAACTCAGTATCTATAGAAAAGCTAAAGGCAGCATCTGCTCTTCTGGCTTTCAAAAGAGATGTCTGTTGTGAAGATAATCCTCCAAAATCATACTGAAGATTAATTTGAAAGTTTTGCAGAACAGGAGGTTATTCTGGAATATATGACTGCTAAGCTCTAGCATTTCACAGCCCCGCTGAGACAGAAATAAATGAATTCTTAGCACTTTAAGAGAAGTGGGATATTGATCCTGTTTCAAGAAATGTCAGAAACACCTGCTACTAGCATCTAGGAGCATCTTTTACATTGGTCAACAACTGTCTTGTTACTTGCTCAGACTGGGACCGAAATAGGCACAATAAGAACAGATTTATAATGGAAGGATAGATTTAAAACAGAAAGAGATCCAGTTTTGGTGATGTAGGGTCACAGGGACACAGGAAGTGAAAAAGTGGTGTCAGCACATGGGCGATGCAAAAATCATGACTTCAGTCTCACACATACACAGCTGTAAATAAACAACTATATTATGTACTCAAGAATTGGCAGCAGCTTGCAGTAAAACTCTGGGAGGGCAACCTACATCCCTTATCCTCCACATCTGCCCATCAGGGTCCTTGCATATGCCTGACAGATCTGTTGCTGTTGGACCTCTGTACTTGTCATGGACTTGGTGAGGTGAGCTACAACCTTTCTGAGGCTAGAATAGAAAATAAAAAGGCTGTCTGCCAGGTAGAGCGGCTTCTGAGCTGCTTTGTGCTCGGACAACTTTTTGTTTACTGAAGCCAACCTGCTTGGCCTCCTGAACAGCCTTTAAACTTCATGTCTACTTGGTAGAGAATCTCACCATGTATGTGGTGAGCTCAGATGCCGAGCACTTCCCACAGCAAACAGTCTGGTTTTGTTTCTATACCAGAAAGGATTCATTTGGGATTAATAATTCCCTACTGAACAGCCAACAGTTATGTTCCAGTGCAAACAACATGCTGATAAAACAAAAGCATCTTTGCAAATGTCACTGCTTAATTGGCATTCACAGAATATTTTACGTCATCACTGGAGAGTGATGATCCAGTCAGCAGTTTGGGGGTCATATTGGTGGGCTGTAGTTTTGGGCCATGAGTCCTGACAGATGGATGCAGGACCCTGCACTGAGCAGAAGGCAGAGCCTCTGTTCCCTATAAGAGCATGGGAGAGCTCACAGCTCTGTCTTTGAGACCAAGAGGGTTTGGTAAAAATTAGGGCAGCCCTGCAGGTGTTTCATATCCACAGGCCAGGCAACCTTCAATGACTGGGGACGTGTGTGTGGGAAAGGGAGGGAGAGGAGTTAAACCCTGTGGCTTAATTTGTACCTTGACAACAGACTAAGTTCTGGCTTGGGGTTGATCCTACAACCATGTCCAAACCTCACATATTACTGTGCGCTAGGTCCACTCGGATGGGACTTATTAGTCCTCTCCTCTTCTAGCTCCACAGTAATTTGCTGACAAATCTTGCCAATAGTCTTTGGAAAGTTGAAAATTATGTATGTTTGGAGTACTGTAAAATAACAAGCCCCCTGGGGAGAAGTAGGATGCAAAGCTGAGCTGCAAAACCTGCTGAGACCTGGCACTGACTTGAAGGCTTGAACCACTGCCTGTAAGAAACGGATACTTGTCTGCCTGACTTGACGGGAACAAAGCTTGGTCAGGAACGATTCCTGTCCAGGATGGAGACCCAGGATTGTTTTTATACCCACAGGTCACTAAGTGAGGTACCAGCACTGACTATAGGTTGATTATAGACCTCTCCTGGCTGACCTGGCAATGAGGCTTCTCTCTGCCTCGCTGGCTGAGCAGCTTTCTTTTGCAGACCCGCACAGACCCAAGGCTGTCACTGATGCTTCCTCAATTCTGTAGATACAGTAGGTTTGTATGACATTGCAAAAGTAGAACCAAAGATGTTAGCAGGGGGCTGAAGCACTTTGTGCTGCCTGAGCCACGCTGCAGCACCCGTGGTACAAGCAGGTAGGCGGGAGGGGAAGCAGGGGCGCAGAGACCTGCCAGCAGCTGCTCCCCTGCCTGGAGGCAAAGCTGGGATTAGAATTCAGGGCTCCCAAGTACCATCCCTTCTGCACTTCAGTATGTTTTTCTCTTCCTAAACTAAAAACTGCTACTAAATTAAGTGCAAAAAGATTGTTAGAGATGATATCACAAAGCTGAGGTCCGCCTAGGTAGGGCGCTGAATGAAATTCCTCACTTCCACAGCACACTTTTTTCT
This sequence comes from Burhinus bistriatus, assembly GCA_013397275.1. Lineage (NCBI taxonomy): Eukaryota > Metazoa > Chordata > Aves > Charadriiformes > Burhinidae > Burhinus > Burhinus bistriatus. The sequence goes on from VYXH01004956.1 coordinate 196,527, forward strand.
TTTTCAAATTTGAAATTTTTTCCTTTACACCAAATCATCCACCCATTCAACATTCAACAAGAAGTGCACTCACTGAGGATAACCCAAGAGCATTGCCCTGCACCAGCCAGGACTTGCAGCAGCTGGCAGGTTCTGGGTCTCTGTCCCTGGCTGACCACCCTGCAACAGGCTTGCCAAAGCTGCAGGAAGCATTGGAAAAATGCTGCTACGGTTCTGTATGGATGCTTCCATATATGTGCTTCTCTTGGCCCACGATCAGCTCTGGCAGCATCACTTATAAAAGTCAAATCCTGCTTTTTATACTAGGCTCTATCAAATGTCTTTATTTATTTTCAGCTGGATCATTAGCTAGATACCTCTGCATAGTTTTTAACACATGGATTCTTCCCTTAAAAATTACAGTAATACCATTTCTAGGGCCACCCGGTCACGGAGATAACACACCAGTTTATACCTGCTGAGGAGATGGCCTATTCAAGTTCTCGTTTTTTCTAACCAAATATCACTTTCTCTCAAATAAGGTTGTTCCAATGCTTTGAGGACTCCCCAACAGCAGATGAGTTGTGGTTCATGTTCTCTGACATACCACAAAAGGAATTAACTCCTGTTTATAGCTGCTTGCACTTGGTAGCAACATGCCCAGTTTGGACCATTTAGAATCACAGAATGGTTTGGGATGGAAGGGACCTTTAAAGGCCATGTAGTCCAACCCCCCTGCAATGAGCAGGAACATCTTCCACTAGATCAGGTTGCTCAAAGCCTCATCCAACCTGACCTTGAATGTTTCTAGGGATGGGGCATCTACCACTTCTCTGGGCAACCTGTGCCAGTGGCTCAGTCCAGATCCCACAGAGCAAAAGGTGCTGGGTGCCTCAGGGTTTCAAAGATGATTGAGAACAATATTCTGTACCCATTAGAGAAGCCCAAAACAAAGCATGTGGATTGCTAAGTGCCTATGGTAGTTGTGAGGAACCATTTTGTTCAAGCCTTAGATGCACCGGCCCATCTCTATAAACACTGTGGTTTCAATCAGAGCGCTTCTCAAACAACACTTAAGTCTCCCGATGATCTTCCCATGGGACAGGTAAATATTTTACATCCATTAACTGAACAGACCACCCAAAACTACAGAAGTTTATGGATGTTGCAGGAGCGAGGCTGCAAATAGACTCTTGACTTCTTATCCGTTCCCTTTCACTGGAGATCTGGCTTAGCCCAGAACTGGTCTATTTTTTTTTATGAGAGAAGAGGGGCTGAGTCACTTTTTTAACATATTGACTATTGAAAACCTCCCCTTATGTAAGCTTTCTGTTTCTTTACACTCCTAAATGTCCTGTGACTTGGTGCTGGGCAGAGCCCCCACCTTGGTTTATCAGGCAGCTCAGAGAAACACCCCCTTTGTAAATACAAGGGTGTTCTCTGTTCGGCCTCGGGTTCATAAAATGAAACGCCAGCACTTTCCGTTCAGCCGTTCCTGTGGCACAGAGCAGTTCACGGGGCAGAGGGATTACTGCCCTGCGCTGCCTTGCACAGCCAGCACGAAGGCATCGGTGCGGTGGCCTGCGGGTGATGCTCACAGCCCGGCCTGAGGGTCTTTCTGCTGGACAGCAATGGGAGATGCAAAGCCCAGCTGACCTCTCAGCACGGTGGGAAAAAATGAGTTCAACAAATATTACTGGGGATGGATTTATTAGGGGAGGGGAGAAAAGAGGCAAGGCTCAGGGAAACATGGCCCCCCAGACAGCGATTTCTGATGTCTTTTGTGATCTGTGATGGACGGGGTGGTGAAGGCAGGGTGCCCGCGGGGCTGTTTGCTGCCACTTTCCCATGTTAACACCACAGCTAGAACCAGCCCCCTTTATTTTACACTGATTTCAACAGGATGCTGTCAGCAACCTGCTGAAGAAAGTTTCAGTTTTGGCTACCACCTCCCTGAAGCCTGTTATCCCAAGCCTGGACACCGCATCCCTCAGGGGGCATTTACTCTGTGCCACAGCAATAGCCAGAATTATTCTGGTGGCGTTTATCACGGCCCTTGGTACGGTGGCAGTCAGAGGCCAGGACCCCACTGTGTTTGGGCCAGGACATGTGCACAGAGGCAGCCTCTGTCCCAAAGAGCTATTACTTTCACTAGCCAAGACAGGCAAAGGGTGAGGGGAAAGGAATTATCAGTGTAATGGTCATACAGGTAGGAAACATCGAATAGATTGATTTCAGTAATTCAGCATGTATCTTCTATATAGCAGCCATGACTTTTTTAGTGATTAATAATAAAAGGAAGGGGTGGTTCCTGGGACAAGACTCTCCATTGTACCACATGCTCTGCGAACATGGGTTGATTTCAGTGTATATATAGGCACATATATGGAGTTTGCTCCATATATGTTGCATGGCAGGTCTGGAAACTTAAACTTTGGGAAGCACGAGCAGAAAAGTTGCAGCTGGAAGCATAACACTGTGGTCCTTCCTGGCAATGAGAACAGCAGATACCATCCTTGCAGCCTTTCCTTACTGTTCCTGCACTTAGTTATAAAACAGTCAGTGGGGCTGCTTCTCCATGCCAACACTTGCCAGCCTGGAGGCACAGGGACCGCGGAGCAGCGTACATGTTTACATCCAGATCTTTCAGCATTAAACCTCCTCTTAAAAAAGCCCTGTAGGCAGCTCGAGGCAGGCATCCATATAGCCTGGGGGCTGATTTACACCTCTCTGCACATTGAACCTTGACTGTTAAAGTTCATAAGTCTGAAAATATTTCAAATGTTCAATCAAAATTAAACAGTCAAGACATACATAATCTCTTCTTTCTCCTTCTTCCCAACAAATTGTCTCCTCTTTAGGCCTTTTAAGCAAGAGCTGGTTTTATTACCATCTCAAAAAGAAAAAAAAAGAAGATTAAAAAAAAGAAAAAGTAAAAAATCCTGATTAGGACAGAGCAGCTGCTCAAAGGTCACCTCAGCTTTTGCTACTCAAGTACTAATTGGGTGCTCAGTGTAGAGCCACTGTTTCCAGCTGAGGAGAGGAGATGCTTGTGGGCTTGTTCCAGGTCTGATGGGAAGATTCGTGCACTTAGAAAAGAAACTGTTTGGGACCCAGATGGTGCAAGTGGCTCGCAGCCTGGCAGGGAGGCTCCCAGCCTTCCCAAGGAGAATTTGGTTGCCTACCAGGATGCTGGTGAGCAGAACTGATCAGCCACCGGTGGGCACTCAGGGTGTGCAGGACCCTCTCTGTGGCAGCCTTTTTCCTGCAGAGCTGCCAGTTCAGTTTATTCAGTTGCAAACTTTAGGGCAAGGTAGTGAAATCGTTCTGTATTGGTAATGAATCATTTCTGAATTCAGCCCTGCAGGAGACACATGGCTGGAAATCATGCAATGAAAAGTTTGTTGTTGTCTTTTTTTTTTTTTTTAACGTTACTGGGCTGTGAGCAACCTTCCACTGAGAGGGCTTGCTGGCTGCTCACCGTGTTTAGGATTTCGTCTAGAAACAGGGTGCTTTAAAACCTGGCTTTGGTGAACGTGCTTTAAAGTGGCAGTGTTGTGTGACGTGTCCCAAGGGACTCCACTGTTCTGCTGTCAGCCAAGTCTGCCTTGCCTAGATGTGCTATTATACACTATTATACATGTTGCTGTACCCTTCTTTAGTGTAGCTCATGCTTTTCACTGAAGAAGTTATTAAGCCTTTTAAGGGAATTAGAAAGCCAAAGCAACAGTAACTGCCTGGGGCGTGGGCACATCACCACCCAAACCTAAGGCATGTGCTGCTGGTGATTTCTTTTATTGTGATTATGATGTCTTGTTTGTGTTAAAAGGAAAAGGAAGATGAGAGAAAGTAAGAAAAGAAATTGAAGAAAAGCACCCCCATAAAAAAACAGAATGAGAAGTTGGGGCTAACTGTGAACTTCAGAAGGGTGAATGGAAAAAAAAAAAAAAGGCAATTCATTTACTGCTCCACAGGAGAAAAGGGGATTTGACACATGCTTTTTAAAGATATAGGATTGTATGAGATATCTGATTTAATTACCATTTTTCCTCCTAGCAAAGCTTTGCTAAACCATTCAGGTCAAATGAGACTATGATTGGCAGGGCAGCTTCTGGACATCTACGGTGGAAGCTTGTACCTTGTGGAATCAAGGCAGAGCAAATAAGCCTGACCTGCAGAGGCAGCTGTCTCCCAACAGTCACCCAGAAGAAATGAAAGGATGCAGAATTCTGAACCTGGCTGATCCCTTGGGTTAAGCTGCCCAATGTCATTTCATGTCTCTACTGCATTTCTCACTCCGGTAAAACCACTGATGCCTCACGTGCTATGGGTACTTCATCACAGCAGGGAGCTTAATTATCTAAGAATGGATCACCCCACTCTGCTGGGATTCAAATACTTAATTCCAAAGATGTCCTCAAAGAGATGTTCAGCCTCGTGGTAATAGACTGTCCTCTCTATAGGTCAGTTCCCATCAGACAAGGTTAAGAACAGTGTGAAAACGGTCTTGTGGGAAGTGCAGAACAAAAGAGGTCTTGTGCCTCCGTAACCTGTTCTCAGCAAGGACTGGAGTATGTCCAGGAGGAAATGTCAAGGAAGAAGCTGTACATTCAAGACTGGAGACAAGAGCTGTGGATAATTTAAAAGTTTACTAACTAAAAATAACACAGATTAAGCCTTTTAACTGGGGAGATGGAGGAGTAGAAGGGCGAACCACAATCCAGAGCCCTGTATGTTGGGCTGCAATAGGGAGAAGTCAGGCAAATTATGGGTGGAAAAAGTGACAAAATAGAGAAAAAGAAATAATGTTCTTATTCATGTATTTATGCCCAGTTATTATTTAATACTTAAAATAGACCTATTTTTTCCAAGAGTGGCAGCTCAGTCTGCCTGAAATCTAAACCTTCTCAGGGTGTCTTGGTGGGCATGAAAGTGTTGGTGTCCTTTTAGCTTGGAGCTGTTACTCAAGGGCAGCGTGTGGCTCACTAGCTTCCTCCTGCACGTCTCTGCAGAGCAAGAGGAGTTAATGTTTGCACAGGGATAAGTCTTTGTTCTTGTTCAGTGTTTACCAACTTGACTAACCAGGCACCACATTTGCTACCAGCAAGTAGCAAATTTCAATGCAGACTTAAATGCAAATATGAGCCTGGAGAGTCTGTTCACGATGTAAACGGTAGTGACTAGAAGAAAGACAGCAGGATGGAGCCCTCGGCAGTGGCACCTCAGGCCCACAGGTATGTCTAATAACCTCAGGGAATTCTTCCAAGATTTGAGTTAAATTCAGCTAATTATATTTAAAGGCTTTTTCTTGAAGGAAAAGCAAATAAACAATTCCTGTAATGTTTGTTTAACTGCTCCTAGCACTCATGATTATTATTGCTGGTACGTATCTATTCCATACTGCCTTTTGCTTTCTTTAATCATGTCTACCTGCACAAAGTCAAGGAAGACTTTCTGATACCAGCAGGTGATGGCTCAGGCTCCCTGTGGAGGGAGGAAAGGACCCTAGGAGGTGCAGGAACAGGAGAAAAGAACCCCCTGTGTGTAATAATGGCATTCTTTATTTTGTAGGCATATGTTAGTATTTAGTAGATCTGTTACCCAGCTCTTGTGCATTGGCATAAGACAAGTCATTGAAAATGACCACTAGTTTGCACCTGGTCAGGATGTGGCTTCTTTGCTGTCATGACTCATGATGTATAAGGATGCTAAATGTACCAACAAAAAGTCATTGCTTTTCTGCAGAAGGGACAGGATTTGAAAGAACCAAGCTGTATGTGCCTGGGTAAATGGCCAGTGTTTGCAGAGGTCCCATGCTGTGGCACCGCTCTCTCTGAGGCCTTCTCAGAGCTTTGGAGTTTAAGATCACTTGTGGCAGAACTGTCTGCAATTCATAAGTTCAAATTATAGGTTGTTTGGAGTGTGTTTGTATATATCTGGTATTTCTTTTTCCAGATCATCTTTTAGTCATTCTGCATGTAACAGCATCTAGGGAAATAATATTTTTTAAATTAAAATGTTAAAACATGGAACCAACTGGGTCAAACTGTAAGGTCTCCTTCACTCCGGTTTCTGCCTCCCAAAAGGGACCAAGGGTGGATACTCGGGGAAAAGAGTCTGTGAAACAGCTATGAGAAAGTGATTCTGCCCTTAGCAGTTTCACGCAGTTAGGAAGTTTATGAGCTGGATGGATACCAAACCCTCTGGCCACAAACACCATAAATTTACCTGAAATCTCTTTGAATTCTTTGGTCTCAACAACATTCCTTGCAACATGCTTTATGATTTATGTGTCTCACTGAAGAACACTTCTGTTCATTTGTCTTAAACTTGTTGCCTGATAATGTCGTTGAGTGCTCCCGTTTTGCGGTCTGGGGACTGAAACTGAGAAATTCCTTCTCTATTCATCTCTCCATGTCACTCATTATTTTACAGCTCACTTCCAAACACCACTTTGGCTGCAGGTAGACAATATAGTAAATCCAGGTACCTCTCAAGAACATGGTGATCACATGAGGGCATGCTAATTGGGGATGAATTCACCTTCCTGTTCAGGTGTGTTCCAAGAACAGATTAGTTTTTTCACTATGAGGCTTTATGCTGGATTAGGTATAATTCTGGCAAAAGCTTGTGCTGTGTGCTTTGATCACATTTCTATCAGAATGATAATGACTCCGTACCTGATTAAAATCTAGCATGACTGCCAGGTGACCCAGCCATGGCCAGATGGTATTTATGATCAGGGAACCACCAGAACATAAGAAATACCCAATGAGGTCAGGTCCAGTATGTGTCTGGCATGGTGCTCTGTCTCCAGCAGTGGCAAAAGGAGGTGATATTTGTGAACGCACGTGAGCCTGGACACTTTCTGTGCTCCATTCCCCCCAGCATCCAGAACATTTTTATCGTGAGTGTTAATGGATACATCCCTGTCACGTCCTTTTAGTATTTTTAGACCTCTTTTATCAAGTGCATCCTCATTCTAATGTTGTGGGTTTTGCTGAGTAACAACAAGCAGCTCTGCTTTCACCTTATTCACCAACTTAAATTTATAAACTTTGATCCTATTCCTACTTAGTCATCCCTTCTCCAAATGAAGAGTCTCAGTTATTTCGGTCTCTCATCAGGTGGCTTCTCCCACCCTTTTTCTGTGCTTCCTCTAACCCCGTTATCTTTCTTGAGGTGGAGACCAAAGCTGCACACAGTATCTGAGATGTCAACCTGAATTATTCTGTGATCCTGTCTTATGATCTTGTGTGGGTTCACCATGCTTTAGAGGCAAAATGACACTCACTGCCTCCTTCCTAATATCCATCCTGACAATGCCCAGCACCGTGGTGGCTTTTTTTATTGATGCTGCACACTGAGCTGCTGACTTCAGAGACCACCAGTGATGACTCCAGGACCATCTCCTTGAGTTTGATTGCTAGTTCAGCACTTCTCAGGCATACTTGATTATTTTTACCTCACTGGACCACCTTAAAAACACAGACTGTCATCTCTTTTCCAGGCTGAACAGTCTCTGCCAGGAGCCATTACCCTCCTCTGACCACACTTACCAGTGTTTTCTGCACGTTGCTGAGTTTTGAGTTCCTTTTGAGAGGGACAATCAGAGCAGCAAGCAGTACCCAAAATGCAGTAATTTAGTGGCATATGATGTTCCCTGTCATATTTTTATCTCATTCCTTACACTTCCTAGTGCCTGATTTCGGTTTTTGACTGCTGCAGTGCAATAAACTGAAGTTTTACAGAGAATTCTCCACAAAGACAGCAGAATTTCTTTCCTGACTTGTAGTAGCTGATTTAGAGCCTGTTCTCGAATGTACAGAGTTAGAGTATAGCTAATGTTGACCACCTTATTGTCACCTTGCAATTTTGTTTTTTTATTGGTGAGATATTAGTAGCTGAGACAAGACATATAATGTCGTAGTGTCACATAGATATGAACCCCCCCCAAGCTTCAGGACTGATACCTGTGTGTGTCACAGCTGGATTTTAAATAGCAGCTTGTCATACGGAATTGTGTACTCACCTTCTTGAGGAGCTGAAGCTTTTCCATTGCAAATCCTTGGACCTGTCAAAACAGCCAAACCAGTGGGAAATTGGGAAAAACGGAAACAAGTTAAGACAGCTAGTGAGAGCTCCGGGCTGTGAAAGAGCCACAGCAGAAATAATAGATTTTTGGGATAAAGGGAGTCTCATTACTGAATCAGAATAAAGTATCTGACAATATACTGTACAAAGCAACCCTGCACTGGCAAAGGAGATAAATTACATGAATAAACAGAAAAATTATTCCCTTAACTTCTATAATCCTGAGAGAAGAAGGCATGAAATGAGTACGTCATTAACCATTCATTAAGATGTTTTTTGCTTTCCATATGTCCAAGAACATAGATGATATTTTATTCAGCCCTCTTTGACAATTAAATATAGGGCAATAAATTTCTTCTCTGGGACTTCATTTATTATCACGCGTGACACAGTATCTTAATAAAAAATGTTTCTGAATTAACCAATTATGCTCACATTATAGTTTTAGATTGATTAGCCTTTTTATTTTGAAGCCCTATCTTTGTATTGTAATTATGTGTTACTTTTTGAAATGAGTGGTTTAAATTATGAGATAACTTACTTTTCCTTTCAATTTCCTTGACTAGTACATATTGCAGAAGTGATAAAATGAGCTAAGAGTCTTTCTTATGTTTTTGCATTTAAAAAGGAAAGAGAAAAGGTTTATATAACCTAGAGAATTAGGTTCTTTTTTGCTTGTGTTTATTTGATGAAAATTAGAATTAATCATGTGGAGATAATTATTCACCCTGTGCAAAACTCTTTGGAAAATAAAATTATGTTGAAAGAAGCAGAGTTTTATGGAGCTGCACAAAAAAAAAATACAAACCACCTTACAAAATGCAAATAACAAAATGCAAAGATACGTAGCCACCTAACAAATTTTACATTCATATGCGAGAAGGCTGAAGGGTGTTTTTCCTCTTTCTTCAGTTTCTAACACTTTCTCAGTCAAGGAAGTCACTGTACCCATAGCTTTACAATCCTTAGGCACTGGAGCTGGCTCAGATGTGAACTGCATAAACCTTTGATCACCCCTGAACTAAATCATTTTGGTGATGCCAAAAAGTTTTCTGAGACTGCTGCTTCCAGGGAGGAAGGCACCTGGGGGTGAAAAGCAAGGCAGCGGCTCCAGTAAGGATTTTCTGCTGCCAGGAGCACACTGGCACCTCACTCACCTTGTCCACATGAGGACTTCTGGATGTTCTCAGGAGATGTACTGGATAAAACAGGGTTTGTTTCTGTGTCTGCCCTCTGTGTTTCCAAATCTCACTCTGTGGTTTTGTTCCTTGGTGCCCACCAGGAGCACAGCTCACACACCAGCACTAGGGAAGGGCATCCCAAGGCTCATGGCTGCAAAAATGGTCCTTGAAAAGCGTCCTGGTCTAGTGCAGGTGGGTTTTGCTTGAACAAGAGGCAGAAAGCTGCACTGAGAGGGAGCTTTTTGGAAGGGGACAGAAGGTCCCTCCTTGAGCTACGTATGCCTGTGTTTAGAGGGCTTAAGTTATTCTTCTGACTTTATAACCAACGGAGAAGTGATTTCTGCCATCCTACAGTAAGTGTCTAGAGTGAGTTAGCTAACCTGCACCCTAAAACTGCTCGTTTGACTCTGGATGGTGTGCGACCATTCCCACAGCAAGAAGCTGTTCTCATACGTCAATTCTCTGAGCACACAGACTTCTAGAAGGATTTTGCTGGAAGAAGAAACTAAGTTTAAACAATGTGGAGAAACTCCAAGGAGATTCAGTATTTAGTAAGGTCACTTGTACTCTCTTGCTGACAAGTCTGAAGTGCTTTTTTTTTTGCCAGCTTTCCTTTAAATTAGACTGCAAATTGCAATTATCGGATATCTGAGGGAACATTACGCAGTGCAAGAAGTGATCATGAAGCCTCTGTGATGACTTAAATGAAAAAGAAAGGGCATGAGAGGATTTTTTGGAAAGCTAACAAGCTGGAAAGCTGGAAGCTGCCATGGATAAATCTTGATGGGAGGAGAATACAGTTTGTGAGTCTTTTTCAAAGAGTATGAAAATTAATTCAGAGACCCAGTGGACATGTGGCACTGATAACGGGAAATGAACCCTTGTATTTACAGAATTCTGGTGCAAATCCAGCATGGTCTGAGTATAGTCAAATGCTGTGGTATGGCTGGTGTCCCAGTCTTATTTACTATTTATATCAGGGAAACCTCAATGAATCACAGTCATAATCTAGGTCCCACGCTGTCACTGTACATATGCATAAGCGAAGAAGTTGTCCTTACTCTAGATTTTTATTACAACCCCTATGTGGAAGAAACTAGGAGACTCAGTCCTCTTTGAAATAAGCAATGTTCTTGATTAGCTGAGATGGCTGATTTTTAATGGCTTCTAATCAAGGCACTTACAATGGGAAACCTGTTGGTAGCTTGTAGGAACTCCTTCCTCCACCTTCTCTTTGGACATGAATTTGTTTTATTGCTTCTTAAATTAGCTTGGATCCAGGAAGGAAAAAAATCCTTATCTGCATTTATGCATCACGTAGCATATGGGGGCTAAATCTTCACTGAAGTTTGTCAGCAGTACCACAATACTAACAACCTCCAGCCTCACCACAGGTCCAAGACAGATGAAAGACTTTTTCCACACCCCAAGTCTCTCCTGATTTGCCAGGTTCTTGCAGTGCCATGTTTGTACCTTGCTGACAGCCAGGAGGTCCTGTGGGGAACATGGGAGACATCACAACATCTTTGGGGTCTGCCTAGAGGTGGCACTCACAGTGTTATGCCTGGCTTAGGGATAGCAGATGGGTATGAATAACTTTGGGGACATAATAAAATCCTGTGAAACTGCATGGAAACCTGAAACTTTCCCTTCTTGGAAACATTTTCCTGTGAACATTTTCAAAATCTTGGGGACTGGGAAAGGAGTAATATTCAGCAGTTGACTGAAATTATGTCTTGAAGCTATGGTAAAAAGAAACATTCTTTGTGGAAATTTGAAGAAAGCTTACTTTTATTTTTTCTTTCTGAGAGAACAGTCTTTCTATTGCAAAAAGAGTATCCATAGAATGTTTTTAAGAAGGCTAAATGATTTTATTAAACATCATGGATGTTACCTACGTACACAATATTTGGAGCACATACACTGTCACTGGATGATAAGCAGTCTACATATCCAAGTGATGGAGCCCCTCTTTTGTGAGGGATTGACACCTTCAGTTTCCTGAAAACTTCATTTACTTAGCTTAGACCTTTATAGAGAAGATTCTCTCGCTGCAAATCCCATGTATGATGAACGCTGCCCTGTCATCTTGGTGGACAACCCCATGCTCTTCTCCTTTCCCATAGCTGAGCCTTGCAAGTGGCTTGTGCTTGCTGCCTCTCCAGTGCTTTTAAGGGACACTTCTCTGCATGGCCATGGCTGCCCTTGGCCAAGGTAACCAGTGAGGACAAGTGTGCAGGAAAGCTCAGGTGAACCCTGATGCCTCTCTGTGCCCGAACCTCTGGGAGGCTAAAAAGCTGAGATTGAAATCTGGTCTCCGTCAATGGTAGATTTTGCTGTTGGCATCTGTGGAGTTATCTCAAGCTTGGCTGTTTCTCTTTCTGGCATTCTGTGGCACCTTCTGCAGCTCTGTCTTTAAGCAGTTTCCATGTTATGTCAACAAAGAAATCATGGAAGAAAGCCCAGTTCCCACATCAGGTTTTATTAATGGCCATTCCCTCCATTGCCTTCTGACTCCTGCTTTGCTTGAGCCATTTTTCGTCTTGGTACTGTATTCTCACTCGCACCGGTCAGATTTTGACATTCTTTGGCACACCAAAGTTGTGCATTTTCTGCGATTGTGCCCAGCATTGCTGACATTCCTCTTGGGCCTGGCCAGTAAGCTTGATTTGCTTGCTCTGAATACAACTTTTAAACGTTATCAGCTTCCCTTTCCAGTTTGCAGTAACTTTTCCTCCATAGCTCAATATACTTCGAGTTTGTAGGTGATTTCAGATGTTTGAGCACTGATTGCTGTCAGGTTTGCTCAGCTCGTAGGTGCCTCCTTGCTCAGGCTAGTTGGGCTGCGTGATTCCACAACTAAGTTTTTATTCCTACAACAATTTAGGCAAACAAGCCTTCTGATGATAGGGAAAAAAAAAATAAAAAAGTGCTGCATGTTTATCACTGCCTGCTTGTGGCAAACAGAGAACCTGAAAAATGTTGCCGTTATACTAAATCTTTGTGTTTCCACTCTCACCACCTGGTTTGTTTGTCAGTAGAGTTGATAGCACAAAATTCTTGAGCAGCATAGGTTGTTTTTCTCTATGAAATACGCAGCATATTTGTTACCTTGGAAAAACTGCAGTATGAAATCATGCCCACAGAGAGCCCCTCTTGAACCAATGCGACTGATAATTAGCAAAATAGTACAGAGTGGGATACTAATAGAAGGGAAGTTCCAGGTGGGTTGAAATCCACCACTGCTTACAAATTTGTGTAGGATTTAGTGAATGTTTCAGCTCTCAAAATGAGGTGTAAAGAAGTATATGTTCAAAATATAAAAGCATGTAATTTCAGCATTTCAAAATGAAATGTTTCAGATGATAGGTTGAAATGTTTTTCTTGACATTTAAAATTGAAAAGGACCAAGTTGCCTGCAAACAGAACCACATATTTCAGTGCTATATAATATGAAATTGGAACTATGTTGATTTCAGCAAACAGGTAAGATCTGCAACAATGAGATTTACATTTTCACCATCAAATAAAGCCAAGTGACTCATTTGCAATAACTTTGGATTTCTGATTATAATAATAATTACCATTATATATGGTCTGGTTAATTCAAAATGGTAAGTCCACAGGCTTTTATTTAATGAAAATAACCTCTCAAACCTGGTTTGGTTCTACCGATTTCTTTTCCCATTTTTCTTTTTTGTTTTAGTTCAGGCATTCAAAGCCAAGAGTCCATTACCACCCACCCCCATTCCAAGCACTGTCCAGTTTAGCATTAAGGAAGAACTTTGTGTATTTCATACGTTATTGTTACTGTTTTGCCATACTTTATAGGCAGCAGAATAGACATGTGCAGACTCTAAGGGTCATTATTAAGCTCTGGTTCAAGCCTTCAGACACCTGGAAAAATTAAACTGCATGCTCCAGTGCTCAGAAATTTGATTTCCACTCCCCAACTCCCTCTCAAATGATGAATCACACGGCTTAAAACCACATGCTTTGTAAAAGGAAGAAAAGATAAGAAAACCACAAAGATAAACAAAGAACAGCCAGTCCTTTCCCAAAGCGTAGGGCAACTACAGGACAGGCGGCTGCTTCCCCCCCTTCTCCAAAATCCTGGGTTGAAAGGGGGTCTCTGGGCACATCTTTAACACAGAAAGTGGTGTGTCTCTTCCACGTTGCTAAGAATGGATGGCGTGCTGACCCGGCTCAGGGGCAAGGGGGAGCAGTCCCATATTCTTCCCACAGCTTTCCTTCTCTGCAGTATCAGCTCCTGCCTCCACTCTAGGGTGTGAAGTTGGAGCAGTAGGTCAGGTGTGAATCAGAAACTGTTAAAGTTATTAGCCTTGTAGTCATGGTTGTTTGGTGCTTGCAAAATGCCAGAACAACATCAGTGTCCTATTGCAGGACTGGTGCTCCTGGACCCTGACATAGGGCAGACAAAGAGTTTGGTGGGATGTGCTAGCTGGCAACCAAGAAGGAGGGACTGGTGGCTATGGGGGGAAAAAGATGACCCTTTGTTGAGGGGAAAATACTGTATGGCATTTGTAGAGATATTTCCTTTCACCCCCACTTTGAAACCAACTCTACAAAACACAACTGCTCTTTCTCTCTAGTCCCTCTACTCACTGAAGAGCTGAAGGACCAATGGAAGAGTAAAATAGGAAAAGGACAACCAGCACAGACCTCTGAACAGCCAACCTGGGTCTGCGCTGTTACTGGGAGAGGTGTTTTATCTTAGCTCAGCAGCTGTAACACCTCCCACCTCAGGGCCACAGGGAGTTTTGCCATCAGTTTCCCAAGAAGAACTGCACCGTGGGTCCTTACTGAATGTTTTGACACATTTTATCTGTGATGGCAACCAGACCAGGGCCATACATCCCTGCCTGCATCTCATCCCACGAACGCACCTTGCTCCTGGATGACTATGTTAGACTCCTGGCAAGGAGCTGCATCTAAAACTGAGTTGAATGCAAGGAATAAGGGAGACCTAATGAGGTTATAGAGCCACTTTAGCTGAGCATGATCTGAAAAATGACCTCACCAAGCTCTGACTGGGTTGGTTAGTTTTAAACTGGACCAATTCCCAAATAGAAAGAAATGGGAGGTGGAAAAGTCCCACGCAGTGGTAGCTGGGCTTGATGCTGGGCTGAAGCATCTCTGTAACACAGCTTGAGGAGAAACCCTTCTCCAGTCCTGTTCATGGCTTTGCTGCTGGAACGGAGTGACAACTAACTAAATAAATGACAAAAGCTGTTGTAGTGTATGTGGGTGTCCTCACCAAGGAAGTTTACACAAACGCTTTTATGTTGATCTTAATTCACTGGAAAGCTGCTTTTGATCTGGAACTTGTAATTTGTGAGAAGCTTTTATCTCTGGTCTTGTCACAGGCATAAGAATTACATGTGGGGCAAGTCAGTAGATTGGAAACTTATCTTGGATTTTTTTCTTTGCCTCTTGCTGTCTTGGTTTGAAAAGTTTTAGCTCTTCTCTCAGTATGTTTGCCTGTACGCAGTCAAATTTTTAAAATAAACAAAATTAGATAAAGTATAAAACCAGAGCTTTCTCTGTTTACTTTCCATAAAAGGAAAGTCAGAATATAATGATCTTGCTTGGAAATCAAAACTCCCTCTTAACAGCTCCTTAAGTTAAATTAGAGTCCAGGCCAGAAAAGGGCTTGAAGCTATTACACTGATCACTTTTCTTTACTTTTTCAGAAAGGGTCTGTTTGCTGGCATGAAGCTGAAGAAGAAGAAAAAAGGCGAGAAAGGGTTGACTATTGCAAACAAAGATGCACTGGGTAAGGCCTCATAAATCAATATTGCAATTGGGAAGAGCAGGTGGGGGATTATATTACATCTAATTTCATGTGAACTCATTTGAATTGTGTCTTAGGGCTTAGTATTGATAAAACAGGCAGTAAACTCCTTATCACTCCCAAGTAAACAGAGAGCTAATTGTTTTTGCATTAACTGTTTCGTTAAGTCCACCTTCAGATTCTGTGTGTTCAGACTGCTGTATCTGGTAAAGTAAAACAAAAAGAGAGAGACAACAAATTTTCGAAAGTTTTTTTTCTACTCTAGAGATAGATAATTCATTACAGGTGTGTAATTCCTCCAGAAGATCTGCTTCTTCTAGAAACCATAAGAACACAGCCTGGGTAGGCTCTGATGGCTGGATGGGCTGGCTTGATAAAGCTGGGAGTTTTACTTAGTAGCAATTCTCCTCTTAAATGTACAGCAGTTCTTTTATTTTATTTTTAATCATTATTTTTTATTTTTAACAGATATGGGTACATCCGTAAGACATGCAGAGCATTTCTTTCCCTTAACGCACCATTGGTTTCCAAGCTAAGGATACATTCCTCTGCACATCCTACCACTGTCATTTTTCTTGTATCACCACAGTCCTCCCATTCAAAACCTGTAGTTCAGCCACAGCAACGTCTCCACCTTCTGCAGTTTTAGTTTGTAGTCTCATGCCTCAAATTTTATGGAATTTTTAAAACGTGGACTACTATGTGGTTAGTGCAGCTCTTGAATTACAGTATTGTAATAAACTGGCCACGTGTGTCTTGACTCACTGTTGGGCAGAAACAGGAATACATATTTTGTGCCATAAGCATTATTTAGCTAAGGGCACTACTTTTAAAAAAATTCTCCTTTGGTCCTTACAGCAGGGGTTTGGGCTTTTGGAGCAGAGAAAACTAAAGACTGTTAAACTTCTTACTAATTACAGATATGTTGGAATTTATTTGTCTTGTGCTCCATGAAATACACCATGATGTACAAGATACACTATACTGTACTTGGCTTTAGGCTTCCAGGTCAGCATTCAGATCTCTGTTTATTTCAAATGATTGTGTTTGAGTCATTGGACAGATTGGGGTCCTTCTGCTGCATCTTTGTCTGTTTCATTGGTGCCTGTTGCTGAAGAGTCTGAACTAGCAAAGATACAGCAATCACCGGTTCTCTCTTGTCTGGATTGGGATTTGGGCTTAGAAGATCTATCAGGAAATTGTGCAGTAGGGGAACGCTGTCACTCACTGAACCATTTGCATTTCTGTCACTGAATCCATACAGGAGAATAATTCCTGCTGGCCAGTTACGCACAACATACACATGGTTATTGAGGGGAATAAAGGATAGCAATTCAGATATTAAAATGTCAGGAAAATGGAGCTGTAAATGGAAAGAAGCATTGCAAAGAGTTTACATCTCAATAGAAACAACATGGAACTCACAAAAAGTGGTCCAGGCAGGGTGTCACGCTAATACACACCTGTCCTCAGCCAGGGGGAAGTTTTATCAGCTTTAGACTCAGAGCAAACAATACAGAGTGCTACAAGCCCATAATCAAACAGCATGCTCTAGAGTAAATAGGATACAGAGGGTAGTCATGGGAACTTGGTGCTACAGATGCAAAACTGTGGACAGATGACTTTGCCTCAAGGGCTGAAAATCAGGCTGTGCCTACACGGATACAGAGATGACATCACTTTCTCTGTGTTCTAGGGAGGCTGGACAAGAGGGGCAGTTGGGGAGCGTGTATGTTATATGAGATTGCTAGTGGAGGAACCTTCATGGAGCTGGCTTATGCCTGACTGCCTTGCAACACAAGCAAAAGTTGTGTGTGGCTGTACCTGTATGGTGGTTTGCTTTGGAGTAGGGCTTGTGGAAGCCAGCCAAAAAAGGAACATTCAGACCTGATGAGAGCTATCCAAGTGAGTTTTACCATGCAATGGATGGTCCTTTGCTACCATCACCAGTTTCTTGACACACCTCAAGTGACCATACCTTTGCAAAGAGACATGGAAGCACTATTACAACCCTTTGTCTAGTTTTGTAGTGGGAGCACAGTGCTGTAGAATACTTGCAGAAAATGCACTTGGATGTATGTCCTTTCATTTGATACAACGTCATCCATAAGGTCACCTAAGCTCCTGGGTATTGCTGGGCAAGTCATCTTTACCGTTGCAAGTACCCCTTGACAGTGTCTAGACCAGAAATAACTCACGTCCAGAGTCACTGAACATTTCTTGCTTATAAATGTAATTATTGAAATGAACTACAGGCAACCAGATTTTAAACTTCCACCTAAAACACACTACTCCCTTCCCAAGGCAGGTGTTGAACGCAGACATGCTTGGCAAGAGGTAGAGATGCTGGTAGGACTTCTGTAAGACCAGGAGGATAAAGCAGAGCAGTATGGGAAGGGCTTCCTGGCCAAATGTAGTTTTGTACATCTGAACTAGTGGTTGAGATTCTCTTTATGGTCAGGAAGAAAAATAAGCACTTCTGGAAGCAATTTGTCTCATCTAAGTATAACTCTGTACAAGAGATCCCATGAATCATGCTCTTCAATTCACTTTTTCTGTCCTTGATCTTCCAATTCATCATCTCTGCAAAGAGGAAAGATGAGAAATTATTTCTAAGCTAGGCTCTGCTTTGGTTGCTTGGAAGGGACTGAAGTGTGTCAGATGGTTATGACAAACCATGGAGGGCAGACTCACTGCTCCTAAGTGATACATGCGAAACCCAGCAATAATCTGTCCCACTGTCTTTCTAGCACACGAGAGATGGGGCAGTCAGATGCGAGTAGTGTGCAAGTGCCTGTTGTGGGTGCACATGGGGTGAAGAGAGCGGCTACAGCCACAATTTATGTGGTATATGATTTTGCACAGGAGGGGAGCTGCTGCTGTAATCAATGCTGTTCAATGCAAACCACTACTGTATCTCTAATTGTGATACCCAAATAAACAAAACATTAATTTCATGCTGGTGAATTCACTAATCTGCTCCAAGTTAGCTTTTTGCTAGTAGAAATTAGAGGTGGGTTTTACTTTCTTGATTGTTTTCTTCATCAGGTGATCACGATGAAAGTGCAAATATTCACCATGACACTCTCACACGGCAAGAAGAGGGAGAGGAAGACCTGATGAGCAATGATGCACTGTCCAATGTTTTTGGATCCTTAAGCCCGAAGAGGAAAAGGTGCTCCTTGGTGTACCATACTAACATCCCCCAAAACACTTTTTCCATCCTCCTCAGGAACGGCATTGCCCTAGGACAATACAGCTGCTGTGACAGAAAATCCATTTGCTGACAACAGTGATCCCATCACTTCTACTTTCCCACATGACAGGGTGGGATGTACTTGACGGCAAAATATTATCAGCTCAAGACAGATTGTCACCAGATGCTACCCAGTGCAGGGAGAGATTGAAATGGATGCTGAGAGTGCCTGAGCTGTGCTAATGAGCTCTGCTAATGAAAATGAGACAAAGGGGGCAGCAACCTCTATAGCCAAGAGCTTGTGTAATTTTTTTTTCATACAGGAGAGGAATGGAGTCAGGTTTGGTGGGATCAACAAGTGAAATCATTCCCATGCATGGCAGGTAGCTGTACTGGTTTGTGTGGACGCAAAACCTTTCCCTATTACCAAGTATATGAGAAAGTTGGAGCTGATCTGTGCTGATGAAATCAAGCGGAATCACAGTTCACAGTTCACAACAAAGCTACCTGCCATAAACCTGCTTGCTTTGTGACAAGAAGTCTTTCTAAGATGTGTTCAAGTACCAGCTCTTGCCTAGAGGTGCCTAATACCTGTTTTGTCATTTAAACAGGGCAAAGCTGGTGACCAGAATTCACGAAGAGGAGATGAAATCCCAGAACTACCAGGTGAGCAGGGGGTGATGGCCCTTATGAGCCTGTGAAGTCCTCAGGCAGGTTGGACCTGAGCCCAGGAGTGCGTACGGTGTCCTTGTGCCCCACAGATTGCCATCACCATCATTGAGGCCAGGCAGCTGGTGGGTGAGAACATCGACCCTGTGGTGATCATCGAGATAGGTGATGAGAAGAAGCAAACAACAGTAAAGGAAGGCACAAACGCCCCTTTCTACAATGAGGTAGGTGATTTCTTATGAAGAAGGCACATTCTTCAGTGGCTCTGGGTGGCCTTCACCACTTGGTAGCTCAAAGGGGGATGAACTAAATTTGTAGCACCTGCATGTCTGAACAGGGAGGTCTGTCCAGGAGCTAGTTGAATTTCAAGCTTGGCCAAGCACCAGCAATAGCTTCCTTGAGTTTAGCTCTGTTTGCTCTTTCTCTTCTCAAGCTCTGTCATCCTGTTCCCCGCCCCCTCCACCGCATCCTGCCCTACTACCACTGCCTTTGTACTTTTTCAAATGATCCATTTGGGAGCTTTGTCTAAACTGCCCTCCAACCTCCCTTGTCCACCATTTCACTGTTTCAGCCTTTGCTTGACATGTGTTTGTCCCAGCTGGTGAAAAATGAGACCAAAACAACTCCCAAACCCAACCAGTTCTTTGGGTTTCCTAGTGCCTCCTGTCCCTTTTGAAAATACCTTCTGATGCTGAGTGAGTGCCATGGCCATTTGTGAAGGGTAGTGCTGGGCAGCCACGAAAGAAGGAGAGTAGAAAACATGTCTGAGCCGCGGCCGACATGAGCCAGGGAGCAAGGAAAAGGTTTTTCTGTGTCCACCACTGCCTCCCCAGCACCCCCAGTGTCTCACCAGGGCTCCGTGTGGTAACCCAAAGAGCTAAACCATGCTGCTGACAGTGCTGGCTACCAGCACAAGGGATTCTGATCTGCTGTCTGCTTTTCCCACAGTACTTTGTGTTCGATTTCGTTGGACCGCAGGTGTTCCTGTTTGACAAAATAATCAACATCTCTGTAAGTACCTAGGAAAGCTTAGCACAGTAATTAAAGGTCTTTTTTTTTTTTGTGTCACTTTGGCTTTAAATAATTCTTCTTAATGTAATGAAAAAGATAAAATAATTTGAGGTACCAAGAGTGCTATAAAATCAGTATGCAGTATAGGAAAGAGAAAGGATAGGGGAGAGGAAAAGGAGGAAAGGCAGCTGGCAATGATTTGGAGGAACATAACCCTAAAGGAAGATTAAGTGTGCATTTTCAGGGACACTCATTGCTGGTTTAACAATCTGCAAGGTAGAATGAGAAAATTCAGCTTAGCTCACTCTCATCAACATTGTCTTCGTCCCTCTAATTTTCCATCTGCCACTTGTTCCAAATGACTGAGTTGAAACTTCCAGCTTATCTCAGTTCCTCAGATACTACCTAAACTATCAGTTTAGTTTAGAAGCTAAGTTTTAGTTAGAAACTCAGTTTCTAACTAAACTATCCAGGTACCTTATCCTCAGCAGTGGCTCTTGAGCTGTCCGGGAGCATCAGTGGCTGGTTGCTAGTGGCACGGGAGTGGGCTCCAAGCATTCTGTGCTGCTCCAACTGCTCACTGCAAGTAAAGTGCCGGTGAAGCTATGTGACATCTCAGAACAGCTGTGATGGAAGACACACATGCTCTTGGGCTTGGAGTGATAGATAAAGATTTGCAGTTTGGAAGACCAAGTCTACGGAGCCATGCTAATTATCTTACCTGAGGATCCTGAGGTTCATCATCACATTTAGCAAAGCTGCTAAGGAATTAAAGAAGATTTCATGAGACTCTGGAAAGTGCTGTATTTGTACTGCTTAGAAATATCACAAGCTGTGCCCTTCATGAGCCATTTTTTGCATTTCTACTGCCAAAAGTCCCACCACTTGGCAGAGAAATGAGCAGTGAGTTGTTGCCCTAGGAAAGGTTCTTTTTCCCTGAAGTGCTTTGTCCATTTCAAAAAAGAATACCAGGAAAGGGTCTGTGCTGGTTGTGCTTGACAGAGACAGGCAGTGGTGAAGAGCTATAGGAAACATCTGTGCAAAACCTCTTAGTGATGTTCACTGTGTACCTGCTTTGCTGAGTTGCTAATAAAGTGACTTTCCCAGCTACAGAAATAAAAAGTGTTCATTTACACATGGCCAGCTGGACAACTAGGTTTTGAAAGCTGGTAGTAAATTGACAGTCTGAATCCTAAGCTCCAGTTCAAATCCACTCTATCACATGCACAGCTCAGATATATGAAATTCATACCTACATAAGGTATCTATCTGCAGACCTGAGCTTCATTTATCCCTGAGGACATAGCTTACTACAGGCTGACAATGGCCCACCTTTTGCATGGGAGTAGATATTGTCTCACTGTTATGAGACAGTGTATCTATCACAGTGTATGGCCTCTATATTTATTTCTGACATGGTTAGTATCAGCACACTACCGAGGTATCAACTCTTGTGAGCTACTGCTGCTTGGGGATGTATAGCTTTTTTTCTTCAAGATATGGCCAGTCTTTCTGATCTCACATTCTTTTGATAAGGATTCCATACATCCAGTGGTGAAGGCGAGAATGCCAGCTTTCTGAGTGTGTTGGGGGTGTGGAGAAATATGTCACCATTACCTGCTGTAAATCTGCATAGTTTCATGAGACTCAGCAAACTTCTTTGATTTATAGCTGGTGAAGGTGCAACACTAAGAAATTAAAGGTCTTCTAGATAAAAATGACTTTAAAAAAAAACCAAACAACTCAACCACAAACTAACCCAGTGCAATGTTCATGTATGTTACGGAAAACAGATTCATTACCTTGCAACATGGTTTTGGACAGTGCAATATATTAGGGGAATAGAAACAAATAGAGGAAATATGTGTGCTGGGAGTGAAGCAAACCCTGAGGGGTGGAAAGTGTCACAGCACTTGCTTGGCATGAATCTCACTTAAGGAGAAACAAAGATTGGCAGCCTCCATGACCACTGAATTTGCTTAATCTGTGAAAATGAACTCACCTGCTTACGGAAGCTCAGGGAAAACAAAAAAGGTTAGTGCCGTTGTCCACCAGTTAGTCTAGCTGTAATAAAACCCTACATTTGAGGTGAAAATGAGATTTTCAGTTTCTCAGCACTTGCTAATTAATATTTTTTCTTCATTAATATCTTCCAGTGCATTCCAGCAACCTTGTAGTAGTGCCGTAGTAAAACTGAGATGCCCATTTCATGCTAAACCTGTAACTCCAGTACTGAAATACTCCCCAGTTTAACACTGTGCATGCTTGTCCTCATTCAGAAAAATCGGAAGAAAATCCTTGTCATCTATAGTCCATCAAGTGTGAAAAGACACAAACCTTTAATTAGATACGATGTAGATGTGATGCTCCCTCTCAGAGAAGACAAGAGGTGTTTGCTATAAGCTTCATGCTCAGATGCTTTGTTACATTAAAAAAAATACGCTTGAAAAAAAAGTACCAGGAAAGATGCAGAGCATTTAATAGAAGCAGTGAGTTTTTTCCTCAGCAGTTAAAAGCAACATGTGTACTACAGGGAGTGGAAACCCCCATAATTTCAGTGGGAACAGGGGACATTTACCCAAGGGCACCACATTTCACACAGCAAATCTCAAGGATGGAGAAGTGAGGTTTACATATTTAATGCTCTCTCAACTTGCTGTCATGCCCTGGAGAGAAAATGCAAAGAGCAATGAGACAACACCACCTTGGACTCACCACATATCCTCCTCTTGTTTCTGGGTCTTAAAGAAACTCTTTTTTTTTTTGGCTACAGAAAGGCTACAGCCTTCTTCTCCCTGCAATCCATCCCATGTTGGATCAGTTGATTTGGGTGAGCTCCTATTTCTATGTAGTTCCTCCAAAGCTGTAACTTTGCATGGCTTCAGGACGAAACCCACCAGTTTTCATGGCTTCTTCCCCACCCCTGTGTGCCCTAGTCCAATCTCATAAGAGCGAGGGTCTGGTGCTATCATGGGACCTAGCACATCAGGGACTGAGGAAAAGCAGCACCAGTGCATGAAGCGCTGGCTTTGCACTGACTCCTCTCTGCTGATAGGAACTCTGAAAGCTGCTTAATTTTTAAGCTTTAATACTAGAGTAAAATAAAACTGCTCCTTTGTCTGCTCTTGGTTTTTGAGCCATAAAAGCTCCCATGTTGAAGTGAGGAATTACCAAGGACAACTGAGTGTGTTCCCTAAATCACAGGGGCACAGTGGCCCCAGGCCTTTAATGGGGAATGACATCATAGTACAGCTAGAAACCTCCCAAATTTTCCGGTAGATCGTGATGAAGGTGTCAGTGATCTTTACTTTGGAATGTATGTCTCCTGGTCTTGAAGAAAAATGCACAAAATGAGGTCACATGACAAATTCAACGCAAAATCACAAAAGTCTTATGTCCCTATCTAGGATGTGTATGTTGAAAGCCAGGGTATGATGTCTTCCAGATTCCTAAAATGCTCTTAGAGACTTGGTTGTTTAGCTCCAACATTTAGATTAGCTTCTGTGGACTTGAATCCCATGGGCTTAGCTTCTCTTTGCAGTTTGGCTAAGGTGTCCCAGACAATTCAGCCTGCTTTCAGAAGCTTTTCCACAACCAAGGAATAGGTTTCAACCTTTTAAGCTATTCTGAAACAAGGTGAGAGACATTTTTTAAGAAATACAGTCCTAGAGCCAATCTTCCCTTAGAAGATGTTGCTAGCCTCTGCCTTGTCTGTAAAGTGAAGCACATGCATGTATTTGAAAACCAGACACAGAAGTACATGGATCCAGAAATCATGACAAAGGAAAATTAGTAATTAAATTTGAATTATATTAAATTAAATTAAATTACATTACATTAATTACTTAGCAGGAAGGATAAGGAGACAGACTCACTAGGGCCTGCTTACCATCACATTTACATCTATATCACTTCTCTGATTTCATTAATATTGTGGGGGGTAAATCAGAATTGAGTCTCTTGGTTTATGTACACATTGAAATATTGCAAAGAAACACTTTAATTCTTTCTCCTCTGGGTGTATGCAGTTCTTATGGCAATTCAGCTATTGCACAGAAAGTGTATGATTTCTGCAGTTTAGTGTGAAACCAGTTACACCCCATGTGTTTGTATTCATTATGACTTATTTAAAACTGCCAGGATAAGTAATATAACCGCATCTGCTCTGAAGACACATCCATCTGATTCCTGCTTTGTATAGTCCTGGGACCTGGGATGAACCTGTGTGATTCCATTTGGATGCAGCTATATTCGTTTCTAAATTGGCACAATATTGGGTAAAGAACAGATTCCAAATGCCTGCTGTGTCTGCAGTGGCTATGTACACCCAGTTTTGGGTGGTGCTGGATGTTGCTCCTTATTACCTCTGAACCAAATGTGATCTTTGTTGGGATTGCTGTTTCTTATGCTGACTGGGAAGAGAGACAGTGACATTCTCTAACTGGCCTTTTTCTAACAGGTTATGCACAATAAACTGATTGGGGGTGTGCTCATAGGCTCCTTTAAAGTAGATCTGGGGACAGTGTATGGTCAGCCAGGTAAGTGATGTATATTCCGCTGTTTTTGTCTGTTAAATGAGATGTGAGGCAGGGAAGGAGAGGAGAGAGAGGTGTGATACTTTTCCACTTAGGTGCTTGTGGTTTATGCCAAGGGATAAACTTAACAAGGTTTTTTGAAGGTTTGTTTTCCTATTTGGTTACCAGAGCGCCAGCCAAATTTTTTTGAAAACCGTTCAACACCAAAAATACTTTGACCATCTGCCCGTTGGTGGGAAGCATTTATCAAGGATGGCTTTTCTTTAGCGGGTCAGAGTGGGCAGCTGAATGCTCTGCAAAACCCAACTTAACTCATTCATTACAGAGCATCCAACGCTCTGCTGCATGTGTTGGGGTAGAAGGGGTGGAGGGAGGGAGAGTGGGATGGAAGATGAGACAAAGGGTGAGGAGAGCATGAGACAAGAGGAGGAGCAGACCATAATGGGAGAGAGCAGAAGGAGATGACAAAGAGGTGACCGTAAGTCCACTTGACACTCTTCAGAGCTGTCCAATGCTTTCTGAAATTTGAAGCTAAGAAAAGACCACCCACCCCTTTTTCAGTCTGTTTTTACAACCATCCACAAAACATGTATCTTTCTGTCTTTCATAATTACTCAAGGACCTGGTCTCAGTCTTCGGGAATGAATGTATTTAGGCAACTTGCTATAGATGTCACACAGTTATGGCAAAAGTGGAGAGTCATTCAGGCCACGCTCTCTTCAGGGCTCCTGCAAGAGGCAGTAGAGAGGAACAGCCTGACTGAAGTGAGCAGTATACGTCCGTGCTGAGACTGCATTAGTCTCTGAATTGTCCTGTATTTCTGGCTTACACTTTTACAGGAAGGTGGTGTCTGAGGGTTGATCTTAGCTCATATCCCTGGTACACTCTGGTCTCTAGCTCCCGCTCCTTTACACACCCAAGGTGATGGTCAAGGACTTAATGTAAGGTTTTAGGACCTTGCTTGAGGAGGGTTGCTGAAGCAGGGCTGCAGCGAGGGCTGTTGGGGGTGAATTGCCTTGCGCATTTTCCCACCGGAAAGATGGAGCTGAATCTGCTTGTGGCTGTTGCTTCTCCCTCTGAGGGCTGGCCACCCCCCTTCCTCCCTTTCTCATCTGACTGCCAGTGTTATGCCTCGCCACAGCTCCCAGCAAAAGTTTTGCTACTGCAGAGTTCTGAGAACTTCAGGCAGCTCTAATCAAAAAGTTGGTCTTTACTTATAAAGCCTCAGCCTTAATTCAGCTGCTGAAATCTCACCCAGCCTTCCACTGGTCATCAGTCACTGATCTCAGTATCCATTGGTGAGAATGAGCTTGTTCCTGATGAGCTCTGAATCAATCTTTTGTTGGCCTTTTTGGTCACACAACATTTTGGACCCTCTAGATGTTCCTGGTAAAAAAGTGTACTTCAGCATGATCCTCCTGAAAGCACAAATGTTGTTTGCAGTGCCCTATCTGGGAATGGAGAGGAGAAATATTTACATTTTTTGCATCCTCTATTTGGGTGTTTATGTTTGTCCACCTTACAGGTCATCAGTTTTGTGACAAGTGGGCACTTCTCACAGACCCTGCTGACATTAGGACAGGAGCCAAGGGATACCTGAAGTGTGACATCAGTGTGACTGGGAAAGGTGATGCCATACAAGCTACGCAGAAAACAGCTGATACTGAGGAGCAGATTGAAAAGTACTGCAATAGCTTCTTTTTTACTGCTTTCTCCTTTACTAAGTACCTCAAGAGTCTTCTGCCCTCCTTTCAGTCCTTTTCTTGCTAACTCAGGCTTAATAGCAGGATAGCACTGTATACCTGGGTGTTCTGATGTGCTTAAAGAGAGTTTTTACAATCCTCCCAACTAAACTGAAGGGCATGTTAGGGTCACTTCTTTGCAGCTGATAGAATTGACCATGACTTGTGACTGTCAGATTATCCCTGACAGAAGTTTCATTGATCTGAAATCAGTTAAATATTTCTGAAAAGCATTGAAGGAAGAAGAAAAAATATGAGGAAAAGATATTCCTTCTCCTCTATCAGATGTGTGTATATAGATATTTTCCATATCCTTAGATAAACTCAAATTCATTAGCATTCTCCTTGTAAAATACAGAAGTTCAAGGTGGTAAAGTATGCTGCCAGCATACTGCATGGAGAGTCACCAAGATGATGGAGGGCTGGAGCACATGGTCTACAGGGAAATGTGTGTGTGTGTGTGTGTGTGTGTGTGTGTGTATGTGTATGTGTGTGTGAGCTGGTTTCTTGGGTCATAAGAAGAGCAGGTTAAGGGGTATTCTACATGACAAGGGCAGACCCAGACTCTATCCAGAGGAATACAGTAGAAGGATGAGAGGCTTTGGACACAGGTTAGAACAAGAGAATTTCAGAACAGATACAAGAATTTTTTTTACCATGAAGGTGGTCGGTCAAATGTAACAGGGGCCCAGAGAGAGTGGGGAATCTCCATCCTTGGAGATATTCAAAATTTACTAGACAAGGTTCTGAGCAACCTGATCTAACTGGACCTGGTTCTATATCATGTAGACAAGTTTGCTGAGTAATGCTGTACCTAGTCTAGTGGAAAGTGTCTCTGCCCATGGCAGGGGGGTTGGAACTAGATGATCTTTAAGGTCCCTTCCAACTCTAACCATTCTATGTTTCTATGATTTTCTCATGGGAACCAGAAAATGTTTTGGTTTAGATGCAGAAGCAAATTCATATACCTTTTTGTGTCTTCTCAGGATGCAAGCTAAATCAAGATGACAATTTTCTTGGAAGAAATATAATTTCATTGTCTGAGTTTTCAATTTTAAGGAAATGGCTTCTTTTTTCTTTCAGGAACCTCTTGATCCCCAAAGGCTTTCCATCTGAAAGACCATGGGCCAGATTTTATGTGAGAATTTACAAAGCAGAAGGACTTCCGAAGATGAACTCTAGCATCATGGCCAATGTCACTAAAGCATTCATAGGCGACAGTAAGGACCTTGTGGATCCCTACGTGGTGGTCATGTTTGCAGGTCAAATGGTAATTGAGATCCTCTTGGTCACAAATGTAGGCCTTCTTTACTATTAACTGTGCTACAGACAGGGGATTAATGCTGATTTCCTTTAACTTATAGTTACATAAATTTAGTAAAACACATATTTCAGTCATCAGAAATAAAATTTTCAGTTCTTAAATTATGCAGGAGCAAAGTGATGGAAACATTTAATGCTAGCAGATCTAATATCAGCCTCACAGCAGTAGGTTAAAGTCAGGCAGCAGGAGGGGAAAGAGAATTGTGTAGATCTGTTACTAAAACATCAAATTACAAGACAGTGAATTACCTAGTGCGGTATTAAGTAAGTGCTATGTTCTGGTCTCCCTCTAGTGAAAAAAGGAAGCAGGGCTGAAATCAGTAAAGATGGTCCAATCTGGATTTTAGGGCTTTGTATTGACTTCTAAATTACTCTGCTGTAATTCAGGACCCTTGCAGCTTTTCTGTGGGTAGCAGAAGAGGAAGCATTTGACTAGATTCTGTCTCAGTGTTGCCTGGCTTCATTGTTCCTGGAGCTCCTTCAACATCAAAGATGGTGCTACAGAGAGCTGCTGAGAGGGGCCTTCTGACTTTGATGTGAGGAATGCAAGGGAGGTCCAGGGGCCTGGTTCCTCTGGGATACACCCATGAAACACTGTGCCAGGGAGCTTGTCTTGAGTGTAAATAACGGAACAATCAAACTGGAAATTATTTTAAGCCAGTAATGTTTTCTTTGTGCAGGGAACCCTTAGGGAGAACTCAAGTTAGTCCTTTACAGATGTTTCAGGCATGAGAATGAGGTCCTTGGTGCTAATTTTGTGTTTTGTTGTGAATCCTCAGAATCACAGAATTACAGGGGTTGGAAGGGACGTCTGGAGATCATCTAGTCCAATCCCCCTGCCAGAGCAGGGACACCTAAAGCAGGTTGCACAGGACAGCATCCAGGAGGGTTTTGAATGTCTCCAGAATCAGAGACTCCACCATCTCTCTGGGCAGCCTGTTCCAGTGCTCTGCCAGCCTTAAAGTGACAAAGTTCCTCCTCATGTTTAGATGGAACCTCCTATGTTCAAGTTTGTGCTCGTTACCTCTTGTAACTCACTGGGCACCACAGAAAAGACGGTTCCCATCCTCCTGCCACCCTCCCTTTAAGTATTTATAAGCATTGATGAGATCCCCCCTCAGCCTCCTCTTCTACAGACTAAAAAGACTCAAGTCCCTCAGCCTTTCCTCATAAGAAAGATGTTCCAGCCCCCTAATCATCTTCATAGCCCTCTGCTGTACCCCCTTCCAGCAGTTCCCTGTCCTTCTTGAACCGGGGAGCCCAAAACTGGACACAGTACTCCAGATGCTGCCTCACCAGGGCAGAGTAGAGGGGGAGGATAACCTCCCTTGACCTGCTTGTCACACATCTCTTAATGTACCCCAGGATGCCATTGGCCTTCTTGGTCACAAGGGCACATTGCTGGCTCATGGTCATCCTGTTGTCCACCAGGACTTCCAGGTCCCTTTCCACAAAACTGCTTTCCAGCAGGTCAGCCCTTAACCTGTACTGGCGCATGGGGTTATTCCTCCCCAGGTGCAGTACCTTGCACTTGCCCTTGTGAACTTCATGAGGTTTCTCTCTGCCCAACTCTACAGCCTGTCCAGGTCACATTGAGTGGCAGCACAGCCTTCCGGTGTGTCAACCACCCCTCCCAGTTTTGTGTCATCAGCAAACTTGCTAATGGTTCACTCTACCCCTTCATCCAGGTCATTGATGAATATGTTGAGCAGGACTGAACCCAGTACTGACCCCTGGGGAACACCACTTGTCACAGACCTCCAACTAGACTCTGTGCCACTNCCAGTTTACTTAACTGATCTCTAACTTGATCCTCCTCAATCAAGGGAAAGTCCTCCTTCCTCCAGACTTTCTCTGTTACCTGCAAAGTCTGGGGCTCCTGAGGGCTGGTCTGAGCAGTAAAGACCGAAGCAAAGAAGGCATTCAGTAATTCTGCCTTCTCTGCATCATCTGTCACCATGGCCCCTGTCTCATTCAGTAGTGGGCCCACATTATCTCTAGTTTTCCTTTTGCCTCCAACATACCTGAAGAAACCCTTCCTGTTGACCTTGACATCCCTTGCCAGATTTAATTCCAAGGAGGCCTTGGCTTTCCTTGTTTCATCCCTGCATACTCTGACAACATTCTTGTAATCTTCCCAAGTGGTCAATCCCTTCTTCTACTTACTATAAAATTCCTTCTTCTACTTGAGCTTTTTCAGAAGCTCCCTGCTCAACCATGCAGGTCTCCTGCTTCCCCTGCCTAATTTCTTGCTCTTAGGGGCGTACTGATCCTGAGCTTGGAGGAAGTGATACTTGAATATCAACCAGAATTGCAAAGTATTAAATCTCAAACTAGTATGGGTTAAAATCATCAAATGCATGCAGCTACATCAGGGTTAATAGAGGGCTGAAAAAGACATAAGAATGGGTCACTGATGTGTGTTTGCATGCTGGTGTGTAAAATATGAGTTTAGAGGTATCGTTGGTGGGTTTGCTGACTCGGTTCTCCCCATCAAATGTGAAAGTAGAATGTGTGCCACAGACTGCGGCTGCATGGCCTGTAATATGGTCCTACCGTCTCCTTCAGGCTTGGAGGAATAGCTCCGGTCTCCACTTCCCTAGCACACAGGCATATGCCCAGAATGTGAGCCACAGTAATCATATTTTATACTAGATAAATTACCTCATTTAAGGTAATTCCATTGGTACATGCAGCCTGGCAGCTATAATGAATTTCATCTTTTATGAGACAAACTGCACTGCATTACTACTACCCTGGTATTTCGAAAGCCATTTGAAGATGTGCAGTTTGTAGCAGAAATGCCAAAGTCTGGCTTCACAGATATGTTTTGTGCATAAGGGCCCTGAAGAATTAGATCTTATTCCAGGCTCTGCTGTGTGCAGGTGAGAATTCTTTAGCCATAATGGGATCTTTTATTAGACATGGAGGCGAAAATAAACAACCTAATGGAAAAGCTGAAGTACTTTCAAGATAGGATATTTGTGCTTTAAAAATAACCAGAGAGATGAGGCTAAGTGCAATTTGTGCTATACTCATTGCCATTCTCCAAAGTCTGACCCCTCTGGGGTGAAATTTGCTGGACTTTCATTTCAGGGTCGGACAACAGTGCAAAAGAACTGTGCAGATCCAGTATGGCATGAACAGATTATCTTCAAGGAAATGTTCCCTCCACTCTGCCGAAGAGTCAAAATCCAGGTCTGGGATGAAGGCAGCATGAATGATGTGGCCTTAGCCACCCACTTCATTGACTTGAAGAAAATATCTAATGAACAAGACGGTGACAAAGGTAAAGGGGAAAATGTCTGTTCCAGAATATGCCTTTAAGGTAAAATGTACTTGCTTGGGATCTGGGCACTGACTAATCCCATTTTAGGAATATCCAGAGGTCAAGTGAATATCCATAGTTTTTGTTGGTTCTGGGACACCTTTTCGAACATGCTGCCCAGGGAAGTGGTGGAATCACCATCGCTGGAGGTATTGAAAAGACAGGTAGACATGGTGCTTAGGGACATGGTTTAGTGGTGGTTTTGGCAGTGTTAGGTTGATGGTTAGACTCAATGATCTTAAGGGTCTCTTCCAACCTAGACAATTCTATGATTCTATTCTTGCTTAATTTGAAGCTATATTATGTTCTGCTCAGTGCATGGTGGTCTGCCACTGCCTTTCTTGTTACAGGGCTACATAATTTGGTACCTTCTTTGTGACTGTGGCAATAGTCTGCTCTAGTCCATTAGGGATGATTGATGTAAGTTTATAGTTTGTGCCAGTTTCTGTCTGGCAATGAAAACACAAAGTGCAAATCACAGGCAGGACACGCTTGTGTTCTTGAGCTACCCAGTAAGAGCAAAGTTTCTAGGTAGGGTTCAGCTGGGTGCTATCACAGCTCAAGGAGGTACCCTGGACTAGTGTGTTTGTCCTCATGCATGCGAGGCAAAGCTCACTGTCTGGAGTCTTTTCACTGCTGTTTGAGCCTACATGTATAGCCTTATTTATGCTGTGTGATTCAAGTGTGGAACATGTTTAGTTATCACAGCTCAGCAAAGACACAGTAACTCCTTAAACTTGGCAATTCAAATGTAGATCTGAGTCCTTAGTCAGAAAATAAAAGATAAATTATATAAGGTGAGTAGTGGCCTGGGCTTGGGAACGGTTTGGACAAGGAGAGACGGCCTCGGTTCCTCTCCTACCATGTCCCAGCCCTCAGTCTATAGGGGCAAGCTCTTTCTTTCAAGAGGTGCAATAGGCCTCATGCCCCAGCGTGTGTGGTACAAACACCTTCTGAGAAAGAGCTCCGTACCAGCAGAGTCCCTGCTTTGATATTGGCAGAGGCTCCTTGGTGCCTAAGAACTGCCCTGGAAAACAATGTTTTATATGAGGTGGTCCCCATCTGCATAGAAATGAGTCCAGGTTTGGCTTTGGTATGCAAGAGGCAAGATTTCATGGAGAAGACAGTGAGGACAGTGTGCTAACACCTAACGGAAATGTCATAAAAGGTGCTTTATCTCCAGGATTTTTGCCTACCTTTGGGCCTGCCTGGATCAATCTCTATGGCTCACCAAGGAACCACAGCCTCATGGATGACCACCAGGAGCTTAACGAAGGTTTTGGAGAAGGGGTTTCCTTCAGAGGACGTCTCTTCATTGAGATTGCTGTAGAGATACTTTCAGGAGGAGCCCGTGAGTCAAAGTTTTCAAGTATTATCAAGGATATCAAATTGCCATCTAAAGATAAAGACTTCAAAGCACCTAAAGGAAAAGACAAAACTGAGAAAGCAGGAGAGGATCGAAAGTCAGCTTCTCCTTCAGATAAGATGAACTCAACTGAAGTGGAAGTTGAGCCATTCGATGTGCCTTTAGAGGTTGGTATGATATTAAAAGATCGATTGACATGTGTCCCTAAACCTCCAAGGACAGCACTGATATGTGTATTTGGGTTCAGGCCACGTAATACTGCCTTTATGTGCTCCCTACAGCTTCTCCATGCCTCTATAGTCTTGGGACCTTCCCATAATAATGCAGCACAAATGGAGCATTAATGTGTACCTGTAACTCATAAAAAAATCTCAAGAAGGACTTGGTTTCCATAAAACTTAAGTCTCCTGTCCTATTGTTCCCTCTGGACTAGCTGCATCCATGTTTTCCTACTAGAAACTTATATGAAGTAATACCTGCTAAATGACGGAGAGCTGATGGGGGCAAATGGTAATTATAAAATCTGATTTCCTGCATTCATTTGAGAAAATTGGTAGTTGTCAGTTGAAGTCAGTAGGGAATCAGTGATACAGAATTTGTGCAAATGCAGAGAGATACAGCCTAACCTGTTTTACTCTCCTCCTTTAACCCTGCGTTGTCAATGTAGTTTTAGATTGCTAATCTCTTTAGGAGCGGGGCTGCAAATCATGTGCTCAGCTTCAGCTGGTGTTATCTGATGTTACTTTCCTAACTCCACCTGTAGTACTGGGTTATATCATGGGAAGATCTGTGCTAGGATGCTTTGAGAAGGTTGTGCAGTTGTGGCAGGGTATGTGGGCTCAGGTGCTGAGCCAATACTTGAGCTTTGATTCTCTACTCCATCACATCCCTGTCTAGGAGCAACAGCACATAGATGCATATGCAAGCCCCATTTTTTTTTTTTACCCAATAAATAGTAAGAAAATTATTCTCATAACCAATTTGCTTCCCATTTCAGTATGTCATTGATCAAAATTTTGGCTTTTGTAGTGGTAGTCTCACCTCTGAGCTTAAGGCACTCATATCCTTTATTAGATCTGATTCTTGGTGTTTTGACTCCATCTCTACGAGTAAATAGGAGAGGAGAAATTGTTCTTTGGTCTTGAGGCCTAGCCTTGACAAGTGCTCTTCCTTGGCCTGTGCCCTGGCATTGCTGGTGACAGCCAGTCAAGGAGTGTGTTAGCAGAGAAATGGCATGGGTAATTGCAAGCCAGTTGTGCGAACCTGTGCCCTGGTCTTGCTTTATATACTCATATAGTTGTAAATTACCTCTGTCCCTCAGTTCTTCTCTGAAGATTGTAATAGAGGTGACATGAGAAGAAATTTATTTCCCTTTATATGGAAGAAATCCATTATTGTGAGCAGCTCAAACACTATGGTCTTAGGTGCTAGCTAAATACTCCAGGTAGAGGAACAAACTCTGCTGTAACACCAATAAATATTAATAGTAGTAATAGGGATTTATTTCTGGCTACTGTGCCTCAGTTTCAAATACAGAATGAGTAAAAGCCAACAACATAATACCGTGATGCTTGATTTTCTTCTGTTTTTGACATTCAGCAATATTTCATGCTACAGTAGACACAGTAATTGTATTACAGCTCCCTGAAAGGAAAAGTGGGAAATAGAGACATTACAATTAAGGCAAAAAATGTCTCATAGAGACAAATTACCCAGCCCTACAGCACAGCTTTATTGACCTATTCCAGCAGCAAGAAGACGTTAAACATTTGCAGTTTTCTTTCTTTGTAATGGGACACAGATGTGTGTGTCATAGTCTCTGAGTCTCAGCTTTATTAGGCACCCAGTGCTCTGGGTTCATGCTGAAAATAATCAAGGCTCAGGAAAGCTAAAGCTACTCTGGAGCTGCAATCTGTTTGTGGTGTTAGCTTTGACATGTGATGCTGCTAATGCTTTCACTGAAGACCTATGCCCTTTTACTGTGTATGTTTTTCAAAATGAAGAGATCATCGACTGTGTCAAAGGCTGTTTCTGCTTTGCAAAAGTCAGGGAAACAAATATTCGTATACAGCTGATGTTTTATTCATTGCCTTACTCTGTTGCAAAAGAAACTAGTACTGCTCTTCCCTAACGGACTTCAGAACACTGGTGTCCATGCTGTGAAATCAGTAGGGTTTGCATTGGAGCAATGGTGGCAGTCAAGGTGTAAATTTGGGAAGAACTTGAACCACACCACTGACCTCCTTTGAGCTTAGTCTTGGTTTGGGGCTAAAGTTTGTTTCGTTAATGACCCAAGAGCACCAGAGGCGTTAGCTAGCCTTCCTTGAGTGAGAGTGTGCGCCAAGAACAAGCAGATGCTGGGGCTCCAATAGGTTTAAACAGAGCCAAACAGTGCCTTAAAACTCCACAAAAGGTCATTATCCTTTTCAGGGTGTGCTGCTGCACCAAGACCCTTTGGTTCCTGTGCTTCCAAATTCTGTGAAAATGTGAAAACAGGGTTACTGGTTTCTGTGCTGTGATGCCAGGGAAGGCAAAGAGTGGAGGACTGCACCCCCTGCACTGAGACCCACCTTTGGGCCTGTAGTTTAAAGCACAGTAGGATAAAAAAAGAAAAAGGACGGCTTGATTTCAGTAGGCTTTTGCACAAGGCTGCCATCTAATAAAATGTGGATGCCAGAAATCTTTAAGTCTTGCTGGCATCACTGAGAGCTGAGTATCCCTGAGCAAGATCAAAGTCTTGATAGTATAAACACATGGGCAGTAGGTTAAAGCCATCCCCGGGGAAAGCAGAGCTGGGCAATCACTTGCCTGCCTGGATATGTTAGGATGGCAGCATTTACTGGTGCAATGCAAAGAAAGACTGCTGCTGTATTCACTGCTGGATGACTTCTATCACAATGGTGGTATTTTGTTGCTGGTGCACTAAAAGGGCCCTTGAACTGCCATAGATGTATAGTCGGAATGATGGTATGTGAAGATACTGAAACCATGTAATAGTGAGTACTGGTGAGGCAGAGTATGAAGTCAGGGGTAATGACTTTTATGTAATCAGTGATGATATAACTGGACAATACTGACAAGACCAAAGTCACACAGGTTTATCTCTTTTTCCAATCATATCTCAGAGAAGAGGTGTTACTTCTTCCTACAAATTGTGCCTCACTGACCACCTCAGACTGATAGATCTACATCCGTAACACAGCTCCTAGAGACTTATAAAGACTCCTTTGTGCTATAAAAAAGATTAGAAGGTAAAATAAATGTCATTTTTCTGCCTCCTTATTCTCCAATAGATCTATGAAGAGAAATTTGAGGAATTTCTCCTCTTTGGGACGTTTTTTGAAGCCACAATGATTGAAAGGAAGGTTGGGGACAAGCCAATAACCTTTGAGGTTTCCATTGGTAAGTGTGTTAAGCTCTTCTCCAAAGCAGGGAGGGAGCCTCAGGAGCAAGGGGATGCTATGTGCTACTGACAGCTGTGTCTCGGGGCTCGGAAGTCAGCTTCAGAGTGGGGCCTACACATTTGAATTAAACGCTGATCATCATTTCTCTGGGTAGCAGTCAAGCTGGGCATACTGATGCCTAGCTGTCTCTAGTCCCAGATGCCCTGTGTTAGTAGAAATCCTCTCACCCAATATATACAGCAACTCACACAGTATTTAGTCTCCTAATCTCTTGGGGGACCCAACTCAAACAATTTACCTCAGGGCAGAGTTCGTTCTGTGGTGCTCATTGCAATTAGTCCCTGGCTGAGAGGGAGCCCCTTTGCAGGGAGGACCCATGAGGACCCTCTTGGCCAACTCTGCTGAGCTATGTGTGGGTCTTTTAATGTCGCATGGGGGTGATGTACAGCCTAAGCCTCAAAATGCATGCACCAGCTTGTCCTCTAAGATCCTCCTGGTAAGTCCTGTCCTCTTTCTGAGTAAAGCAGGACTGTACTGCATGAGGGACCTTCTCATGGTGGAGCTGAATTGTCCCCAGGAGCAGACTAAAGAGAAAAACCAAGATATTTTCGTGAACATTGAGTGGATATTTTTAAAGCAGAAGAAATTTCCCTTAAGAGAGAAGCTTGAATTGGTCTCATTTCCCTTGCAGGGGTTTGCTTATCTCTGTACCAGCCCCACTTAGAGTCCAAGTGCACAGTAGCACCCTGACAGTTCCCACCTTTGTGCTTGTGTATCCGAGTGTGCTGAATTGTAAGGCTGTGTGTGCACAGAGAGACATCTCTAACAAACAGCGCAATCAATGAGTGATATTGATTCCTGCTGAAACTTAGCAGTAAGCAGAGCTGAGAATGACAAGAAGCTCATTTGTGTAGTTGGGTAAGAAATTGTATTCATTCTGGTCAGAATTAATACTAAAGATGAATCCGTCTCTGAATTCTGGACCTGAACTTTTACCAGCTACCTGGGCAGTTGAAATCTGGATCCAAATTTGGCAAATGGCCATTATTCGCAGGAAGGGCTGAACCAAAAGTCCAGATCAGGATGTCATATGGAGTGATTCAACACATCCTTCTCCTGCAGGGAATGTTTTCTGCCTGTCTCTAATAAAATGCGTAATTACAAGTCTGATGGATGCACCTCTTTCCCAGTGCTGATAATGCACCTACTATGTAAAAATTTGTTTGTGTGAAATCAAGGTTTAGCACTTCTGAGACTGGACTTTGAAATGATGATCCATATGTTATAAAGAAGACATACAGTTGCTATGTAAATCAAACACATATTGGGGCTCCTGGGTCTAGAAATATCCACAGCAGTATCGTTTTTGCTTCTGAAATTCTTTAGCAAAAGCAGAAGGTCCTGGGTGCCAGCAACCAGAGGATCGCATCACTTAGTGGTGAGGGTAGTATACTAGGTATATTTTACACAGGACAGGTAAGGAAGCACTGTCCTGGAGTCTGAAAAGTCATTGGGACCAACATACCCTGTCAGGACTTTTATAAACTGTGGTATGGCCAGAACAGCTGATAAACAGAAGGGGACAAAGATTTTCCCCTGGTATGACTGATCTTTCTCTTTTTTTAAACCTCACTTGGGTTTACCACTTCCAAGCTAGTCATCTCTTCACTTGTAACCCTGTGTCTTTAGGTAACTTTGGAAATATTACTGATGGGGTGTCAGCCGGAGCTGGAGGGAAAAAGAAGACACATGATGGAGAAGCAGAAGAAAGCCTGCTGCATGAGGGAGAGGATGAAATTTTTCATGACCTTGGAATACCCCTGATATCCACCACACTCCCCGAGAAGCCACTGATCACAGGTGGGAACAGGTGAGGATCTGCATTTCAAAACCTTATCATGCGGGATTCTTGTTCCTATTTTATAATCCTACAGGACACATTAATGAACCCTGGCAGCATTAAGCAGGTTGTGTGGAATTGAGGCTTTCAAATCCTCAATTACAACCTTCACAACAGTAAATTTTCTAGGTTCCACTGAAGTGAATGGGCTCTGAGCCATTATACACTCATCTTCTGATCTTGGCCTCATGGGCTCTTGAACTTCTGGTGTTTCCAAAAGGGCTGTGTTATATCAACAATGCTTTGGAAAGCTATAGGAAAGTCCAAGTCCTTCAGCACTGTCCCTGGTTTAGGGTCCCATACTCTGATCACAAGTAACATCCACCCAGTGACCAGCTCCAGAAACAGAGTAACACAGCAAAAATATTGAAATCTGGTCAAGACAGTCAGCTTCCCAGAATACTTTCCAGACCTAACAATTACAGATGTAGACTTAAGTAGCAAGTAGTAACAGAAATAGGAGGAAATAGAATGGAGCAATGGATGAAAACACGCAGAACAGTTCTAAATGGCCTTGTTTGTAAACAGAAGCGTGAAGGTTTAATTCATTTCAAAGCTGCTAATAAAAAGAAATATTTTCTTTGTTGCTTTGGTAGGTAGAACGATCCTCGATGTTGCTGAGTGCCAAGACTAGATGGTACCTCTTTCTTTAGAAGGCCAGGCACTGCCAAGCAGCTTACAGATATCAGGACCAGGTGGGAAGTATCAACCTGGATCTGTTTGGTTTCTGGACCTCCCTAAAGTTAAAAAGTACTTTCATCTTTTCTTGCAGTCAATGGCTCAGTCAGATCGGTCAGGTCAAATAAGAGCTAGTGGAAGAAAACAAAAATACCATGGTAGAAATTTTTGTTTCTGCAGCAAATAAATAAAGAGAAGGGGAAAAAAGCCAATGTTTGACAGAAAGATAGTTGCCTCTCCTCATTAACAGGACTGCAGGTTTGCGTACATGCTGGGTTATTATCCTCCCTGAGAGACTGTGGGATTTTTAGTTTTTCCCTTAATAGGAATTTAGATTTAAAGAAGCGTTGTAAAAGAATGAATCATTCTTCAAATCTGGTATTTGCTTCTTGGCTTACTCCAATATTAACAAAGTTTTCTCTCATTAGAGGTCCCTTTTCCTCAAATTTATGTAAAATGCTGTGTCCTTTTTTCCCTCCTGTGCTATCTAAAACAGTTTGGCCAGCCACAAATACCAACTAATGACTTTATGACTGTGATTTCATATCGGCATCTTACTGGTCTCATCACTGCATATTTTTAGTATTAATCAGTACTTAATGGGATATCAAATAGTTTAGATAAACTCTGCATTTCAGAATCATAAATGAACAATAGAAAACAATAAAAAGAGTCCATTTTGGAGATTAAAACCACTAATTAAAGGAGCAGGCAGAATAATAAGACTTCTAGAGCAGACACCACGAAATTGCCAGGAATTTTCCGCCTTTATGTCAAAATGTATAGCAAAAGGATAAGCTAATACTGAAAAAGTGGTTCCTCCAAATTCTCATAGAGGGAATAATAGGCAGGAAATTTCAGTCTTCCATGTGAGCTATTTCATGGTTATATAATTTTCTTAGAAAATCCCATGAAAAGATTCATAAGCTCTATGAATTTCAGGTTAAGATGTTCTGGTATTGGGAGATAGTTGAATTGGTTTTCCATCCTATGAAACCACCAAGATTAATGATTGCCTGAGACCTGTGTAGCTCTGCGATGCACCAGATTCAATGGGTAATGCTCACCTTGCTGTAGGTTATTGAGGAGAAAGTAAATGGGAAATTCTTTTTCTCCTTTGATATCCCATAGGCCAGTAAAATGAGGTTATAGAGAAGATCTTCGTCTTTTTAAAGAGAAAAATTCTCACATAAACCTATTAGGTATGTGTGGAAGTTAGGAGTTATGGATAGGATGCTCAAGAGCGACAAGTGATTTGTTTTCTGTGGGCTTGGCTTAGTGGTTAAACACATGTGCCCAGTTCTATCTGAAATGACTTAGGGTGTCTGAGGTATCCTTACAAGCAAACACTTCTGGGCCCACAGGATGCCATGCTTAGACAACTGAGCCTACTGGGGCTCTGCATGTCAGGAGCAGATAATCAGGACTTTCTAAAAATTTGGCTGTGCTCAGATAGGGAGATCTCGAAATGGAAGAAGTGAAGTCTTCCCTCCATACTAAGTGCACTGTCCTTTCTTGGATACCACAGCCTCTCCTAGAAGATAGGAAATGGAAAATGCAACCATTTTTTCTGCCAGTTGTCGAACTTCATGAGGCGCAGGAGGCTCAGGTAGTTTTATTCTTTATTATTTAGGGAATCAGTTTCTGCAGAGAAGGCAAGTTGTTCTGCTTTTGACTAGGATAGAGTTAATTTTTTTCCATACTAGCTTATAAGAGACTACGTTTTGGTTTTGTGCTGGAAACAATGTTGATAATACAGTGAAGTTTTCCTTATTGCTTACACAGAACCAAGGTCTTTTCTGCTTCTCACAACACCCCACCAGTGAGTAGGTTGTGAGTGCACAAAAAGTTGGGAGGGGTGTCGTGGTTTGGGCCAGATTGGCCCAATCCGGTGGAATGACAGATGCTCACTCTCTCTTGCTCCGCTCCCGAAGGGAGGCAAGAGAGCAAGAGAAAAAGAGAGACTTAAGAATTTAGAAGGAAATAAACTACTTTAATGAAATATTAATAATAAAATAATATAAAGAAAATAATGAAATATATATCTACAAAACTGTATCAAGCTCCCAGGATGACAATCATGTCACCAGCAGGCGCTGGGGAAGTCCCAGACTGGACTCAGTGACGGACAGGAACTGGATTCTGGATCTGGATTCAGGATCGGGATCAAAGGCAGTCAAAAAGAGAGAGTCCTCCTTGGACGCCGGCCATTGAAGAAAAAGGCTGACCCTTTGATCCCTCAGCTTTTATACTGAGCATGAGGCAGATGGGATGGAATACCCTGCTGGTCAGTTGTGGGTCACCTGTCCTGTCCGCTCCTCCCCACAGGTGTGACCCCTCTACGCTTTTCCGCTTCCCACCCTCCAACGGGGCAAATAACAAAGTTGGCTGCCCTTGGGTGTTACAGCAATAAGTATAAGCAAGAGCCTCTCTGCATCCCATTCCTTGGCATCAACTATAAACATGGGTCTTATCGCTCTGAGAGCGAACAGTTTTCTGCACATGCTGTTCATTTCAGTAGTTAGAAGAAGCCTAGCTAAAAAGTAAAGTTACTGAACAAAATCGGTCCTATTCTACCTCAAACTAGGACAAGGGGACACAGCCGGGACAGCTGACCCCAACTGGCCAAAGGGATATTCCAGACCTTATGATGTCATGCTTAGCAATATAAAGCTGGGGGAAGAAGAAGGAAGGGAGGGGGGCTAACATTTGGAGTGATAGTGTTTTGTCCTCCCAAGTAACCATTATGCACGATGGAGCCCTGCTTTCCTGGAAACGGCTGAACACCTGCCTGCCCATGGGAAGCAGTGAATGAATTCCTTGTTTTGCTTTGCTTGTGTGCGCGGCTTCTGCTTTACCTATTAAACTGTCTTTATCTCAACGCACGAGTTTTCTCACTTTTACCCTTCTGGTTCTCTCCCCCACCCCACTGGGGAGGAGTGAATGAGCAGCTGTGTAGTGTTTAGTTGCTGACTGGGGTTAAACCACAACAAGAGCATACACCAGAAAATAGCTCTCCAGTACAGCCTCTGCTCAGCTGCAGGGTACGTATTGGTGGCATTGGGTTAGAGCCATTCCCAGAAGGAACATTAGGCCATTTATAGAGCTTCATATCCATTAAAAAGCTCTCCACTGTCCCACCACTAGTAAGGAAAATGGAAGGAAAATGATGGGACCTCTAGTGTCAAATACAATATGACTAAGCATGGTGTTTCATAGGGCTATAGTATTTATATAAAGGGAGGACAATGTGCTTATCACATACATGGTTTTGACCATGTGCCTACCACAATTCTAATCAAAACATCAGGCTTTGTGGCAGGTGTGCATTAAAGTCTGCAGAGCTTCTGGTTATGCTGGCATCTTACTCATTTTTTTTCAGTACAAGACTCATACAGCTGAACACCCAAAGAAAGCAGCATTATGAAAAGAGTCGATGTGGCAACTTGGACTTAAGATAAAAAGTGAGAAAAGAGAGAGCAGTCAATGCATTTTGTCACTGAGTGATTATGAGCTTGGTATCACTTTTACTAAGCAGAGTCCTGCAGATCAGCTTCTGCCAAGGAATGTCAATCTCCACTAGCTATTGCATTTGAAAAAAAAGCATCTTCTGAAAGTAACGCAGTCGTGAAACTGCCATACCTCTCCCACTGTGCAGTGTGCCGAGCCATTGCTCTTGAAGAGGTGGTCAGATTTTAATCTTTGCTCCTTTTTCCCTTGTTGCTTCCCACCATTAATGGTATTTCAGAGCTTCTCTGCGTGACTTTTCCTGGCTTTTCTCCCACCCTGGAAAGCACTGAAATTAGATCCATCGACCTCAAGCTTCTTCTCTTCAGGGATCTCACAGGTGGCATAAGTGATGTTTGTGTTTGTTCTTCCCAGTATTTATTGGTTAGCACATGTGAACATGTCCTGTCGTGTCTTCATTTTCTCTGCTGTGAGAGACCACAGAACAGTTTTTCTTTCCCGTGCCTCCCCCTGAACTCCTCTCTCACCCGTATGACCTGCTCCGTCCTTTGTTTTCACAGGAACTACCAGTACCTGCCGTATGATGAGAGGAAGCCCTGTATCTGTGTCAAGAGCTACTGGGGCGACCAGACCTTTCGCCTGTACTCATCCAACACTCTTGAGAAAATGGCGGATCACCTGGTAGGTGGCAACCACCCTCCCAGGCTCATGTATTCGGCAGAGTATGGCAGTGAGAGGTCACGTTCCCCAAAATAGGTCTTCAAAATTTCCCCCAACTGCGTTCCTTGCTGTTCATTTTGTGAAAGGGTAGCTGATATCAGCCCCTTCTATTTTTTTTTAACAAATTGCTTTGATTGATTAGAGCTAGTCAAGCATTCCTGTCCACAAATTTTTTTTTCTTTTTTTTTTGGCTGTAGGGCTGTCTTCTTTTCTCAGAAACATTTTATTCTTTGTAAGAAGATTCAAACAATTAAAATATGAGCTATAGAATGATTCTGTCTCCTATGGCTCTTCCTCTAATGTCTTCTTGCCCAGACCCCATGGTTTAACCTATGTTTATGCTGGAGACTCTTTAAAGGACACTTTTTGATTTTAGTTTTCCTAAAAAATGGCATATCATGTCTTGGTCAGTCACCGTGATGCCC
Organism: Burhinus bistriatus; assembly: GCA_013397275.1. Lineage (NCBI taxonomy): Eukaryota > Metazoa > Chordata > Aves > Charadriiformes > Burhinidae > Burhinus > Burhinus bistriatus. Next base: position 239,361 of record VYXH01004956.1, read on the forward strand.
TAGTCATACTGTTTTCCCATAATGATGGGTTTTTCTACCCTTGTTTAAATTTGACTATCAAGAGTCTCAAGAAAATAGTAGTATTTTTTTTTAAATGACTTCTAATATTGAATACTTGAATTTTTGGCACTCAGATTAAGAATCTGATTCATCCCTCATTTATCCTTATATACCTTGTGAGCAACAACACTGAAGTCATACTCATGCAAGGTTGTATCATGAGAAGACAGTGGCTTATATGCCAACATTTCAAACCCAGGTACTTGAAAATTAAACATCTGAATATATATATGGGGACATATGTTTGTCAGTGTACCTGAACACCCACAGGCCTTGCTGGAAATCCAGACATTTATTTTGGTTTCTAAGAACAGACTCCATTTCTCAATGATAACTGTAGAACACCTCAGCCCCTAGAGAATCATAGAATCGTTGGAAAAGACTTTTAAGATCATCCAGTCCAACCACTGACCCTACTCTACCAGGTCTGCCACTAAATCATGTCTCTAAGCACCACATCTGCATGACTTTTAAACACATCTAGGCCACAAGTCTGTGATGGGTGGGAATGTTATGGTATGCCTCAGGATGTTATGGGACAGCAGGAGGCAGATGGCTGTGAAGTGTTCTGTGAGGTCACTCCTGTCTTTGGAGTTGACACGCCAACGGCAGGGACGTGACTAGTAAAGGGCCTGTGAGGCCACTTCTTTTTCAAGTAGCTGACAGGTCAGCCCGTGACTGGGATGGGACATGCCTGTCATGCAGTAGACCTCGCATATGGATTCAGGTGCCCCTTAAGTTTGAGCAGGTAACACCAGCAACTTGCTAAATTTAAGCAGCAGGGCTGGAAATAGAACCAAGGAAAACTACAGTTTTTCCTCTTACCTAGTGGAGAATGTTTCCCATTGACTGATCTTCACTAAAGAAGTGAGAAAACAATGCTGGTCCAAGCAGTAGTAGCTTGGACTGGTAGTTGGAGAGACTGCTGAAAGGTCAAAATAAATCATGCTGCTGGAGTCTTCTCTGCACGCTTCAAGCATAGTGATATATCAAAGGTCCTGTTCTGCCAGGTTACGAAGTCGCCTCCCTCGTTCTTGCTAGTCGTACAGTGAGTAGTGGTGTTATAACACTGGCAGAACGACAAAGCACCCTTCTTTACATGACGGCTTTGTCATGTGTTTTTCACAGGAAGAATCATTAGAGCAAGTAAAGGACTTGATCAAGGTTTCAGAGATTGCATCTGAGGAGAAAATGAGAATGACCCTAAATGATTTTATCAATCAAAGCAGGTAACTACATTTACTAGAGGCATACAAAAAATCAACTTTATCTTTTCACTACAAATTGGAGCCTAGACAAGGAAACTGATGATAATAAAAAAAAGTACAGTAAACTTACTGAGATATATATTTTATTTATTCTGTTATAAAAGCAAAGGCCTTCCCAAATTGTAGTTTATATTTATACAGAGAAAATATTTTATTGTTACTTTCAATATTCAGTATTGACAGTAGACTGCTGCTAATCATTGTCATATTATTTTGGCTTTCCGGACTCTAAGAATAGAATGTATATGGCATAAGTAGGTTTTAATAAAGTGTGTGATAGACCTAGTGTAAAAAAGCACAAGGTTAGCATAAAAGCACAAGGTTAACATAAAACCAAAGGATTCCATATGCTGAGATAAATCACCCAATGGGCTCTGTGTTAGATGACATGATTGGGCTCAAAACAGATGTAAACCATAATTTCTAGATATTAACCCTGTTTCTGTGAAATGTGGTGCAGAGTTTTTGGACTCGATTCTTTGAATCTTATAGGTGTTTAATATTTATTTTAGAGAAGATCAGCATCTCTGTCTTCTGGTTCATGTACTGCAGCAGACAGAACATTTAATTCTAATGTATTTTATCAGCTCACATTAAAAAAATAACACATTTAAAGAACCTGTTATTCTTGTGTCCTAGGGCCTTCATTACCATTGCTGAAAAGAAGCGCAAAGGGTTGAACTACACTGCTTTGGACAAAAAGAGACTCATGCTGTTCAAACAAGAACTGGTATGTGTGTTTTTTCCTTTAGGCATCAGTGCAATAATGTTAACTGAAAGCATGCTGGTTGTATACATTTTAATTTCTATTTGATTTCACCATACTGGAATGCTTTGTGTTTAATATGAATATAGTATCCAAGAGCACTTTTTTTTAAATAAACCCCACTGTGCTTAATAAAGAGTTGTAAGATGCCCTAAAATAATTCAGAACATGTTTTTAAATACAAATAAGATGTTATAATAATGAGCTGATTTTTCTTTACCATGCATCTTAAAATGGGATGATGCTGAGTTCAGTGGAAAAACACCAAATTAACACAGCTGTTAGGCATTCAATTACTGTGGTGTGGCTGAACTTCAAGACTAGTAAAGTCTGGCATTTGATATTCTTGGACCTAGTCAGCTCCTCCAGGGAACCAGTGAGGAGAAACCAAACTGGGTGGAGGTTGTCTGAATGTTTACTAGCTTTATTTACTGTTAGTAGAACGGAATTTGGTTGTGACTTCTGTGAGGACTGATGACCAATAATTCTAGATGGTAATCACATGTCTCTTGGGACTTCCATACATGCAGTATACATACAAACAAACAAAAAGAAATTGGAGGACATTCACATTTTATGTTATTCAGCTCCAAAGAGTTGATCACTTTCTGTTGTGACAAAGAAGGTAATTGTTACCTTGAATCAAGCGTCTCCATCTTCTCTTTTCAACTTGGATCGAAGACTGTTTTCTCCTGCTGTGTTTAGTTGAAATTACTTGATAATGCATAAAAAATACATATTGTCTTTCCTGACTGCAGGAAGCAATGTCCAGTGATGCCAAGGGAATTGTTCAGCAGCAGAAAAAGAAGATGCCACTGGATGAAATGATGCGTGAGACTCAGAGTTTTATAGATAAAATTCGATTCTTGCTTGATGAGGTAACCACACAGAAATTCAGATAAATTTAAAATCCAGGGCTTGACTTTGATTTTCATAATCCCATGTGAATAATAACTCCTGGCCTGGTTATTCAAACAGTTGTCCTTTGGATATCTGGACCCAATTCTGTTTTGCATTAAATGGAGCTGTTAACAGACTAGGATAGGAAACGTTGGGCTATGTGATATGGAGAGGATGCAGTACAGAGAGTTTTTTCTTCTTCTTTTTTTTCTTTTTTTTTTTATTTTAAATAAGGTCATCCCATATGTGACCTGGTGGTCTGGAGACAGCCTGCTTTCTGATCTGAATTCATGTCTCCACTTGTCTGGACGTAGTGATTTGGACTGGTATGAGCTCAGAGGTCTCTATTCTATACTTCACTGTGCAGGCACTGTTTAGACATGCTATTAAGCCTGAGAAGAACAGATGAATGGACCTATTTGGTCAGGACAAAATCCAACCAGTGGAGTGCTGTTCCTCTTAGAGGTGTCTGTGCTAGCAAACCAAACAGGGCCATGGCTATTCCCTGGCCCAGAGAGCAAGTGGCACAGCCTGGCATAGTTTGCACCCTACACCCCAATTCTCTTCCTTCCCAAAATAGAGTGACCTTGCTCACAGTGCCTTCTGGGAACAGCCCCTGGGCTGGTCTCTTCAAACCACATTCAGACTTTGCTTTGGGAAATGCTATTTGGGGCAGGGGAAGGCGATGCCATGGAGCATCTTCACAAACAGGATAGACGATTGTATGCCAGGGCTTGAGTTTGGCCCTGGTCTTCTTTGGTTTGCTGGTATAGATGTAGTTGATGGTATTTCCATGCTAGGTACTTTCAGCTTATGCAGTCTGTGGGTAAGTTATTTCCTGAGACAGAGTTGTACCGAGATTTTTAGTTTTAGTTTCTCCTGAATTGATTTATAGAGTGGATGCTCCTTAATCACTCTACAAAGTTCTTTAACTTCAGCTGTGCTTAGGAATGGAGGTTTGGACTGCAAAGCATGAAGTAACAGCCTCTTATTCTGGGTGCACATCTGCCACTCCACAGGAACTGTGAGGGAATCAGCTCTTGGTAGAGAGTGTTTTAACAAAAAATAATAGTGGTGGCTCATAGAAAGAAGTGAGCTTTAGTTCAATATTCATTGTCATTTAACAGCCGCAGAATACAGTGCCTGATGTGTTCATCTGGATGCTCAGCAGCAACAAGAGAGTTGCATATGCAAGAGTCCCTGCAAAAACCATACTCTATTCTCCAGCGAAAGAGCAGAGAGGCAAGGACTGTGGAAAGATTAAAACACATTTCCTGAAAGTAAGTCTGGGGTGCTCTGCAAACACAGGTAATGCCTGGGGACCATTCCGTATTCAAATTTCTTCCTGGGATTGTATTTTACAGGTTCATCTTTGGAATGTACTAAAAATGTGTACACATTTATATCTGACATCTATTAATGTTTGCTTATTACATTTATGCTTGTCCTTCTTTAAGCACTGTATTATTGCCAAGCTTTTAGTGTATGAGTAATTAGTTCTCTCACTACTTGTTTTGGCGAGTATATAGCATTGTTTATCTATAGCTGTATACATAAACAGATAGAAGAGGTACAGCCTCTTTGCTGGCAAAGGCATCAGAATGCAGCACATGGAAGTCCGGGAGGAGACTGGTAAGAGAGCAAGCAGCAACCCAGATAGCAAGAAAACCTAGGTGTTCGGTGGTAATACAGCAATTACTTATGATTGTTGTTTCAAATGTGCCTAGGTTTGTGCAATATATGTCATCTTGAAGGAAAGTCCATGTGACCGGCAGCACCTGGCAGTGGAATATTATGCAATGTAATTTTTACTATGGCCATCAGGAAAAACCCAAACACACAAGACAATAGTAACTTCATATAAGGACTTTTTAGTTATTTAGTCATATGGGAGCACTCCCATAAAGCACAGCTGAAAAGCAGATAGAAATATCTAAGCTCCTGATAGTTGCCATAGGTACTTGTTAAGCACAGTACTGTTTGCCTGTGTGAACAAAAAAATACTATAGTTAACTCTCCAGCCCCTTCAATATCAAGAGTTACTTTAGGAACAGATAACACTAAACACTGAGCTCAGCAGATCTAGATGAAGTGGGAAGGTAGAGGAGGGAAATAATAGTATTGTTTGTCAATACTTGTAACATTTTATACTGGAATATGTTTTCTGACCTGCTCAATGGAGTAATATTTTTAGTAATACATGAGACTAGCTATTGGAGATGAGCAAAACTGCATGAAATGGAAAGTAGGCTAAAGTCTGGGAAAAGTAGAGTATCAGCTAGCACTGGTATCCTTGCAGCTATTAGGTAGCCTGCACAAACGTCTGCATATTAGACAGTATGCCATTTACATAGTCTTTCAACTGAACAAACTACTAATTTCCTCCCTAAGAATCACAGAAGTTTCTTGTGCTAAAAGAGTCTCGGGGCCACTCACTGTAGAGAAATACCATTTGTCAGTATTTCAACCCAGTGAATGTTCATTTATTTTACTCTGGCTTGGTACAACTCAGCATCCAGTCATCTCTCTTTCTTGAGCTTGTTGGTGATGGGTGGATGTTTTTTCTTCAGTTACCAGGCAAGCGCCCACTGGGCTGGACCGTGCAGGCAAAGGTGGACATCTACCTATGGCTTGGACCTGCCAGCTATGCCCACAGCATCATGGAGAATTTGCCTGTAGGATATGAGACTGAATTACCATCTAACACCAACTCAGGGTACAGTGTGGTGCCCTCACCTGCTTGCCTGTTGTATAAAAGTAAGGCACTGTTTCTTCTCCATATTAACAATTAAGAGACATGGCTCCAAAAGCCCCAATTCAAAGGGTGGCACAACCTCTGTTTAAAGTAACTGTACTAAGATGATGACGGCTTAGCATTTTTCATCAGAAAAGGCTGGGTTCATTGCCAAGCCATCAGTCCTGCCACTGACACTTTGCAGATGTCAGGGAAAGAAAGGACCTGTTCTCTTGCAATTTCTGTTCCCTGTCCCATGGGTCTATCTCCTTGTAATGAGGAAGCATCCTGCAGTTCTCCTGACGAAGCTGCCATGCTGAACACTGAGTAGATAAACCAGTGATAGGAGGTAAAAACTAGCAGTTAACAACCTTGCAGTAGAGACTTACACCAGACATTGATTTTAAGTGAATATAGAAGTCTTCCACAACTTCTGAGTGTCTCAGGTGTTTCTTTAGTGAGACAGCGCTAGCAACAGCTCCCCTTGTCAGATGCTGGTTGAACAGCAGGTGATGAGTCTTCCCTTCCTACCTATGTGCTGCATCATTTCCATGAAGCTGACATAACTGTTTTCTTTGCAATGACGTAGCTCCACACCTCTTCCAGCTGAGAGCCCACATGTATCAGGCGAGGGGGCTCATTGCAGCTGACAACACTGGACTTTCCGATCCTTTTGCAAAAGTTAATTTCACATCACACTGCCAGACCACGAAGGTAAGTTCCAAAGTCTCTTTCAGTAAATGAAAACACTTTTTTTTTTTTTTTTTCCCCCCATTTAAGCCATGAAAAGGAAAAATCGTGGTTTTGCAAGGAGGTACCTAGAAGGAAAAGTTAGATGCCTGCTGTTAAAGGGCAACTCCTGAGAGTCCACTGCAAGCAAGGCAAAAGTTTAGGTGTAAGCCACTATTCTAACATGTGGTGCAGTAGTACTAGTTTATTTTAACTCAGATGTCAGATTCTCTGGGGCTACTGGAACTTTATAGCAAGTGAATTGCCTTTCTCTACATCTTTTTCTGTATGTATTAAGTTTGGGCTGTTGTCACTGCTTGGTATGAGGATGAACCACCACAGTTCTCTTTTCCTATAGTTTATGCATTCAATGATTGAACATAGAGTGAAGACCTCTATATGGCTTCTGTAGCCATGCAAGCCAGCATGGCTCTTTGTGATGGAATTCAGCAAAGCACACTGGTGGTTTTAGATTGGTGAAGTTGAAATGAGCTGAAAAGAGAGGTGTGAGACTTTCTGCACCACTTAAATGCTGCAAAAATGTTCCCACAGGGAGTGGTCTCACATCTCCCTCAGGCATCTCCAAGGGGCAAATCATCTCCTGTGGACATTTGATGGAGCCTCTAGAGAGAAGGGGGAACTTCTACAGAACTCCAGCAAAAAGGGTTGAAGTACAACCCTGGCATATAAGCAGAACATGAAAACTGACTTTCAGAGGTCCTGAGCCCTCTGCAACTACCCTGGAATTAAAATGGTGCCAGGAGTTCTGAAACCCATGGCTCAAGCAGAATTTGCTGGGCCAAATATGGTCTTGCTTCAGAAAAAGTATTTAACTCCCCCATCCAACCCCTCCCTGAAAAACCTCCACAGAAGACTGTTTTAACTTAATTAATTCTGAAATTCCTCTGGCACTTTTTTCTCTTACGAAGTAAGTTCTGCAGCACATGCCAAAGGGAGCAAGAAGCAAAAACCTTTCTCCTCTAAGTCATAGGTGCCTGTTTGTGCTGCTTTTGCCTCAAGGGTATGAATTTTTTCCTGTAACGTGATTTTAACTTCTAATAGAAGTTGGTGGATGAAGCCAATGAAGCTAGTGTTTAGATGCACCAGATTCAGGAAGGTAGAACTTGGCCCAGGAAAAAATAGGATTTTATAGGTACAGAAGTGTTAACTTTATTCACCGCCTGAATAAAATATTGCAGCCAATAACTTGCATGTTTTTAGAAGACTGTCAGCCAAGTGCCAATAAACTGTAGTCAAGAACCTTATATCCATTCAAAAGAACGATAGCAGGTTATGAGTCATTTTGCAGTTGGCACATTTTTCCTCTTTAAATGTTATCTTTGTTAAATATATTTCCTGCCAAGACAGTTAAAACATTGTCTATGATGAAATGCCATAAGCATCCACGTAAGCCAAATTACAACAAATTAAAAACTATTGATTTATTATGAGTGAGTCATTAAAACTTCTGTTTTGTTTTGTTTTGTTTTAATAAAGTGTTATGTGTTATTACACTGAAGTAAAAAGATTGAAAAAATGTATTCTGGAGAAGTGAAAACAGTCCTCGGTTTAGGGCAAAGGCTTTATTTTGATAGAATCGGGCATGTGCCTGCTTTCCTAAACCAACAGCTTTACTCTAAATTTAATACTGAGCTTTGTCTACCCAGGCTGGTGGTCATGTATTGATACGCCTGTGAGGGGTCTGTGAGGCAAACAGGGAAGTGAAGACACCAGAGATACCAGCCTCAAAGTGAAAGAATCATTCTTCTGGCTAGAAATAGCTGCTGAAAAATGCCCTGTCTCAGACAAGCGAGTTGTCCAGGCCGTGGGAAAGGACGTCACCAGCAGATTAGCACATCCTGCTGAAACACTCCCAACCAAGCAGTTCATAGCTCGTTAAGCTTTTCCTCTCTTCCGTTAGATCATTTCTCAGACGTTATCCCCGACCTGGAACCAGATGCTGCTCTTCAACAGCATTGTGCTTCATGGCGACAGAGAGGAGATCGCTCAGTTCCCACCAGAGATCGTCATCGAGCTGTATGATGATGATGCAGTGGTAAACTTGAAATCCTTCTTAGTAAAAAACTCAAGCTTTTACATCTCACTGCCAGTGTAAAAGCAAAGCGTGTGACTGAATAGGCATTAAAGGGACAATTGTCAAGCAACATGGATGACCCTGGTGAATGGAGCTCAGCATTACAGTGGTTTGCAGTTTAACATCTGAAAACAGCCCTGAGACTCGCTTTATGTCCTTGCAGAGCTGTGGCCTTGTTTTTTTCCCCAAGTGAATCCTGCTCCCAAAGACTGGTTTAGAGACATCAGAAGCATCTTGCACCCACCTTCCTTGCACTCCCTTGTAAACAGCGTATGTAAGTCCAGGGAGACACAGATTTATCTCTGACCGTGCAAACTCTGACACAATCTCACTGGCTGAATATAGAGCTCAGAAACTTTGGGTGCTCTAAAGAGGTAGTAACTACTCAGCTCTTCCATTTTCATAGCTGTCTTGCATTTTACCTTGCTGTTTACTTCAGGAGCAGGGTTTTTTCCCAAATACTAAACTGCATCATCTTGGCTCCTTTGGCAGCTCTGAAATTCAAATGTATTTGACGCCTATATTCTCCTTTTTTTAGGGTAAGGCAGAATATATTGGTTCTACAGTGGCTGCCCCTGTGGTGAGACTTGCTGATCAAAACTATGAACCACCTAAACTTTCTTACCACCCAGTGCATTGTGGAAATCTTTCAGGAGGAGACCTTCTTGCTACATTTGAGCTTCTGGAGGTAAACTAGACTTTCTGGACCATTACACTCTTGCACCCTGGGCTCACAAAAGCAGCCATGGCATCAAGGCCCACCACCCCCTTGAATTAACGGGAACTGCAACTAAAGCAGGATCGTTCTGCTGTTGGACCTCATAGTCCCTATGCAATCTCTGTCGCTCCCTCCACCCTGCCAGGGGCCACTGTCCACGCACACACCACCACCAGCCTCTAGCATGCTCTGAGCCTCATTTGGCCGTCACTTGCCCTGCCCTAAATTTGGCTCTGGCCTGACAAACAACTGTGAAAATCCCACCGCCATTGCACTGACCTGCTCTTTGGAGTAGCACATGGCCCTGACTTCAGCAACACCAAAGCTCTCAATACTACTTTCCCTCTTAGGAAAAGGGAGTGGTGAATAGTAAGGAATGGATTAGGGATACTGAGTTTTCAGACACCCCTAACATATTAAAAGAAATGTTACGCTGGTTTCCAACTGCAAGACAAAAGGCAAATTCAGCTTACCTCTGTGGCTAGCCTGGCAGATGCATGACTGGGGTGTATCGTGCCTGGGATTTCAGGGAATTTCAGTGGAATTTGCAGCACCACAAGTTACAGGGAACTTATCTTTGCTGAAAACCTCCAGACTGAAATCTGAAATGGGAAAAATGTGGAACCCTGTGACACATTTTACAGATATTCCTAAGATAAAACAGGCTTTTAAGTATGATGGGATAATTATGTTCTTGGTGAAATACGACGCCATGTGGAACATTTCCTCATTACGGTGGGTACCTAGGGATACAGTCTAGTACCTTAGCCATAATTTTCCCATTTTTTTATTGAAATCCACTTTTTGGTGAACAAAGAGAGCATTGTATTTTGTTTTGCCATCTTTTGGTACAATGGAAGAAGCACTTCTCCGGGGATATATCCAAATATACGCCTAAGACTTCTCTAGAGAGTTGACGAGAACTGTAAGTAAAGACCCTGCAGTCCTTATTTTCATGCTCTGTATTAGTCTTCTCAGTGACAACACTCTAGAGCATCTCACATGGCAGATAATAGAAATATGGACATTAAAGAAAATTTCAGGAAAAGATACATATAAATATCTGTCAGACTTAAAGTACCCCCAGAGCTGATGTGCCGGTGGCTCCTTCTAATATCAGGGGATTCCTGATGATGCTCTGTGTGAGGATGGAAACAAAAATCTCTCATCACTAATTTATTCTGATTCTGAGCCCATAACTTTTCCCATGCCATACTGTACTTGTTAACTCTGATCTGCAGGTACCGTTTGGTTCAGCTGAAGAAGTGTTGTGCAAGAAGCGAATGCTCCTTTCTCAGAATGAATACTACTGTGCTGTGTCTTTCTGGAGGGACAAAAGGATTCTTATAACAAAGCACCCTGGCATTTAGGAAAAATAGTACACCAAAAAAATACAGACTAGTGAATACTAGGAGTCTTGATTTTGCTCAAAGTGGGCTCAGTATTTACAGATTTTTATTTTTTTTTTTTTTAATCAAAAGAGAAAAAACCCCCTGTAAACACACCTTATGGGTATTTTCCTCCATTGTCATTTGAGTGCTAGATCATTCTTCACCTCTCGTTCTGTGCAGTTTCTGTGCAGGAAGCAAAGTCCTCCATAAGTTACACCAAACAACTTCACTGAAATTAATAGAGTTTCACTATGTATTACAGAAGCACGCTCAACCCCACTAGTGGTTGTTAAATCTTGGAAAACTAGAGACCTTGCAATATGTTGGAGAACTGTTCAGTTAACTGCAATACTTGAAAAGAACAAAAGTGAAGATCCATGGAACCTTGATTTGATATCAATCTTAGGTTTTTCAGTCTTGGAGTGCAGTTTAATCAAACCCTATATGAGGCAGTTCTGTCCTTAAATGTGAGATCTCTCCAGCCTTCCTGTAAGAAGAGATGAAAATAGCTATGTAAATTCTAATTTTAAAAAAAAATGGAAATAAATGGTGCAGTTTAGAAATACATGTGCATAAGTCACTGTATCTTGCAGATTAATATATTTTTCTTGATCACCTGTCATCAGTACCCAAGTCAGATAATACAAAGAAAGTGGGTACTCTGAAATGTGAATTGTGTGCAGGGACAAGATATCTGGTGTGTGATCTGATTCAAGTGGTCTTTGCCTTTTATCTATTTATTCTTTTATTTAAAGTATCAGTTAGTCTATTATGGGGTAAATTTTTGGAGCATTTAATGTCAATTAATATAGAGTTGGAAGCTCTGAATATAATTAAAGCTAAACAGGTGAACTTCCAGACAGACAGGTATTGTTCACAAAGTTGTTTCTGTTCAGCTTTCTAAACAGCATCACAGAGGTGGCTGATAGAAACCAGATGCATTGTGGAACAGCAAAATTAGACCTAGACCTCTGGCCTCAAGTTCTATGAAATCCATTAAATGCATTGTTTTGGATTTTTACTTATAAAAGACAGTGAACATATGCATGTGAATTATTGCTGTTAATTATGTATTAATTACTCACATATGCTACAGGTGCTATGCTAGAAGATACCTTTTCCACCCATCTCCTCCTTCACCTACAGGGTACTAGGGAATACATCCTTTCTCCCTTAAGCTAATTAAACACCCACACAACTGTACATAGCTGCAAATACCAGACAGATGGCCTAGTTAAAAGAAGCAGAAAACTTCAACTTTACAAGTCCTTTGAGAGCTGTATCTCAGATGCTTCATCTTTCAACAGTGACAAGTTAGCTTAGGAATGATGAAGGGCTCCAGAAGTTGTGTTTCTTTTTCCCAGAAGCTGTACGTACAGTGCACTTTAGGTACCATACTACACGAGAAAGCCAAGGAGAGCTCTGCCTGCAAGTTGTTAGTTCACCTGTGAAATGTGTGTTCCTACTGTCCTCTGCTATCACAGCCTGAGCTTTTGGTAGGAATGATCATCAGGTCCTGGCTTTAACCATTTTATGTAGAAATTTGCTAAATCAGGTCAGGCTTCAGATCTGTCCTGCATGGACTGAGAAGGTCATAAATACACTGTTGAAAATTAGGAAGGGATTGGGAAATGAAGCCAGGGACCTTTCCCACAGAAGGCAAACCGGCAGCAGAGCCTGGAGCATGGCAAGAGGCAAAGAGACGGTCAAGCCTCAGAGCTGTGGTGGGGCATGCTCTCCTCCCACCCACCTGGCACTGGGCAGTCCTGCATGCCCAAATAAGCTCCTGAACGTGGGGCAGGCTTATGTCTAGGACATAAATGCTGCCTGCTGCAAGATTTTAGTAGTTGCACAGGGAAGACTCAGCCCTAATGCTGGAGATGCGATTTGCAAGTTCTCAAGTGGTGACAGCGTGCAATAATCCAGGACCGCTATTCCACAGTGGCTGAAGAGCGTTCTGCCTGTCTGGTGGATGTGCGGTTTAGCTGATGTGTACTGTCTGTTCACCAGCCTTTTTTAACTAGAATCAGATCTAGAATTTTCCCGTGAAAGTCTTCTAATTAGTTTTGCTCGGGATTTCTGTTAAATAGAGTCAGCATGCTTTCCATTTTTAGTAAACAGAATTACCATGCTTCAGTAGATGCATGTCTTTAGGGCAGACTATGTCCTGCTAGGACAAAGGAGACTTTTTTTCAGAAAGGTGCATAAACCCAATCTATTGGATACTCTTCCTGCCAAGTGTTTTAGCATCACAGCAGGGCAGATAGCAATCCAGGTCACATTCCTCTCAGAGCACAACCCGTCTGCTCTGCAATGTGTCTTGTAAAACTGCATTAAATTGATGTGTTCTGTGTACCATTCGCAGACACTTCTGGTACTGGTTTTATTCTTCCAAAAACCAACCTAAGTTATGACTGCTTAATTTTTCAGATTCCTCAGTCAGATCCAGACAGACTTCCCCCACTGGATCCACCAGATATTGGTCAGATTTACCCAGTCCCAGCCAACATTCGACCTGTTTTAAGCAAGTACAGAGTGGAGGTGAGTTACTTAGAATGTTTCTGCTTCCAAATCTCATCTCCTTTTATTCTCTTACTGAACCGTAACAGTAAGGGATGATAATTTTAAAATCCTGATCAATAGGAATCACATAAAAATAGCATGTACATCCTGAAATAAATGTGGTAAGCTCAGGTCAAATTGATTCTCCACGGCTGGGCATGAGAGGCAGTGCTTCCACCTGAGGCCAACAAAGGTGACATCTCAATCCTGGCCTGCTGGGACAGGACTGCATGCATGGCAGAGAGTGGCTGATGGACCTGTGCTCTGTGCACCCAGAGAAGTGTCTGCCGGAGTTGGGGAGCTTCCCCTTGCAGCTGACCTCACTGGAGGTGAAGGTCAGATCAGCCTTTTCTGGGTCCCAAACTTCAGCCAAGCGATGTCAACTACCTGTGTACAAATGTTTCCACCTTCTCTCCCCTCATCTCTTGCACCATTTGGACTCAAAGTCCTCTTATGTTAGAAAGCAGGGAACTGTGGTGGCTTTACGTGTTAGTGTAATGCCTGGATGCTTCCCAGCTTCACCACTCCCTGTCACTCATCCTGCAGCCTTCACACCACCTGCTTTTTTGCCCATTTTGCTGTGTTGTCAGACCCCGCTTGCATAACCTGGTGGCCCTTCCCCAGAAATACTCGTCTGGGAGCCCAGAAGCAGTTCCAGCTTTGCCTTCAAAGATGAGGCAATTGAGCTGATGAAAAGGAGGGAACAATTATTAGCTCTGCTATATCATTTAGTTAAGCTACTGTTTGCTGTACATACAAAAGAGCTTTTGTTAGCAGTATTCTTTTTTTTACCTGACATTGCTAGGTAAATAAGCCCATGAACTACTCTGCTAATGCTAAAGGGACAACTTAAACTTAGGTGTTCCTCTAAGTATTGTGCTAGGAAGGCCTTCCCATCACCCCTGCAGTAGGATTGCTTTGTACTGCTTCTACATTTTCTTTTTTACACTGCTGTGACATTGATTACAACTATCTCTAAGGCACCAGCTTAGAAGCATCCTCACTGTAGGCTTTTTGTTTGGACAGCTGAGCAGAGCAGCCACCCTCCCAGAGTGATTCAGAGACTCCACTCCTCAGTCTGATACCTCAGGCACCTTAAAATCAGGGAAATTGCATCCAGATCCAGACAGTTTAATTGCTACGAGAACAGGTTTATAGTTGAAGTGCACAAATATGTAGTGAAATATGAAGTCTGGAGGGTATCCAGCAAGGAAATAACACAGAATGAATATAACACAACTATTATTGTTGAGATATTATAAACTCTCTCTCACACGTGGAAATTGCCATGGAGCCATTGTAACTACAGAAGTGTGCCCCAATTTTCACCTCTGGCAACAGAGCAGGATCTCACCGATCCTCACTCCCCTCCAGTGCCTCTTGTCACTCCCTGATTCACACAAATCCTTAGTCCTGCCAGTGTTCAAGGTGTCCACAAAGGCCCCCATATTCACTTTTGGTTCCAGTCTTCATTTCAGATTCATGAGACTCACAGCTTCTCTCACCAACTGTATCTTAACCATCCCTCCCTGCCCCAGCTTTGTCCTTCAGGACCCCCCAGCGTGTGCTGTATAAAGTCCCATTTTTCCTACAGACCCCTGTTTTACAGATCCAGGCTCCTTCTTCTCCTTCAGACCAGGAGCACAGTGCTTTGAAGGAAAGCTGCTTGGAGATGTCCCGCCATCCTCTGCAGACCTGAGGGCTAGCTCAGCTGGCAAACCTCTGCTCCTATGGGATTTGTTTGCTCCTTCAACAGCTCTGACACTTTAAACAGAGCCCGTGCTGTTCAGATGAATAGTCCCCTTGCCCTGCTGAAAAGAAGACTTTTGCAAATGTGACCATTATGGCTTGCTGTTCGCAATAACTTCTTGATAACAGTTGGATGTTATTAATTGCTTTAACTTCCACCCTAATCCTGATGGTTATTGGATACCAGATTTAAGTTGTTTGTTTTTTTCTGGTAGTCCTGCATTCCCAAAGGGATATGAGGTGATGAGATCCCAGCAGTGGCTTCCTGAGCAGCAGACTGAGGGGTCTTTGTAGGCTACCAATGTTTCTCTCTGCCCACTACAGGTCCTGTTCTGGGGTCTTCGAGAGCTGAAGAAAGTCCAGCTCCTCTCTGTAGATCGCCCCCAGGTTCTCATCGAATGTGCTGGGAAAGGAGTGAAATCCTCTGTCATTCAGAGCTACAAGAAAAATCCCAATTTCAGTGGCCTTGCAGACTGGTTTGAAGTGGTACGCACAGCACGCTGCTTGTTGCCTGTCTGTTCTCTGGTTAGGCAAGGTGTTAATTACTAAATTCCTTCCTTTCTTGTCAAATAATTTCCTCTGTGTCTTGACTAAATACTAAGGGACATCAGTTCTTATGCAAAAACTACTGATTTGAAGATGCTTTAAAAGACTTCTGCTACAAATGTATGATAAAAGAATACGATGTTCCTCACGTTATGTCCCAAGTAGTCAAGGAAATATGTTGCAATGAGATTTTTACTGATATGTTGGAACTTATTGGCAGGTAAAAGGAATATTTTTAGTCCTTTTTCCTCCTCCTTTCCCGTTTTGCAGGGTAGTGCTCAGTTTCCTTTATTTTCTTTCAGGTCTTTTGATTTTCCTTCATGTGTTACTGGCCTATTAAGGGGGTTGATAATTTCTGGCTCGTGAGCTCTGGACCTTTTCATATTGTCACACTTGCTGTTATGAACTGGGAATGTAATTATCACCTTTTGGCTGGGTTATAAGAGCTTATACTTTCAGTGGACAGAAGTTAGCATCAGAAAAGAACAATCTGTTTGATTCGCTCTAGTTGCTAGCATCAAGAGAGAAGAATTTTATTTATAAGACAAAAGGATATCAAAACATGAACCTGGATACTGAAGTACAATTGCTACAGTATTTTTAGCTTCCATTGTACATCACATGTCCAAAGAGCTGTTTTTCCTTTTGTAATTCATCCTATACAGCATGTAACCACCCAGTGTCCACATTTCATGGTTGGTCAAACTGAGGCAGGTAAGGTTAATAGACATCAACAAAGCAGCAGTGGCATTAAGACTTACAACTTCCAACACAGCCTTCATTCCTGCTGAACGTTCCTGATTCTCCCAGTTTATTCTAACAAGAGATGCTTGTATATGACAGCATGGGGCTCAATTCATTAGCACAGTCCATATGGTCCACTCTGTATTCTTAAGGACAAGGGTTTCTCCAGACTTTGCAGAACACTGTGGTCAGAACTATATTTCCTATGCTGTATGTGTTTTGTGTTTTGAGTATGAGGAGAAAAAGGGAGGGAAGGGTAACAGTCTTATTGCTGTGCACAACAAATATTCTATATGTGTCTATATTCTCCGGTAATTCTCATGCTGTTGTCTGTCCTTCTCCGCTAGGAGCTGCCTGAAAATGAGCTCTTGCATCCACCACTGAGCATCTGCGTGGTCGACTGGAGAGCATTTGGGAGGAGTACTCTTGTTGGAACACACACCATTAATTGCCTTAAGCAATTCCTATTTAAGACCCAATTGGGTCCTCAAGCTACACCAAACAGACTAGACACTGTAGAAATGGAGAAAGGTGAATGTCCAACCCTGACCCCAAGACAAAGGACCTACTCAGAGGCTTAACACTAGGCATGTGCTTAGAAGCTATGCTTTATTGTGTTGAGTGTAGGGTCAAACCCTTAATAATATAATCTTTTGATAATCACCAAATGCGATGATAACATTTCTTACAAAATCTTACCTAACTTGCCAAGTTTCAATTTCAGCTTCATCTGAGTCATCCCAGCCTGCTGAGTTATCCCAAGAAGAACCATTTTTAGCTGATCACATCTATGCCGAGGTGGAGCAGGGTAAATGTACGGTGGTAGAGCCAGATCCATCTCTTGCAACACTTCCTGCCCCTGAACCAGAGCACTCTGCCCCTGAACAAGGGAAAGACAGAAAACAGAAGGTGGGTATAGCTGAAACTGCCAGTTAACTCTTTGTTGCAGTCTTGCAGACTTTAGCCCTTTCTTATAGAATAGTAAGCTCTTACTTATCTCAGGCTTAGAAATTCCGGGTACTGATGTTAACATCCACGCTATCTTGCTGGCCCTTGAGGAAACTGGTTAGGATGCGGCTTTGACCCCACATAATTTAATTACTTCCATTAACAGATACTTCCTTTCTTTCCTTTTGTGCTAGATGATCATCTAGCACACGGGCGAGTACTACCGGAGTAGTAGGATTTTTGCTTTTCCTGGCCTTGAATGATCTGCTTAATTGCAAAACTCTCACAGTGATTGACCGTTTCTGTGTCCATGGTGTTTAGGCAGGGATAAAAACCCCCTTGTGGTAGATGCTGTACAAATGTGGAGCAGAAACTCTGTTTCCAGAAGATCTTGCTGTCAAAGTGTAAAACTGGTGTCAGTCTATGGGTAGAAAAAGATAGGAAAGTACAGGAAAACAAGGCAAGTCTGGTCAGCATGGCTTTTGTTCAGATGTACATGCTCCTCCTTTCTCTGGAGTTTCTTCCATCACAATCACTCTTTTATTCACAATAAAAGTAGGGGATGTAGGACTGAGTTTCATTTCAGAAGCTGTTTCTGCAGCTACATAAAGCATGCTTCTTTTACCTTTGATGTTTCAGTGATATCATATGTTTCCAACATCCTTCATAATTAGGAGGTCAAAGAAACTGCAGGGATATCTTGTTTCCTAGATGTACACACCAGTCTGGATCTTTCATCTGGTACAGAACAATTTTAATGTATGAGAGCAAAATATAGTAAGAGGAGAGTCCTAAAGGGAACCCTGTGACTTAACCATCTGTGTTATGTTAATTATCATTCCCACTTATCTATCGCTCCCAATTATCTATCTTTGCTCTAGCCTTCCCAGCCAAGCTGACAACTCTCTGTAAGGGTGTAGGATGAAACATGCTGTTTAGCAAGGGCCAATCTTTAGGCAAGAATGAAGTAAGTAAGATTTGCCGCATGAGCAGGTGATCTTCAGGACGTGATTTCAGCTTTTTGTAAGAAGGGAACAGCCGAACCGCAGCAACTGTTGGGACTCTTTCTTTTTCCAAAAGGCAACAAAGTAATAATGGGAGTTCTTAAATTACGTGCAGACTTAAGTGAGAGAAACCAATTTGTATGTGAATGTTCGTATGCCTTAAAACATCATTACCTATTTCTCTGTGCAGATTTGCCTGTTGTATGGGTTGCTCCTGTGGCAATGTCTCAAATATTCAAAGTTTTTGCATCATCAGTAGGTAATATAGAGATAACTTTAATTATATGATGATCATGGTGAAGTTTCTTGGAATGAAAGACAGAGACACTAATTCATATTGCATTTTATTTAGCTCTTGGAGGTTGACATTTTCTTCATATACATCTGTTCATGCTTGATATTGTGAGTCAGGTGATTAGTTTTAATCAGTTCAGCAGCGTTTTCCCAATGCTTTGGTAGGATATGAAAAAATCCATCCGACGATCAACAAAGAGGAGAAAAAGAACGATTGCAGATGAATCAGCTGAAAATGTTATTGACTGGTGGTCAAAATACTATGCTTCTGTGCTCAAAATGCAAAAGGTAAGTCACCCAGCATGCCCAAAACCCTCATAGATCAGCAATGTCGTAAAAGTAGATTTACTGCTGAATGGTTCCTTTTCTGTACTAC
This sequence comes from Burhinus bistriatus, assembly GCA_013397275.1. Lineage (NCBI taxonomy): Eukaryota > Metazoa > Chordata > Aves > Charadriiformes > Burhinidae > Burhinus > Burhinus bistriatus. Next base: position 258,245 of record VYXH01004956.1, read on the forward strand.
ATTCATAACGAGGAGCTTGTCCATTGTCTTTTTCTTTTGAAAGGCAAAAGGAATTTTTTCCAGTGAGGGAAAACCTGAAGACAGTAAGTAAATTATTTGCATTTTTTCTGTTATTTTGTACTATTAATACTTTGCTTGTCTACTATTTTACCATCAACAATTAATGTCTGGTAACAGAGTACCGCTGGTATACTGGGCTCTTTCCTCTACAGCTGATCAGGTGGTGGGTGGGTTAAAACTTCACAGGCAGTGTTGGGTTAACATGAGTTTCCTGTCATTCAGATCCCATGCACAAAGATTTGCAAAGTCAAAGTCCTAAATGATAGAAGGTGGAGACAATCTTAGGTTGCACATGTAACAGGTTCATAAAACGAGGCTTCTCTCAGTTTTGAATCCAGTTCAGGATCAATGATGTAGGAACGGCTTCTGCTAGGAGACTGTAGTCATGTGTGTTACTTCCATAGCTGAAAAGCTTTGTGTCTAGCTCATGCTCTAGTAGAAAATTTTTACACAAGAACCTAAAAGAATTGGCCAGAAATAGGCTCTGTCTATGTGTATGTATATATGTCCCCACACATGTATACTCCATGGCTTAATAGGTCCTCCCACAATCAAACAGAGCTCTAGAAATTTATTCTTCTTTTTGGACAAATGTGACTGCTTGAGCAGACTGGGAAAGAAAACAAATGTTTACTGTTTACACAGAGCTGCTATTCAGAATTAAACTATAACATCTTCCCATGCCAGACCTGACTGCACTTCACCAGTGATTGAGGTGATTTCTATTTTAAAGGAGGTGTTGAGATTACTCTGGATGGAAGACGTGACCTAAATGTCAGATGGTATCATTCTGGAAATAGCAGCTGACGGTGTTTCAGTGTTCATCAGGGCTGCTGAGAGATGAGGCAGACATCAGCCTCTGAGTGAAACTCACTTATCCACATGGAGGAAATATTTAGATAGAAAATGTTCTACAAAGGTGTGATGCTCACTTACAATTAGAAATTCACTTGTCATTGTGACAGCCACCCACAGGCTCTTCAGGCAGTTGTGGCATATTGTTTTTGACTGATGGCTTCAGATCTTGTAAATTCTCTTGTGATAGTTTTTGTTACATATTTTCACTTATGGTGATGAATGTTATACATACGGGACAGCACTGACATAATATAGACATATATATTTCTAAATGTTTAGTGATATCAAACACACATGAACTACTCAAAACATGAAAGTAAAGTGAACTCAAAATCCAGATTTCAGTCAAAGAACTGAACCATGTCAGTGCCGTTTTTGAGGGCTCACCCTCTATTTGTTATGAAGTCTCCTCTCAGTGTTTGGAGTCCGACTTGAGGCTGATCAGATACCTCCTCCCATTTCTCATACTTCTGGGCTTTCACAAGGTGAGATACACTCTTTTTTGTGATGCCTTTGAGCAGTGAAGGACTTGGATCACCTGATATCTGAAGTACCAGTCAACCTAAATAGTGGCTTCCAGTTTCAAATAAGCCTTTTTTAGTGAAAGATGTTAAGATTTCTTAGTTTACATCTGGAAGGAGTCAGAGAAGAAGGCAAAGGGTGTTCTGGAAGATGGCCAGCAGGGAAGGAGTGATACAGGACACCATTGCACTTGGTCCTTGAAGCTCATTATGAAGACTTAGCCACAGAGAGGATAAAGTGCCACCTCTCTGCCTGGGAGGAGCAGTGGGAGAAGAAAGGACCCTATGCTTGGCAAGCAGGAATCCTCAAAATGTATTTTGCATCCCTATCTGAAGCATTTGATGTGCTTTGCTCACTAAAACCTACATGATGTCATGAAATCTCTGCAGACAAGCAGACTTCTGACCACATTGCATTGATCATAGAAGAGGAATCAGACAAAAAGAAGAAGGATAAGACATTGAAAAGGAAACAGAAAGAAACTCCAAACCTAGCAACACTGCAGGTAAGAGAGAAGTAAGGCTGAGGGGTAAGGCTGATGTCATTCACTGTGTCCCCAAAGCTTGACATCAGTGGTGAATAAAACCCACAAAATGGTAGTGATAATACACATCAGCGCATGGGGCCCAGAGGAAATCAGGGTCTCGTAGGGTAGATGTGGCCTGTTTGGCCTTAGACCTTTGGTTTACCAGTATAGATGCGCTCAGAGAGTCTTAAGTGAAAATTCAATTTTGTTGTTTGCCTGTAAAACACTGAATTTGGAAACTCCAAATTTCATGTTGGAAATATTACATCCTATTAAGAATGACTTTTAAAAGGGTATGGAAAGCATTGCTGCAATCGCTAGTGCATCCTCCCTGATGGGGAGGTAATATTCAGCTCACATTATATTTGGTTGGGTAACGATAGAAGGAATTCAAAGAGAACTATGTGGGTCATGCAAAATGACTGGAGAGATAAGGAAGTTTGAAAATATTAGGGCTGCTTGGATTAGATTGTAGCTGAATAAGGGGGAATTTGAAACTGCTGTATGCATTTTTTAAGAGATGGCGCTAGTCTAGGCCCTTCTATTTCACACTGAATAATACTTAATAAATTACAGGGGGAGAGTGTTGAAAAAATATCCATTCTTTTAAAAATGATATGGTCATTTTACCTATCTGAAAGCTCTGTCCCCCCAGCACTTCATTGCTTTGCTCTCACATTCTGACATACCAACATAACAGAACTGGTCAGTACATCAATGGAACTTTGCAGAGACGAAACAGAAGCCAAGAACAGCACATGCACACTGTTTTTCACCCACACTAGTGCTTACAAATGTTCGTCCTGGCCCTTCCAGAGCCACTTCTACCTGCTGCATTAACATGCTATTCCAGTAGTTGGGAAGGACTTTGGTTAAGGACAAAACTGCTCCTGTTTTAAGTGGGGAATTAACTTTTTTTCCTCAAGGACTTTTGCAAAACCTTGGTTTTATTAAAATCTGTGTTTTGAGTCAAAACGGATTTCTAGTCATCCTGTAATAAAAAAGTTGCTATAAATATATTCACTGCACCACAAAAAATAAGCATTCTCCTATTTTCAAAGATTTATGAAGGAGACTTGGAGAGTGAATTTAATAACTTTGAGGACTGGGTGAAAACTTTCCAGCTCTTAAGAGGAAAATCTAATGACGAAGTTCTTGCTGACTCTGAAGACAGAATAATAGGAAAATTTAAGGTGAGCTTTAATACTGATTAAATGGGTAATAATTTAGAGACTTTATGTTTTCATGCATATTGCAGGTATACCAAAGATGAAAGAAAAAGATATTGACAGTCTGTTGTAAATAGAGTTATCTCTTTTATTGGATCTAGAGTAATATTTTTCTTTTCCCATTATCTGGTAGATGAAAGCAGCATCCTGCACCAGGTGTTCTCTGTTGTTATGAAACAGGGAATTACAAAAAAGTTTTAAATCACGGAAGGGGAAGAAGAGGTTCATTATGTAGTCAAGATTCCACTAATGCAACTTCATTACTGCACTATCGGTTACAGCACCTTATATGTAATTTTCAGTGATTTAAATGGAGGCCCTTACAGCTACTCCAGTTTGAAACAATTGCACAGCCTGACCCAGGGCACCATTAGGCAATCTGAGGACATAGTTCAAAGCATGGATATTGATAGTATGACTTCAAGCACTTTGTAGTTTAGAGGAACTGGTTAAACTCATTGATACTTCAGTTAGTTTGCAATGCAAATTTCTGTTCAAATAACTTGCTAGTTGCTTTCAGGCAGTATGAGCTACTCAGCAGCATGAGTCAATATTGATTTATGTGAGTTGTATAGTGGCTGCAAAAATACAGTTGGATTCCAGTCACACTGTTGTGAAACTAACTCAGTGGAATTATCAGTTTGCAAATATACAGTTAAAGGCAAAATGTTATTTTTAGAATACTAAGAAAACTAGATTTAGAACACCTGCAGGTGTTAGTCCTTTAAATGATAAAATAGAGAGCTAAGAGTATGCAAGTACTTCTTGCAGTCATCTACATGTGATGATAGTACCATGTTATAGAGCAAAGACATTTTTAAAGGTGTTGTTTAGTGCACTGAAGCCTGTGTTCTCTTTGAGTGGTACCACAAAATGTGGTGTGTGTGTGTAGCTGCCGCAGCGTGGGCTGCATGAGTGATGTTTTGTTTGCATTCAAAGGATTGGTTTTGTATTGCACTTGATCTGTTTTCGAGGGAGATAAAAGACAGTGTATTACCAGGGTTCCTTCTGCATATACCCAAGTCCTGAGGATGGCAGCTTGCTGGACGGAGGGCAGCCCCGCATCCTGCAAGGGATACCACCAAACCACTCTGTCAAAGTCCTCATCAGGGTTTATATTGTGGCAGTAAGTAGACAGGTGTTCTTTTAACCTTGAAATAACTTGGATATTTCTCTTCAACTCAGTTTACCTCCAGTGTCTTTGCACTGAAGCCTCTGAAGATCCTCATCCATGCGGTAGATTTTTTTGGGTCATATTTCAGACCACGTTTCATGTTGTAGAAAGGGGTGTTCAGAGTAGAAAAAGTTACATATTCCTCATGATAAACCACAAGACTGGAGAATCACTTATTCAAACTGAAAGGACAGGAGACATAACTAACATGGTATGGACAACCTGTTCCAGCCATATTATACAAATGCAGCCAGTTTTAATCAGCAGAGTTGTTTCAAAATGACATACATTTAAACAAAACCTTCTCAGTAAGGGGGAAATGGAGCATATTTTTTGAGGGCTGTGAACTGCATATAATCAAAGTGGTAGACATTGTGAATAAGTTACTGGGTGGAGAAAGGTAGAAATATAGAGGGCAAGAGGGTGAGTGTGATGTGAGAAGTGAAAGGGGTAGAAGCAGCTGGTATTTCAGAGGAACAAGAGAGTTGCAGGTGATCTAAGAGGGGAAGAATAGCATGCGAAGAGGCAATGGCAAACAAAACAGAAGAGAAGAACAAGAAGAAGTTGCTTTATTTTCTGAATATAAAAGAGTTCCAAGCCATCTTGTAAATACAGTCTGAGGAGTTGTTTTGCACTTTTCAAGGATCTGGACCAGTATTTCTGGGAAACCTTTCCTGAGTCCTACATACACTTGTGCAGCCAGCCAGCTTCTTCCTCAGCATTGCTTTTCCTGCTCGTCTTTTTTTCCATCTGAGTAGTGGGACAGTGCTCACATCTGCTCCATCTTTGCAAACTCTCTTCTCCTCCAGATCATCTTTTCCCAGTAGCCTGCAACGCTACATGCCAAATTTTATATTACACGAGGGAAGCAAAGCCCCTGCACTTCCAGAACACCCAGGACTGGGCAGGAAACCCACGGTCCTGTGCTGTGACCCTGCTGCATTTAAGCAAGCTTCCTGGGGACACAGTCTTTCTTCCTAACAGGCGTTTAACCTCAGCCCAGCTGATCCAGATGGCAAGTCAGATCCCTACATTGTGCTGAGACTGGGCAACACTGAAATTAAAGACAGGGAAAACTACATCCCCAAGCAGCTAAACCCAGTATTTGGAAGGTCAGTGACAGCTTATTTTATTATTCAGGGGTGATTTCTGCTTTATCACTGCCACCAATATTGTTGTTACTTTTATAAGGTGTTTGTTATATGCTGATTTCTGCCTGTTTGGATGTTTTGTAATTCTGCTGGTTAAAATGTTGAGAATTGTGCCACCCTGTATGATTATAAATTATTTCATTTTCATACCAGTCAAAACACATCATGCAATGCAATCTGTGAGAGGTTTTGCAAAATGATACATGAGAGGAAATGAGACAACAAACAATCTTATTTGTGCAAGTTAATGCAATTGTTAAGTTTAAAGTGAAATAAATACCAGCACAGTAAAGTGTTATTTCACAATCTTTGTTGTTATTTCAGGTTGAATAGAGTACCAAACAATCTCATAATTTTAGGACTAGGGCAAAAAACCTAGTTTTTTGAAACCACGCAGTCTTCTGAATGGGGGAGCCAGAGGCAACTTGTCAGTACACATCAACTTTGTATTATCAATGCTTTGTATTTATTTATATTGTTAATGCTAATAGCTGTGATTTTTTTTTTTTTTTTTTTTTTTTTTTCCATTCATTTTCATTTTTTTAAGAAAGTTTTTTTTTTTTGCCAGTAACTTTCCATATTTTAAGAAGGTTGGAAATGCTTTGAATTGGGATGGGATTATTCTGTAAGAACACAAAGACAGAGAAACCATACTATGTTGGACTGAAAGCCCCCTAGGCCAGGGTCCTGTCTGCAAAAGCAGAGTCTTAAAGAAAAAAGTGTAAGGAGAAAAGACAAGAACAGAGAGGTCCCTCCATAACGTGCCATCTCAGTTTCTGTGATTTAAGCTCTTCCTTAGTAGAGGTTGCAACTGAACCATCATTATGATAAACCGTAAAGCAGAGCCGTTATAGGTACATATAAATAGAATGGCAAATCACCACTGTGTTTGTTTTAGACAAGTTTAGGAACGGGCTCTTCCTTTGGATAGCCCTTGCTGCTGCTGGCAGTGTGGCAACACTGGGGTGACTGGACCAGCAAGTCCTTCGCAGCAGTAGCGTCGGTCATAGTAACCGCCTCTCGCCATCCTAGAAGCCCTGGTCAGCATGGCACCACCAAACTCTAGCAATCCCAGAGCCTTCCCAAACCTCTCTGTCCTTCAGAAACTGCTCTGCTGTTGCTACAAAACTGACTTAGCCACTTTGAGAAAAAGGAAAAAACTCGTCCTTCAGGAGACAAAGCCCAATTTTGCCTGTGCTTTGGAGAAATCTGGAGCCAGTGTTGTGCTGATGAGGATGGCCTATCTTCCACTAGTTTCTCAAATCCCTTTTAAAATCACTTTTATATTTTCAGCTTCTCTAAACATCTTAAGGACAACAATTCCTATCCCTGAAAAATGCACTGACTGAAAAAGGAGTTCTGATGTTTGCTTTTATGAATCTTGTTTTAAAGCTTTTGCCTGATCATTTTGTTGAGTGCCCCAAGATTCCTATATTCAATATTTAATCTGGAGCTTTTGGAAGAAAACAGAAAAGATTCAGACATCCCTTTTGGAGGTTCTGAAAAGCATGTGAGAATTCTTATATATACAGCTTCTTTAGTCTTGTAGTTTCCATGTTTCTACCTCTATTGGATTCAGTATAAATCATTGCAGCTGACCAGGTCCATGACATTGCTCTGTCCACTGTAGGTAGGAACAATCTTGTACAGGGAGTGGTAGGGAAGCAGAAGAAAGAAAATACTTTTGCACTGTGTGTTTCCAGTGTGTTCAGATTTTTCTTCAAAACAAAAAACACTACCAAAAACCTCCCACTGTTTATTAGAAGAGACTTTGTCCATATGTTGTTTGCACACTATTCATTAACTTAGTCTTTTAGGCTTCCAAACTGATTTGACTGCACATAGTTCTCATTTTCTGCTGTAGATCATTTGAAATCCAAGCTACATTCCCCAAGGATTCCTTGCTCACAGTCCTGATCTATGACCATGACTTTGTGGGAACAGATGATCTCATTGGAGAGACTAAAATTGATTTGGAAAATCGTTTCTACAGCAGGCATCGAGCTACCTGTGGGTTACAAAGTCGATATGAAATGTAAGTACCTCTTCAGACAACAAACAGCAGCACATGGTGAATCACTTGAGTTGAAGCAGAGATTCCATATGTGGCTAAATATTATGCTTTCTCCAGCACAAAAGTGTCACAGGAGGTATTTTAATTAAATTTCACCAAAGAGCTCAGCAGTGGCTTTGGGTAGCTGCCAGCCTCAGTAGAAAGTGGATTTTTTAAAATTAACATGACTGTTTGTTCACCAAGTATTTTAGATAGTAAACAGCCTATGTATAACATACATGCTTGATAAACTGCCTTTGGACAGGCATAAAGGACAAATGGAAAACGGTTTGTCAGAGAAGTTATGGCAGGGCTAAACTCCTCTCTCCGTTATTCAGCTGCAACTAAAGTGATTGCAGCAAGGCTGGAGGGACTGGCATGGCACTGGGAGGAGCGGGAGCAGCACAGGGCTGCTGGCAGGGCAGTGGTGCTGAGCTCCTGGTCCCAGTCACACGGCTGTACTCTCATGGCCATTTTTTATGAAGATTAATGCAGAGAAGTTCAAAATAAAATAACTCCATTGCCCTGGGGTGGGACGCTAACCTGGGAGATTAGGGTTTGGGGTTCTTCTCTTATGGTTGTTTTGTTATTTTATCTACAAAGAGTGGATAAAGCAAAAAGCAATCCAGAAGCACAGACCAAACCCCAAGACCTCCCTTGCCAGCTCAGTCTCCAGTATGAGGTCTTTCTTTATGTCCTTGTTCCAGGTCCCAAGATAATCCCTCTCTGCATGTGGGAGCAGCAGAATGCTTCTTCCTTAAATGTTGTCCTGGAGATAGAACGTGTAGACTTGAATCCTTTAGTTAGAATAGGGAAAGAGGTCTGGTCCTTCTCCTCTTGGGGAACATGCTGATGTCTGGACCACTTTACCTAAGCTGCAGGTAAGGCTGCATCAACTTCTATGTTTTAAGAGAAAAGAGCAACTGGCCACAGGACCTGAGCAGGCAGAGGGGTTGTGTCAAGTAAGCAGTGCAGGACAGTTCAAAGGAAAAGTTTGTCTGAGCAGACACCAGGGCCACTGGCCACAAAACAAATATCCACATGCAAAGTCCTGATTTTCCAGTGAACTTTGCTGAAGGAAAACCTCACCCATTTCTCTCCACTCTCTGTTCCCTCCTTGCAGAGAAGGGTACAATGCATGGCGAGATGCAACCAAGCCTAGTGAGATCCTCACTAAGCTGTGTAAGGACTACAGAATAAGCGGACCCTTCATGCGGCCAGGGGAGATACAAGTAGGAACAAAAGTCTTTAAAGGACAGACGGTCTTCACAGAAGATGAGAACGGTAATGAAGGAGTTCATCAGTCTTCAGCTGCATTGTAGCAGTACCAAGAGGCTGCCAAGCTGTAGCTGGGGTCCTGTTGTGCTGTGCACTCTGAAGTCAAATTACTGTAACCTGCCTCTGTTTTGAAATACTCGTATAACTGGTGATGAAGGCTGTGTTTGTATTAGCTATTATTGAGGTTTAATTGCAGAGAATCTGTAGGGTGAGACAGTTATTGCTGGTGACCTGAAATCTCCATGGTAGGTGTTGGAGGATACTTTGGACTAGGTCCTGCCTGTCCTCAAGCATGAGGTACCCAGGAGTGGTTGGAGTGCTGGGAATCCTCTTGGAAAATGTCTTCTGGCTTAGTTTCATCTGAAAGGAGTGCAGCTTGCATGTTCTGAGACTGCTCCACCCAGCAAACCAAAGCATGGGAAGTCAGGATTATTGGGAGAGTCTTTTCAAAGATGCATTCCCTGTCCAAACTAAAACACCAGTGTAGACAGATCCAATCAGTGAGAAGAAGGGGGAAGGGAAATACAGATATAAAATGAGTTACTCAAGGTCAGACAAATCTCTATTTGACCCCAGTTAGGTCCCAGGCCACTTACCTGCCAGTCCTACCTTACCTACTTAGCTTTCATCCTCTCTGTTGTTTTTTTTCCTCCTCTTGATTATTACCACTCTGATTACTCTTCTGAAGCACTAACACAGTTCTGTAAATCCAGGTATCCGTGGGGTCCATGGATCCAGAGGGCAGGACAGAACTTGCTTTCATGGGTCCCAGATTAAAAAGAGGGCAAAGCTACCAGGAAGTTGAGTGTCCATATCACATATGGGTGGAGTGGGACAGAGCTGTCAGTGAAAGATGTCTCTGCCCATGGAGGGGGGTTGGACGAGATCATCTTTGAAGGCCCCTTCCAACCGAAACCATTCTATGATTCAGGTTTATACTTAGGTTAAGGGGATGGAGACTTTCAAAGGGGAACAAAAGGATCTGGTCTTGGAGACAGTAATGAACACTGTGGCAGTGTAGGGAAACCTCTACTCACTTATCTGTGTTTATTCATCTTTGAGCAAATTCACCTTGGCACCTACAAAATATTGCTCACATCTGGAGTGGAAAGCAGCTCACATAGCACTGTTGAAGAGAATAGTTGATCCATTTTTGGTTTCCTGACCTGAGAGAGTTTTATGACTCCGCTATTGCTGTTTGTTTTCCTCACTAGCAGATGATTGACTGAGACTGACAGCAACAGATTTCTCGATCAAAATTCCAGTTCACTAAAATGAGCTTCAGGCAAACCAACATCAGACAAGATGATGGAAACCAAAAGCAAGGAAATACAGAACCTGATGGCAAAGCCCAAAGTACTTATGTACACAAGTTTTTCAACATGTTATAAAGAAATAGTTCACAGCTTACAGTCTGCTACATAATTCTTGCCCAGATTTCTGTTCTGACAAGTACATCTGGGTCCTTATCTCCTGCTGTGTTCCTGTACTGGTCATCATTTGGACCTGCAAAACTAACAGAGACCACAGATTTGAGCTCTAGAGGAGTACTGAAAAGGGGGAACAGTACTATTTCCACATTACAGGTGGAGAAAATTATACCTGTGGGCCTTACATCCAGCTTTAAATTTCAAGGGAAAGAATAATTTAACTCTTGCTGTAGGAGCATAAACGTTAGATATCTACTCCAAGATAGTCTAGAAGTACCTGTAGCCAACAGAAGAAATATGCATCTTGAGAAGGTGAAAACAATCTTTTGAAAGGTGCCTGGGAGAGGGTATGAGTTATCATGGGTCATGGGCTAAAATTAGACGAAATAGATCACACCTCAAACACGCATCAGTGCATAAAAGGGAACCANCGGAGAGGGTATGGGTTATCATGGGTCATTATGTCCCGATTGCTACTGAGGCTGCCTGACTGAGTAGCTCAGGCTAAAGACCTTGCTTTTAGCTGGCTAAAATTAGATGAAATAGATCACACCTCAAACATGCATCAGTGCATAAAAGGGAACCAGGACTCATAACTGCAGGGTCGTTCTTCCTCCTTCTCTGAGCCACTAGGAAGGATTTAATACCTACTGTTTAAATCCAAACCAAACCTTTTGTCACCTGCCAGCAACTCAGAGATAGCAACACTGTGAGAAAAGTGATAACTGCTTGCTGACACAAAGAACTTTTAACCTCTCACTCAGGTACTCCTCTCCTGATCTAGGAGACATCCCTTTTCAAAAATCTGGGTTCCTGCTGTGTGGAGCCCACATAAAAAAAAGAGGAAAGAGAGGCTTAAGAGCTCAAAAGGCTTTTTCTGCTTTCCAGTATCCACTCTACCTCCAACATTAGCACTGGTCCTTCCTTGATGTGCTCTTCTTTGGTGTCTCACTTCCTCCAGTGGCCAAGCTGAGCTGGTCAGGAGGAGAAATGTTCTTAGACTTTAACCCTCTTCCCTTGAGGTGTGATTCGGTTCTCCAGGGAGGTCTTTACTGTTGCTATCATAAGGCAAAATGAGGTGTGGATATGACTCCTAGTGCCTATTTACTCTCAGCTGCATCAACATCCAGGTCTCCTTGTCTTTCATGAACTGTAAAAAAGCCTCACATTTGCAATTTTCTGTAAAAAGAGTAGTTCATAGGTTTCTTCAATCTTACTATTAGAAACTGCTGCTGTAATAGTGAAATTATTCACTGTGTTTTACAGACAAAGTGCTGCCTAAGTGCTAACCTTACAGTTACCCCGGTGGGTACCCTTATTTACAATAAATAAATGCATTTCAAGACCCTTCTTTACTTAGCTGAGATACATAAAACTTTCCTTTTAACTCAAGTAGATATTTTAATGACCAACTTTAATAATTAATGGAACATATTACCAAGGGGTTCAACATTATAATTGAGGTCTCTCTGTTCTTTTTTTCCTTTAGAGGAGCCAGTTGAATCATATGAACATCTCTCCTTAAAGGTTTTATGTGCTTGGGAAGAAATCCCTGGAGCTGGATACAAACTGGTCCCAGAGCACATTGAGACTCGGCCTCTCTACCACAAGGATAAGCCAGGCATGGAACAGGTAGAGCAGCTCAGAGATGGTGGTGATGGTGGATCCAGGAGCAGTTTTCCTTTCCTCCCATTACTGTGCTTTCTATTTGTATCTGCAAACTTGCAGAGACATTCAAGTGTTAGATCATACATGAGACTTTGTACAGTATCAACCTGGAAATTGTCACACATGCATGTATACAGCCGGTTCCCTAAATACACAGGAACCACACAAGGAGTAGCTGCATGTTTTCATTCTTTTAAATGCTTTAGTTTTATTAAGTTTACACAAACTCTTGTGCTTGTATTTGGATTTTGTTTGGTTTTTTTGTTTCCTTTCATCATGTACTATTTTTATACGGACTTTACCTTGAAGTTGCCAATGGTCAAGCTCAGTTCCAACTTCACCAAATTCCTGTGAGATTGATAGAATATGTGTATGAAAAAAATATATTGTATAGCAAGTTTATAGATGAAACCATAGTTACAGGATTATGAGCTGGCTGGAGCTCATAGAGGAAGCGGTGGTTTTTGATGTCAGAACTAATTTTAAAGTCTCTCTAAAATAGGGTTACAGAGATATTTATCTTTTTTTTTTTTTTCCAAGGGTCGTGTACAGATGTGGGTCGACATGTTTCCTAAAGATATGCCTCTGCCAGGACCCCCAGTGGACATTTCACCAAGAAAACCCAAAGGGTAATGGTCTACGCTTTTCTCCCAACACAGTGGCATAAGTCTTCAAAGACTGAGCCTTTCTTAAGTGTCTGGAAAGAACTATAAAAAGAACTATCACAACAAATTTCTTTAATCCTGAGAAAAGTTTTCTTAGGTTCACATGACTTCAAGTCAAAAGAGAGCATCTAGTTTGGTCTCCTCCATTAAACAACTCAAAGAACTGTTGGTGATTTTTACATCGAGGGCTACCAAACACCTCTTTTAGAAAGATACCGCTTTTTCACGTAGGGATTGCAGGTGGTTAGAGGCAAGAGTCCCTTGATAATTCTGATGTTATCATCCAGTTGTTGAGCTGAAAGAGGTAATTCTAGTTTCACTACCTCTTTCAGCAGGATAACATACTTGACCCTGGTTGACATCTTTAATCTGATGCAATTCTATTGCATCTATTGGATTTTCAGCACTTGGTTCAGAAATGAAGAAACACATAAAGCAGCAACAGAGACAGATACATTTGGAATAACCATGTCTCAAATTTCAGACAGATACTTATGCTACTTTATATGCAACATTACACATCGGTCTTCAAGCTAATTGAATGCTTGTAAATGAAACACAAAAATAGCCAACACAGTTCTCAGCTCACCCTGCATCAGCTTTATTCCAATATTTTAGCAAGGCTTTTCCTGAGAATTTTATGTCTGAAGCAGCACAGGTGCTATTCCTGTATTATTTATGTTTGAACAAGAAACAATGTAATAAAACTGTGTTTCTTTTCCTTTCCTTTTACAAAAGCCAAGATTTGACAAAAATAAGAGTCTATGTAACAATTACTTTCTTCAGATCAGAACTTTCTGTAAAGCTCCTTAACAACAAGCATTTTCCAAGCCAAAAAGATTTAAATCTAATCATACCCACAAAACCAAAATGTTGCTGCCATTTTTGTAGTCTACAAAAGCAGAGAAAATACTGTCAAACCATTAATTATGAGAAAGAAAGTAACCAGGCAAAAATGAGTTACACATTTTGCTGACAAATGCATAGTTGAACTCCTTGAACTCTGACAGGGTTGGTGCTGTAACCACTTCCCTGGTGAGCTTGTTCCAGTGACCAACCACCCTCTCAGTGAAAAAACCTTTTCCTAATGACTCAAGGCATACACAAATTTTTGAGTATCAAATTTTTATGTCACTTGCAACGTCTGTATTTCAGTTCAAGCTTCTAGAGCTTTGGAAGACCACCATAAATGTCTGTACATAGGGAGTGGGAGAGGATGGGAAAACTTTAATTCCTTTTATTCTTGCTTCTGAAAATGATTGCACTTGCTTAAATGAGAACATCTCTAGGCAGTGATTCTCTTCCCTTTTAATGCACTGGATTGCACCAAATACAGTGTTTTTAGGCATTTCTTCTGAAAAGCACCTCCCAGGGAGCTCTGGTTTTTAGTAGCAAGCTGCTCACTGTTTTGGAGGCTGCTCTCATGATGTTGCTTAGATCAACTTTGCCTTGTTTCGCTGCAGAATTTTTGTGAAGAGAATTGAAAAGGAACAGGCACATAAAAAGCAAGGAATTTTCCATCCCACCGAAGCTGGCAGTCACCCCACTCTCATCCAGCATGCTCCAGGAGCTGAGAGGAGCCACCATCCCCACTCTATCACTTGACTCTCTTGTAAACAGAAGGGGCCTGAAACTGGTGCTGTTTTAAGAGTTTTGCACAAATACAACATTTCTCACTTTATAAGAGCATGATTGGATAGAGGTTTACATTAGTGTCTGACCAGAGCTTGAGTATACACAGGCCTATTTTCTTTTCTTTTTCAGTTATGAACTGAGGGTGATAATCTGGAATACAGAGGATGTAATTCTAGAAGACGAAAACATCTTTACAGGGCAAAAATCAAGTGATATCTATGTAAAAGGGTAAGTTCTTCAAGACTTGTCTTCAAAAGGACAAGTAATATTTCATTCAAAAAGCAGATGAAAAAATTGTGTTGTGAGAATATCAGATAAGCTATTTCTGTGACCTTGGCAGTTTGCTGTAAATGCCTGTGCAGATTACTCATCTATATTGGATATTGCTTCTTTTTTTCCCTCTTAAAAAAATGACACTACTCCTTACTTCTCACTCAGGCAGATTTGGCATAAGAGGAGAACCAAGCCCACAGTTTAGCAAAAGACATCAAACACTTACAGAATTTGAACTGTTAGGACTTACACAGATGCAGAGAGGTATGAAATAGTCAGAGGAAATGGAATTATGACCACATTAGAAGCCAGAAAGCTTATAATGCCAGGCTGTTTCCATGGGAATTATTTTCTAACCTCATGTGAGGAGCATGTGTGGGTGAATGACCATGGCCATGCTGGGAAGAACATCACGTGGGCTCGTTCTGCTCTCCATCTCCTTCCTGCCGCAGACAAAATGCCTGTCACAGCTTCAGAGATGTTACTGGGATATTCAGTAAATGGGAAGGATTTCACACAAATGACATGAAAAGAGAGAGAAAAAGGCAAGCTTGACACTCAAACCAGCTCTTTCCTGAGATTGTAGCAGGTTACTTCTTAAAATTACTTGCCTGTTTGGAGTACTGCTTTGCGCTTTCTGCCTCTGAGCAGGTACCAGAGAGGGGTGGGGGGAAGCTATGGTATAAGCGGCAGTAGGAGTACTGGAAATCTCAAGTGAGAGATTGGTCTTAGATTTCTTGCTGTATTTCCACTACTAGAGAGCGAGATTAATATGCCAGCATGAATTGTGTCATTGTGGAATCCTGGAAAAATCAGAATTTGTGGAGCACTAGGTATATGGAAAAATGAATTTTCCTAAAAACTTGTTGCAGTATCGCCAATGACCAGATGCAAAGAGCTGGAGGAAGCAGCACTGGGGCTGATGGAGCAGGGAAGGGAGGATGTTTTCCACTTTGCAGGTTCTGAAAATCATGTGAACATAATATGAAATCCAAAGTAAGCATAAGGACAGGGCAGTCTGATAGCACCTCTTACTCCTGTGTAGGGTGTATCTACATGCGTTTTACCAGGGAAACTTGCTCTGACCAAACTGTGTGGAGCACCAGGAGTGGTTCCACTCCTTTGGAGCAGGCGATATTAGCCCAGGTGAAGCACGCACAAATACAGCCATATGGCCCCCCGCGGGCTGGAAGTGCGGTTATTGCACACACTGGCTGAGCAAACCTCCTCTTGCACTTCCCTGTGAGCAGCTACTCTGAAATCGCTGCTGCTCACACAGATATATCCAACTTAGCAATAAACTAACGGGTTCAGAGCAGTAGCAGAGTAGCTCTGAGAGGGCAAAACTGAGGAACTAGATAGGGAGCCAGCCTTTGTGCTGAGCTGTGTGATAACACGAGGACATCGCTATCAATGCCAGAGCGGTCTGGCCAGGAAAGCCAGGAGTGGGTAACTTTTTGCTTCTGTGCCTTAATGATGAAGACACAAATCTCATTATGTTCAGACTGCACTTGGCACCGAATCTGTCACCAGGCACGGATTTGCACTGGGGGCAGTGCTGTGCTTGGGATTGTTACTGTTTTTCCCAATTCCTTTTTGAAATAATGGGGCTTGCAGGGGAAAAGCCACTCTTTGGATGCAGCACAAAAATGTTAATCTTTACTCAAGCTGTGATAAATCATCTCCAGAACTAAAACATACCTTGCTGGATCATTACCTCAGTGGAGCTCCTCAGAAGAGAAGATTATGTTTAGGAAAGTGTCCTTTTGTAACATAGCATTGCATATCGGATGTTGTGCGCACTGTAGCAGAAACCAAAGGGAAATCACAGGAAAAAACAGAAAGCCTTCTGCAGTCATACTTACGCCATGTTTATACCCCCAAACAGCAACTGCAAACAATTTAGACTCCAACACTGAGCATTTAAATCAGTCTTGGGACATTGACACAGAATTGACATGAATACAGGGTGATTAGTAATGGATAACTGACTGGTACTGTCTTTGCCTGTCGCAAAGAAGACAGACATCTTGGCCAACAGTAAATGGCCAACTGGTATTTTGGGGTCTGATCTAAATAAAAATCACATCCTCACTCTCCAGTTTTGATTGTCACTGGCCATTGCTGCAGCCTGTGCCATGGCTTAGAGGTAGCTGAGGTACCTGAGCCAGGGCTGTCACTGTGTGTCACAGTCCTGAACGGTGTGTTACCTCACACTGGTGAGGGAGGAATAAGTAAATTATCATTCCTGTAACCGAATAACAACAACCACAACTCCAACTCCCCAGGTGACAGCAGTGTATTCCATTATGTACTTGCCATAGGTGGATAAAGGGCCTGGAAGAGGACAAGCAGGAGACAGATGTACATTACAACTCCTTGACAGGAGAGGGCAACTTCAATTGGCGCTTTGTGTTCCCATTCTACTATCTCCCAGCAGAGAAACAAATGGTGGTTAGTAAAAGAGAGAACATATTTTCCTTGGAAAAGACAGAGCGCAAAGTACCAGCAGAGTTGGTGCTTCAGGTGTGGGACTTTGAAAGACTCTCTTCAGATGATTTCTTGGGTAAGTATGCAATGGATCTCCCTGAACTTCA
This sequence comes from Burhinus bistriatus, assembly GCA_013397275.1. Classification (NCBI taxonomy): domain Eukaryota; kingdom Metazoa; phylum Chordata; class Aves; order Charadriiformes; family Burhinidae; genus Burhinus; species Burhinus bistriatus. Next base: position 275,364 of record VYXH01004956.1, read on the forward strand.
CCTGAGGTCTTGCCAGACCTGTATTTTGTAGAGGCATGAACAAAGCAGTGTCTGAGACCCAACTTTTGCTTGTCTTTCTCTGAGGCACCAACGCTGTGAACATATACATTTGTTGGAGATGGAATAATTAGGAATTCAGATGAGACAATGCCAGGGCAATACAAATGACTGGCTGATGGTACAGATTGATCCTCAGCTATGAAGCTTGGGCCCAAGCGGCTGCATTGCTCCACGTATCTCATCTGGAATCTGCTGTTTGAATGCGTTCACATCTGTCTGGTCTCTGAGTGTTGTCCCATTATTTTTCCCTCAAGGCACTCTTGAACTGAACCTGAATGGGTTCCCTCGAGCAGCAAAGGCAGCCAAGAGCTGCGACCTAGGCATGGTTGTGGCAGCAAGTGAAGAAAACAAGATCTCCATATTTCAGCAGAAGCGTGTCAGAGGCTGGTGGCCTTTCATCAAGGCTGGGGAGCTCACGGTAGGCAGCTCACTACAGATGAACAGCTTTTCTCTGGGGCTGATATGCTCTGCTGAGGTCCTGAGACAGACAGATGCTAATTTTGGATATGGTATGTGAAGAACAACTACCACTGGCAATCCATAGGGCTCCTCCAAATATTTCAATGGTGTCCAATAGATTTCATTCAGATAATCTGAGGCAGCCAGAGCTCTTTGTACTTTTTCTTTGCTTTCTTCTACTGTTCATCTCCCAGCACACTGGATGGGTAGAGTGGAAAATCAGATGTTTCCAGCCAACCTTATGTCAGCTGAGGAAATCCTGGGAGAAATCTCACCCACTTATTTATTTCTTTCCTATTTATTTCTCACTTCAGCCAGGGTGAAGGAACAGATTTTGTAGTCTACCATTATTCTCCTTGCTAGTGACGCATCTCAAGTAGAAAGAGCACAGTCCCCTCTTCCTGTTGAAGTGTGCTCACTAAGCCAATTGTTTTGTTGTTTTAGTAGCAGGACACAATTGGTATAAAGGAATGCAAAGGACAATGACAGCTTCCCCCAAACTCTACAAGACTTGTTTTATTAGAATTAACCTCCTAAGAAGAATACAAATGCTGCCACACAAGTTTCATTTACCTGAAGCCTCTAGCATAACAAGGCTTGCCAGCAGGTTGTAAATCTCAGTCATCATGTACCTAACCATTTATCTCAGGGTTTTTTACTGCAGCTTCTCTTCATAGTGTTGTGGTTCTTTCTCTGTATGATCTGGAGCTACACTGAAATTCTCAGTGTTTAACACAACTTCTTCATTTTCCCCTGTCTTTAAGGCTCCTTTTACTGTTACAGCAGTATAAGGATCCTCGGCGTAAATGAAAGACAGCTCTGCTCCTCTGTTTCCTAGGTGAAGTGCATGTATCTAGGCATGAAGTACATCTCAGTAGTTAACTCTGCACATGGTCTTTGGCACGTGTCTGCATGAAGAAGAGCATGAAGCAGAGCTGTGTAAGCTAGTGAAGGAAAACCCGAGCAGGCGTGCTCACATGGCTGCAGGGCACTTTGGGAGCTTGGACCTGAACCTGGACATCCCTGCAGCCCAGTTCTGGGATTAGGGTGATTGGAGTCTTCTTAGGTCCATCCAGATCCCTGTGAGGACATAGACCAAGAGCTACAAGTTACCTTCTTGTAGTAGAGCCCTCCAGAAATTCACCTGGTTTGGCCCTTTTTTAGGGGATCTACCTTCCTCTCTAGATTTTCATGACTCTCCAAGAGTTTTCCTAAACAACACCCTCCCTTCATATTTCCATCCCTTACAGAAAGAAGAACACTTTAATAAAAAGTGCCATCTTCAAGTTCATTGCCTTCATCAGATTGAAGGTGACTGCGTATTTTCCATAGTTTTAGTGGATGGGCTCCACTTGCAAATCCCTGCTTTAGCGCAGTTTTCTCAACTCTTGTACAACTGATTCTCTTTCTCCCAGTCCACTTTCATCTCTTGATACCCTTGTCTTCCACATTGATCCCTTTTACCTTCATCCTTCTTTCAGTCCAGTTCTGTGCTGAATCCCAGCCACTGGCCACAGAATAATGCTTTAGTTTTTGAGATCCACAAAGGTATGGGGTAGGAAAATAACAAATACATGAAAACCCATTTATGTGTTTTTTGTCCATCACAGATTTTATGAAGCTGATTTGATTTACGCACTCTTAATTGTTACTGGAATTTTTAAATTTATGTCATCTTAATTTTTTTTTGTCCTTTGGCCCAATTAAATCTATAGTGGAAATAATACTGAAGAACGAACCTGGATGAACAGGGAAAAAAGAGAACATTTCTATAACCTAACACAGATAGAAATATCAACAGATTTGTTGCTGTGAGTGCAAAGGAAAAAACAAATATTTAACCCATATTTAGGAAGCTCTAACTTCCATAACAGAAGTTACAGTTGATACTAAGAGTCCAAATAACTCAGATTACATATTTCTACTGCAAGGTATAATAGACATGATCTTTTACAAGTGCTGCTATTGGTCACTCAACAAGATTTAATGGCTTGTCACAATGAAAACAAGCAGTGAACCAGCAGTTATATTCCATTACAACTTTTCTGAATTCTAGAAGTTATCGGTAAGTTGGTGCTGAACAAAGTTGTACTTTTATTGCAGCTCTGAGAATCACTTTCTGGCTGTCCATCAAGAAAATTGACTCTGAATCCATCTACCAGACCACTATTCTTTTAGCCCAAACAATGCTTAGGACTGCATGATATTTTCTGCACACAGATCTCATTTCTAGACATCTTTCTTTCATGAGATGAGACCCCACAGCTCAACCGCTCCAGAATTTGTGACTGGCTGAATTTTCCCCTGTTGGTGGACTACACTTTGTCCACATCAGCAATGCAGCTCCCAGCTTGGCCATTCAGCTGTGTCAGGATGTGCAATAGATAGAAGACAGGTCTTCTGAGATGAATTATGTTATAATTTAAGAGGAAACTATATTTATGGGTCTGGAAGAAGACATCCTACCTCTCTTTCCTCATGGTTCTTAAGCATAAATCAGGAATTTGGTGCCTGGTTTTTCCTTTGTGCTTTCTCTTTAACTGCAAAGACTTTATCTTCTTTTCTTTAATCAATTTCCTTCACCCTCAGCTGTTCCATAATTTCTCCGCAAGCTGAATCCTGCTGTGATTTAGTGATGATAACCCAGGATTGGATTGGATAATTACATATGATCTCTCTGATCCAGGGCAAGGTGGAAGCTGAGTTTCATTTAGTTACAGCAGAAGAAGCTGAGAAGAATCCAGTAGGAAAAGCTCGAAAGGAGCCCGAGCCCTTGGAAAAACCCAAGTGAGTAGGAGCATACTCATTAAACAAGCTGGGGCAGGGACCTTCAGCAGGAGATGGGGAAGAGCAGGTGTCCTTGCTCCTCTCCTGGCTTTTCTTTCCTGCTGTAACCTTGAACAAACCACTTGTCCAACTTGTGTGTTGCCTGGCTGCCAGCACTCATAGCTGGCAGCACCTTCCAGGTTAGCTGAAATGCCTTCCCCTGGAAGCCCAAATAAATTGCATTGCTGCATGTTTGTCCTCAGCTAGAGTTCACACACAGGCCCATTCCATAGCTGACCTGGCATGTGATAACCTCTTAAACCATCATAACTTACTCATGCACCCGACACCTCGGTTTGGTCATCTATAAAGATCAGATGGATTATATTTATTATATTAAGAGGATAACTATAGGCCATTAATGTTTAAGTGCTTTAAAATTACTATGAAATATTTCCTATGTCCAGGGTTATTTTAATATTGTTAGGAGACAAAGTCTTACTATTAGGAAACAAGAATTTTGGATATTAGGAAAAAACACCAAAATGGTTATGAAGCATTGGAACAGGCTGCCCAGGGAAGTGGTGGAGTCACCATGCCTGGGGATATTTAAAAGATGTGTAGATGTGGTGCTGAGGGACATGGTGTAGTGGTGGACTTGGCAGTGTTAGGTTAACGGTGGGACTTGATCTTAAGTGTCTTTTCCAACCTCTTTTCCAACCTCTTTTCCAACCTAAATGATTCTATGATTGTACCACTCTAAGAATTACCTGCATGCATTTAAAGGTGTCTTAGGTACTACATATCAGTGGAAAACTGACCTCTACATATATCTAGTTATTTTTGCATAAATTAATTACTTGCAGATAAAGGCACATAAAATATGAAAATCAGGTCATACAGGAATAATATGACTTTAACAAAGCGATCTCTAATTTTTTTGTACTTCATAATCAAAGAATGAAGATGCTTATTTTTCATCATAAGACTTTTTAATGAGAACATTTTAAGTGGTTCAACAAAGGCAGATGATCCAGAAGGAGCATTTTGTCTTTCAGTATTTTTCACATTAAAATAATATTAGTTGAGATTTTTGTATTCAGAAAAAATGTACTTCTAATCTATTTGGGCTCAAGTACTTTGTTCTACTGAAGTAATGAGCTAGATTTAAAAAAAAAAGAGAGAGAAATTGATGTTATATTTCCTGCTACCAAAGCTTCTGAAAATCAATTGCTAATCATAAGTGTTATCATTGCACATTCTGTTTAATCTTGTTGGTTTGATATATATCTCGGGATAAACATGAAAAAGGTAAAAAACAGCATAAAGGTGGAGTTGTCAATACCCCTACAAAAGGTACAAATTTAGCCTGAAAATTAGAGGTATCAGAAACTTTGACCCAACACCTTTACCCAAAGGCAGGATGAGCTATACCTGACAGATGTCTGTCTGAAAGATTCCCAATAATGGAAACTAAAGCACTGTCTTACAGAGAAGAGAGGACTGGGATAGCTCTGAAATACAGCTGGTGGGAGACAATCAGCCTAGGCAGTTTTAAGAGGGAGCGTAGCGTGTAATAGGAAGATTACATGTCCAGAAGTTTGTCAACAGGATGCGCAACAGCACCCTCTCATTTTCCTCTCATTTTTTCCAGCCCATCCAATGCACCCCAGGCATCCTGGGACTCCAGGACTCCCTGCATTTTCACCTCAACAGCATTTTATCCCCAAATGTGCAGTTGGGTCAAAAGGTTGCCACTAGCCTGGTGACCCCTTCTCTGCTGCACAGCCAGCCTGGAGATGTTTTGACCCAGAAGCCACAAAACCAGGCTGTTCCTCCAGATCTTGCACTGAGTAATCAGAGAGGCTCCATATCTAGGTTTTTACAATGAAATACGAGCCAACACATGGCTCAACCCAGTTCTACTTTTAATTGAGGTGTTTGCCTCAATTAAATTAAAATTAGGCTGGGGCTAGTCTCACTTGACATTACCCATCTCAGAAGCAAGCCATTCAGGCTCCTATTGTAGCTGCTTATGTACAGGCGGGGGAGTCATCCCATTTAGCTAACATGCATATCTTAAGATGGGAACTTGGGAAAGAGATGAATTGTCCTCTAGAAGGTCTTTCCTCTCCACATGAAGACAGCCCACATGACTGACCAGGCTGGGCATCTAAGTTTTAAACTTAGGCAAAATAAATCCTAAGGTTACTAAAGCGATATCAGCGTGTGGAGAGTAAATACTATTTTAGCTAGACACTCACCTACTGGAAAGAAAATAAACTCATAGCTGAAGACATTGCATGCCCCAGTTCCATAAAGCCGGTATTAAAGTTTACCAGCTCAGTGCCCCCGAATGATGGAATATGTGGTTCATACACGCAGAGTAGTCAAAATCAGCTGAGAGAGAACAGATAACGGTTTCTGCACATCAGATGAGTCCTTTTCAGGAAGAAGTGGATCTCAAGGAGCTTTGTGTCAGGACCTCCATATCTCTATGCCAGCACCGTAGATTCACATTTTTGTTGTTAATCATGTAGGCTCACACAGAGAAGCAGAGAAATTTTCAGAGTGTTTTGTGCAATTAAGTTTTTAAATTAAGAAACAAAATAATTTCAAAACTGAAATTATCTTCAAGGAGCTACTAGACAGTAACAGACTTTTTAATGTACCAGAGCAAAGGTATACAAAGATTAAATGCCTGGGAACTAAAAAGAAAAATGCAAATGAGACATAAGGTGCAGTGAGTGTAATTTCCTGCTGGCCAGAGCACCATGAGGTTATCCATCTCTTCATCTCTGAAAATCAAGACAGGATGCTTTTCTGGATGCACTCTATTATAACAAATACACTGCTATAATTGGTACTAAATTCTATCGCCTACGTTGCAAAGAAAACAAATTAAATGAGCGGCAGTCTGGCTTTTTTCCCCCTGTTTTTAAAGGTTATGAAAAGCCCTTAAGGGGCTGGAACATGCAGACTAATGGCTTTGTTACCCAAGTCTGTGATTCAGCAAGTTTTGCTCTTTAGAGTATCCATTTTTTTAATAATTCCTTTTAACCTGGAGGGCTTACTCGTTGAGTCATTTCCACCTCAGTATAAAACACAGTCTTTAATTAAAAGATATTCAGTTGGCCTTTTAGATTTACTGACTTTCTGTCACATTGGCATTCACTTCCACATGCAGAATGCTGAATTCTCCAGATGACTAAGACATTGCTTGATTTCCTTAAATGGCTTTCTAGAGTGAGACATGGCCATCGCTTTTTGTGACTCTCAGTCTTAATTTCATTCTCCTTACTGCTGCGCCATCTGCACAATTACGGTGATAGTGGGTAAGAAGGACAACCTGCACCCAACTTTGCTGTTGTTAATGTTGCTCCACACCCCTGTACCCGTCAGGTCATCCCATCATACAAAGCTGACTGAAGTTTTCTCAGCTCATCACAGGGTTGTTGAAGTCAGGCACAGTCACAGGCACAGGCTGTTGAAGTCAGAGGCATAGTGACCTCCCAAGCTGGGTGGCATGCCAGAGGAGAGACCACGCCAACATTTTTCCTAAGGAGAACATAGTTTTCCTCTCTGTATGCAGTCAGCTTTGTCATACAATGTGAAGAAACTCCTAGTTATGGAGAGAATATGACATGGGGCAACATTTGGAAAAAAGTTAGGACTGTGAAGTGAAGATAGTCTGCCTCAGGAGAAGGTGGCTTTTCTTCCCATTATGTCCCAGGCAAACTACCTAGATTTTGGGGTTCATCTCACCTCCTGTTTTCAGGAGGTCTGTTTTCAACTTCCTTCTGAAAATATGCCATTTAGGGCCATACGCCAGGCCTGAGCTGGCTCTGCCTGTTATGGCACTATGACTATCACTGAGCAATTAGATTTTTTGTAGTGGTTTGTTACACCTTTTGCAATGCTAAATTCCATGCAATGATTGGAAAGGTTTTGTACTCAAGTTTAAGATGTCTGCATTTCTTCTTTAGGATTTGTCATGATCTTGTCTGTAATTTTGAACTCCATGGCTTGTCTTAAATTGGAGTAGTTATGAAGTGTGAACTGGAATTTCATTTCCAGTGGTGTGTGGAGCTTGGGCTCAGGGACGGATGGAAGAAGAGTGACTCCACAGTACATGAAACTCATGGAAGTTCCCTCTAAATTCTTTAGTCAGTTCCCTGGAGTTAAAGGTCCTTTCAAAACTCAAATACGTATTTTTCAATGGGGTACCTTTGGAAATAGCTGGATCTGCCTTTACAAAATTTTTTCTCTTTTTCTTTCTTCCCCTTTAGCCGACCAGACACATCGTTCTCTTGGTTTGTAAATCCTTTCAAGTGTTTATATCACCTGATCTGGAGAAATTACAAGAAGTACATCATCATTGGTATAATTCTACTTATTCTCGTTGTCTTCTTGGTGCTTTTCATCTACACGTTACCAGGTGCAATCAGTCATAAGATAGTTGTTGGATGAGCATAGGTTATGGCTCTTATTGTAACCAATCATATAGTCAGTTAAAAATAAAAGTCAGACAAACAGAATTAATGAACCTGAAACACGTCTCATTCCATTTAAGAAAACATAAATATTCTTATCAGAAGCTGGAGCTCTCAGAATATTTTAACATCTTACTTTTATGGCTGCTCATTCAGACCCAGCCTTAATGTACATTATCATTAACATACTACTGCAGCTTTAGTAACAATGAAAGTTTGATTTGGCACCTAAAACTGAGTTTGAAAGTAAGTTCCTTAATGCTATGCAGAAACTGATTTGTCAGTCAAGTATTTATTATTACAGACAAGTGATTAAATATAAAGAGCAAAATCTGTACATGGAGATAAATGTATAGTTCAGTCTTTGCATAGTTTTGTAATTAATTATTTGAACTGTTTTCCAACGACCTATAATGGCACAACTATTTTGAGATAAAAGGTTTATTAAAAAAACCCTAAGGTTAAATTGTCTCATTTGGTGTCATGCGCAGAATTCATCCTGCACCTCTCAGTAGGAGCTCTGTGCTCTGTAAAGACATCTCACACACTTATAAATGAGGTGAGTGTCAGTGACAGGGGGAGGTAGAAGCAGAGATGGAAAGAACTTTTTTCAGCTGCAGTTTGAAAGTGGTGGAGGTCGCCGGAGGAGAGGGATCAGGAAGATGAAGACTCAGCTACAGGCACTGCAGTAGCGAATGATCTTGGAAAGGAGAGGGCACAGGGAGAATCCTGCTGCTTGACGAGCAGAGGGAAAGAGGACTGGAAATGAGAAAGGCTACAGAGTAGAACAAATCATGGAGGATTAAAGAACACAAGGAATAAAACCTTACACAGATGTCAGTGTGAAAATCTTCATCCGACTTAAGAACACAGAAAATGCTGCAGCCTGTGTCATGCACAAGACAAGGCTTGATAACTTAATGACCCCACTTGGCCTTAGAATAAGTGATTATGAATTTGAAGTAGCTATAGAAACCTCCTAGTCTCATCCATGGTTAGACATGTTGTAAAGGTGACCCTTGAGAAAACACATTCGATCATGATCCACTCATCAGTGTGAGCACCCTTTGCAAATTTTAAAGCATCAAAAGGCAAGAAAAAGAATCCTAGAAGTGCTGATAATTCTGCTGAGCTCAGGGTGCAGGAACAGAAATGTAGGCATCTGCGTAATTCTCAGAGACCACTTCTATGGGAAGCTTGTGTGGTAGTGCTTGTACCTGGCCTGTTAAGGCTTTACAACAAGCCTCTGCGTTCCCCTCTGGCCTACAACACAGGTAATTGCATTATTCTGAAAAATGGATATCATTGAATCTTCCACAGAGAAAATATCTCACATTTAAAAAGCGTTTTAGAGGCTTGTTTTGGATGGGATGAATTGCTCTAGAAGAGCCTCTTCCTCATTCCACTGATGATAGAGGCAGATGGCTAAAGGCAGGCTGAAAGCGTCCCACCCCCACCCCATCCAGCAGGTTGTGACTCAGTATTTCTTCTAAATTTCATGTTCTAAGTATACAATAAATATAACTGAATTATTTAGGTATGTGAGTAATTACATTACAACTAGACATGTGGTAAAGGACCACACTGGATGGGTTTTACTGTCGTGCTAGTTTCCTTTAAAAGCGTATTTAATACGTCCAAGAAATTAGAACACAATTACATGGTTGAATCTGAACTGGTTAAACATAGCAATGCAGGACAGCAATGCGGAAAGGTGCTGAGCACCCTCGAGTCCCTCTTCATCTCATATCCCTCTGCACTGGGCCCTCCTCTGGTGCAGTCTCTGCTTACACAACATGTGGGACACATTCCTCTGAAACCACTTCTTTTTCAGTTTTGTGCTATTTTGCAATTGAGCCTGCATGAAACAGAAAAGGAAATGTTATTTCTCCTAATATGTCTCACCATACCATGAATTTTGGAAATGCAATTTAAAAGCTGCTATAAGAGCAAATAAAATTATTTTGGTGCAAAAGGTGGGAGATGAGTCACGACAACCAGAGTATGTTGTGACAGCAATAAAGGTTCTGATTATTTTCCAGTGTGAGAGGGCAGTAGGCCTGATCCTGCATGGCAGCTGCTGTGTCCATCTGTCCTTATTCTGCTTGTTTGCCCTTGCTATCATGGACTGTGTGAAGCACTGGACTGTGGCTGGAGCACCCTGCCCTTGCCAGAGGGTCCTCCTGCATGGCTCCGGGAGCAAGCCTTGGCTCTGGAGTCCAGCAGCAAGCACACAGTGGCAGCAGCACTCTTAGGACAAGGCTGCTGAAATGACATCCCCCTCCAAGCCCTGGTCTGAATCTGGATGAGTAGGGACCATGCAAAGACCCTGTCGCCCTTTGTCCCCTGCATCCCAGTGCAAATAGCCATCTCCTTCACCCCTGCTGCCCCTGGGGTCTTCGATCCCCTGCAGCATGACCATCCCTCAGCCCCTACTATCTCTGAACACCAAAGTCCCTTTACCCCTGCATAGACCTGCAGTCTGGGCTAAAAAGGGCATCAGGCAGCCAAAAAGCAAGCAAGCTAACTCTTCCGCAACTCTCGAACTGCCTAGCACATGTAGGCTGAGCTGGATAGCATCGTCTTATGGGGCAAAGCTAAATCAAATACCTTTTCACGATCTTCCAGATGGCTGCAAAGTAGCTGGAGAGGTAGGGCTGTCAGTAAGTATTAAAGAGACAAAATATAGCAGCATTCAATGCGGGACTACTCATACAGATGCCAGATGTTATAGGTTTGCATCTTAAGTTAATTTATGGTGACATGGGCTTTGTGGTTGATAGGGAGTGAAGTTTATACTGAGGATTGCTTTTATTGTCAAGGGCTCCTATCGATTTTATACCAAAATAAGAGATTCTTATCCTGAGCATTTATCTCAACATTGGTCTGCAATTATGCTGGCTCAATTTTGAGGCCAGCTGGTACAACTTGGAGTTTTATCAACTGGTTTCTGACCACGTATAGCTCATTAAATAGCTGAGTGCTACCATTTGCAAATACAAGATCTGTGGATATAAGACTGTGCACTTGGAATGGGAAGGCTAGCCAGGAATGCCCAAAATGTTTGGAAATAATAGCCTACCACTGCTGATCTAAAAAGGCACGTCCTGCTTTGAGACATGTCGCTTGCCACAATAAAGCAAAAATCTTCTCATGTGGGAGCGGATGTTGTCATTCTAGTGAGCAAACCCGAAAGATGGAGAGACCTGTGTCTGAGCTGCTGCAGACAGACTTAAGTTTGGGGTGTAATAATTTCTGAGTGCCCAATTTCAGGTACCCTGAGTCAGGTTTTTTGACACAAACTCACCTCCTGCTGGCATTTAAGGAGCAGAGTGGGAACAGAGTCCCATGATTTAGTGTTGTGGAGCAAGTTGGGCATTCCTCTTCCTGCTCTAGGCTCCAGTTGTAGCTGATTTGACACATCAAGATGGGTGACTGGGGACACACACGTCAGAGGGTTGTGCTGACCAGACTGAAGCCAGCTCTAGCCTGGAAACACATATTGGTGCCAAAGCCTTGCTGCTTTCAACAGGACACATCAGGACACAGAGCAAATAGTGGCTTGGTGGCACCCACCCATGTGGCCATTGTTGTAGGTGGATGTGCTGCATTTTCAATCACTAGGCAAACCTTTGCATCAATAGAAATTGTACAGGTTAATAAATGCTACCAGCAGATGTCCAGCAGCACAGCGGGAGAGGTGGGGCAACAAGGGAAGATGGATCTTTGCCTTGTTCTGGCAATACAGCTGAAGAACATCCGAGTAAAGGAAATGGAAAACCAAAGAGGAACCTAATCAAGACATAATGTGAACCACTAGAAGAGGAACGGTTCTCTGTGGAAAAAAAGCTCAGCTCCAGGCATATTCACAGGCACACTAAAGAGAAATTTTTATAAAATGTTATTACATGAGTCAGAAGGAAGAAGCATTACTGCTATTGAAGAGCAGAGACGTGAAACCACTCGCTCTGACAGAGCAGGAGGAAAGTGATAGAAAATCACTACCAGATCTTTGCTGTCAGGGCCTTCCATGAAAGGGAACAATACTGAAAAAAAACACCAACAGATTACTGAGTCCTTGAGAAAAATATCTATTCATTTATACCTCTGTCATTTCTATTGGCTCAGTTCGGGAACATTCAGTGGTATGCTAATACTACAGGCAAGCAAGAGCATGAAACGATTAAGAAGCAGCAGAAGTTTTGATCTTGGCCAGTAAAAGCAAGCACTTACCAGTAACCAGTACCCCCACAGTGGGGTTTGCCAGAGTCTTGCCTGATTTCCTACTGTAAGAACAGAAAAGAGCTGTTATCACTGATTTGGCTGCATGATGGCCAGTAAAAGGTCTTATGAGTATTGATCTCTTTTGACAATTTTGCATTCCCACATAGCCAATTAGAACAAAAAAAAAAAAAAAAAAAAATCTTGTCTCACACTGCACAGTGTAGCAAGATCCCAAATACACTTGCTGTTCCTGACTCTTGCTACAGAATTCTGCAACAAAAACCCCAACATTTACCCATGTAACCAAAAGCTACTGCAGCCCAGCTGCTGAAATCCAGCTGTTTATGTGTGCTTATCTGGAAAATACCGTAGTGTGAAATGATGAGCAGACTCATTAGGTGTTAAGGATGAGGCCATGCACAGCACCTATTACCAGCTGTTTCTCACTCAGAACATGCCAGCCCATCACAAAACCCTGAGGAAAACACAAGCATAGGCTTCCCTCCACTGCCACCACAACTTGGGAGCTTAAACTACCACAGGATAAAAAGGGATTGGGGGAAAAAATCGTGATTTCTAATCCCCCCTCCCTGCCTATTGAGCGAGGCAGGGAGAAGCAGCGCTTGATTTCCCTGCGAGCAAAGTTTACACCAAGCTCCCTTTGATGCTGCACCATCCAGCAGAGCCAGGACAACTGCAGCATCCCAAGGATTCCTGGCCCTAGCAAGATGCAGTCCTAAGGCTGTGCTGAAGGATGAGGTTTGAAGCCCAGACTTGTGCTATGCCAGCCAGGACACGCTCACCATCATCTGCAAAGTCATTTCTGCAAACCTCGCCAGGGCCCTGCCAGTTTCCGTGTGTTGTGCAGTTATCCTGCATCCCGGCAGCATGCAGGACCAGGCTGGTACATGGGTTGTCCAGATGGGCCACACTCACATCTGCAGCTTAGCACTCTCTCAGGAGACCTGCTCTGGAGACCTCTTTTCCTTCCTTTGCCGTGTGGCCCCTTGGCACTGGCAGAGACCCCTTGGCATCAAGTATGTCCCTTCTTTCTCAGTGTGATCTTGGTTGAGGGCTAATTGCTTCTGCTGTGAATGGGGCAACATGTCTATCTCCCTCCTAAAAGAAATGGGCTTGGCGGGGGCACTCTTCTGGCAACCTAGCTGATGGACAAATGTTTCCAGGTCCTGTGCTGGGAGTCATCGTGCTCTGAGCACGGTGTGTGCTCGCCTTTTCCCTCACACCAGTACAAGCCATGAGACTCAGGAGAGCCTCTGCAGCCACCATGAGAGGTGTTGGCAGGCTCTGAGGAGCCATTCCAGCCCAACCTGGCATCTTGGCCTCTCATTGCTCAGACCGTGGAAGACCAGGACATGGAGGGGAGCAGGAGCATCAGAAGATTCCTTTCACACATGGGGGAAACTCCATCAGCTCACACACTGTGCTTCTCATCAGAGATTTTCTAATTTGTTTCTGCAGTGAAAGGAAGCTTTGCTGGCTATCAGTTTACACAGTTCCTTCCATTTTCAAGGGACCAACAGAAATACATGTTTTTGTTAACTGCCCCAACCCTTTAGCCACCTGGTTGCAGCGTTAGCATCTAATTTGCTGCTGAACCCCCAGCAGCTCACGCTGAACCACAGTTCTCTCAAATGTATTAGTCAGCAGCTGTGGTTGCACAGCTGTGGTTGCGCAGCTGTGGTTGCACAGCTGTGGTTGCAGACCTGTGGTTGCACAGCTGTGGTTGTAGAGCCCTGGTTGCAGAGCTGTGGTTGACTCATAGCAGCTGGCACCTCCATACCTGCTCCAAAATGCCAGAAATGTCACAAAAACCGATGGCGCAGCATAACCACGTGTCAGGCCAGGTGTTGGTGTTTGAATTCTCTGTGTAGAAAAGCACCACAAACAGAGCGATCTGACATTTCCTGTCTCAGCCATGGACACCTCTTTGCCTTTTGAGAGGGCACAGAGTCAGATTTTCATGCAAACCATGAAAAATATCAAGAACTGATTAAATTTGTAAGAGTTCCCCTGTAGAGTCACCTGACTCTCGATGAAATTTTGGTAAAGGTGAAAGGGACAGCTTTTGAAAATATATCCTCCAATTTTCAGTCTGAAAGGCTGGGATACCTTTTTTTGAAAGCCTAGTCTTTTTAAATTTTTAGCTTCTTGCAACCATTTTTAAAAGGGAAGAACATTTTTAAAAGGAAAGATAGCAACGTGACTGGCAGAGATTGTGGATAGCATACTCAATTAGTTTTGGTGGGATTGCCATACTGAGAGTGGCCATTCATAGCTAGACTGCATTAATGTTGTACTGAATATTGAATTTTTGGATTGGCAGAACAATTTATCCTACAAAGCAAAGGAAGGGGGAAAAGCTAAGCTCCAAAACAGACTGTATATATCTTTATCCTCCAGTTATCATTCTTCTGAGACAACAAATTCTACAGCTCTGTGCCTCTTGGCAGACTTAACTCTTTGTGTTTTTTAAGTCCAATATGGAAATAATCTGGATCTCTTGAATATGGGGTGGGTATTTTTTGTTTAGGTTGGGGGTTGTCTCCATTGTTTGGCAGGTTTTTTGCCCGAACTTTCCTGAAAGTTAAGATTCTGAACAAATGGAAGAGATGTTACCTGTAAAGAGATCTCTTTCCTACTCCAAAATGGTTTGAAGGCACTATGGTTAATGTTCACATGACCATAGCTCCAGAGGTTAGTTTATCTGAAGGTTGAACACCTGAGGGTCTCCCTACCATTACACCTATGCCCTGGAGGTCTCCCTTTTCACACTGCAGGTATTACACTGTCTCAAGCCAGTCCTGGCAGCTTGTAGTAAGTGCAAGGTGCCCTTCAGTTCCACTCTGATTTCAACACAAAGAAAGGTGGTCACCACCACCCAGGATATACTAAGGACATATCGAAAAAAGGAAGGCATTACCCAGACCTTTGAATCTTACTCCTCACCTAAAGGTACCCTAGAGGCCTTTCATGTTTAACTGTGTCACCATTCTGCTGTCCTTATAGACAAGAGACAGCGGTATCCGTCCTGCATGGAATATTATAAATCAAATGTCCATCTCTGTGCATCAGATTGTTCCACAAAGCATAGAAATCTCTTGCAACATTGCAGTTGCTGCTGGCTTGGAGGTGTTTGTTGGGAAGGTGGTTCAGTTGAGGTCGTGAAACCTGTGGGGTCAGTGAGGGTCTGCCCTGTCCTGCTTTCTGCAGAATATTCTGTGCCTTGCTCCCAGCCCACAAATGGCACTGCACCCAGCAGATTGGTCTCGTGCTGACTAATGACTACGTTAAAATGACTTTTACATTTGGGAGAAACAAATTCCCTGATGACATGATACAAGAATTTGTTTCCTCCACACGTCAGTCACAGAAACAGCTTTTGATTGCTGGGAGGAGCTCCTCACTGGGCTGCGTGCTGGCTGTGAGCTCCAAAAGGGATATTTATGAGCTTGGCTGAATAGCCTGTTTGCCTTCATCTCCGAAGCGCAGATTGCTGTCTCCTTCCAGTCTAATTTATACATTTTCTGTTAGCTATTTGTGACTGGGAAAAAGCTCTACCCAAGATCTGGTTCCAGGCTCCCAGACAACCACCTCCTCCTTCCACTTTCTAATTAAGTCCCCATCTCAAAAGCAAACAGATAGCAACTTTTCACATCTTTTTTGATGGAGAAAGGATGATTTATAAAAATATTCCGGACTGCATCTCTTTTAATCACTTCTGCAAGTAGGTATAGAGACCAATCAGAGTTATATTAACTAGCAGATGCTATACATTTGCTTCCTGGATGCCTCTGCCATGGTTCCAGGACTCCACAGCAGTAACAGAGGCCACCTTCGTTAAGAGCAAGCTAGAAAGATCTCTGGCTGTTCCCTCTCTTCCACTGACAGAAAAGTGGCCCTGACTGAACTCTCTCTGATGACACTGACAGCTAATTACCAGGCTAATTCCAGCACCCTGCTCTTTCAGAGTTGCCTGCTCATCACAGCACAGAACGTTTTCCATATTGCTGCTCCTCAAAAGGGCTGTGCTTGACCTGCTGGCATGGGAGGACATCGTTACCAGCGACGTCTCCCCCTTTTGCTGCACTGGTGGCTGGTACTCTTCCTGCACTCTTCCACTGCACGCAACTGCTGGTTCAGAAGCTGGAGTGGAGAGGAGGCTGGAAAAGGGGAAGGAAACCACCTGCAGTTTCCATGTCCAGCCCCAGCCTGCATTTTCTCTTGCCGATCAGACACTGCAAACATGACAGACTTGTAGGTGGTATCTGCAGGTGTTAAGACTTCTTCCCCAAATGTCTTTTAAGAAAGGCATGTACAGAAATTTGGCATCCATTAATGAGCAAAATTGAGAGTCATTGGAGACTGGTAAACACTGTAATATATATTAAAATATATTAAAAATACAGAGCAAGAAGTCTTCAGATGTCTACGTTGCTAGGTGGAATGATTGAACAGTATAGCTACACTGTAGTCACCTTGCTCCAGCGGTTTCCGTTTACTTCAATTCTTTGATGTTGTCTGCAATTTGCTTTCAGTTAAGCCCTCATCCAGAAGAATCTCTGTGTGCCCTCACTCCCTGAACCTGGGCAGCTGACCACCCTGAGGTATCACACCTCAGAGGGACTCCTTTGCCCACTTTTGCTACCTGCAGCCTAAGTGGCTACAGCCAGTCCAGCTGCCTAGTTTGGAAGCCCTGCCTCTTGAACCTTCATCCTTGATCAAAGCACCTGGCACACATGCAGCTGCAAGCCCCCGCTGGGCTTAGGGACAGATTTCAGGCACGAGGAAATCCAGACAAGTTTGTCATGCTCAAAGCATGCTGGTCCATGCCAGCTCTGCACTGCAACTTACATGCCAGATTTCAGGAAAATATTAGAAAAAGAGCCAAATGCAAGAGCAACTCCAAAGGCTGTTGGCAAATCATGAGAGACAAGGATTTATTTTTTTTTGTTTACTTATTTGTTAGTGATGTTTCTTTTTCCTGACAGATAAGCGATAGTTAATCCACTCCAGAAACAAGCCCACAATTCTAAGATACTGACAAAGCTTTGGCCTGTCAATATGACTGTACAGCAAAGGAACACTGGCTGCGTTTGGTGCATGTGATGAGCTTTTAATTAGACATTGCAATAAAACCTCACCAAAACGCTAAACAAAGAATTTCTCAAAAGCCTGTGGCCTGTTGACACCATCATTGTCTTCTTGGCTCTTGGTGTGTGAATATCTCCACCCACGGGAGCAGCTCTGCCTTCAACTGACAGCTCTCCAGAGCTGGTACCCACAGTGCAGATGGATGCACACAGCTCCTGCGGAAGTGCTTCACTACAGCAGCTTCAAAGGTTATTTTAGAGTCTTGGAACACAACTGCAATGAATATCATACAGTAAAGTCAATGTATTAAGTGAACAGTAATGATAAGATCAACCTGTTAATCAGAGGATTAGTAAGAGTCATGTTGTTCTGCTCAGTTCACGCATTTCTCCTCCTTCAATATCTTTATTTGGAAATGGACTGCATGTCCCAGGCTCTGTTTTGACTGATTCCTGACAGGGTGCAGCTCATGCAGGTGGCCCATGAGCAGCTATGACCACAAAGAAGGCTTGCCTACAGCTCTGGGAGCGTGAGTGGATTTTGATGTACCAGGGCCAGGTCTTCCTGTTCTTGGCACGAGGAGCTGGAGTAGCTATTTGTAAGGAGCACGTATGGACTGGATGTGTAAAATGTGACAATATGGAGGCTGGGCTTCAAAGCCAGGCACTGTGATTTCCCCTCCTAGGAGCATGGTAAATCCTCAACAGAGCTGGATATCTGCTTTCTCCAGTGCTGTCCATGTGACCCTGGGTCAGCATCTCTCACCAGTGATGCTCACTGCCACCAGGACAGACCTTTAGAGGGTGAGGCCAACACATATGCTCAAGAAATAGGAATTTATTAGTTCCTTCAGTTGTTTGAGTTTTGGACGTGAAAGGTTTCTCAGCCTGAAAAGTGACACTGGGATGCTTTGTCAGAGGGTAATTTTTTTTTTGTAACATCTGTGATGGGGAGAGGAAAGACGGAAAGGTCAAACCCTTTTTACTAACTCTGCAGGCTTTGGTCAGGGCCTTTTTGGTTTGTAAAACCAAAGACTGTGCAGGCAGCTAAAAAGGGAAAGTTTGGGAACAAGTATGTTTGTGGTCGAAATCCCATTACAACCCTCTAAAACTCCAGTGACTGTAGAGCCCCCCCCAGCCCCCCAGGTCAAGTCCCAAAACACCTTATTTCCAAGAACCTCACTTTCCCCCAAATCACCTTCAGTTTTGGGGCTGAAATTTTACAGATTGGCTTTGGTGTTTCCACTTCCATTTAGTGGTTTGAGAAGTCAGCTGGATTTAGGGACAGGGAAGCACAGACTGACCAGAACTTGGGGCTGCTGCATCAGGTAGGACCACAAGCCATCGAACCCGGCTGTCCACCCAGCAGCAGCTGGCAGGGATGGTGGCAAAGCTGTGCACAAAGCTGTATGAGGGGCATGGTCCAGGCTAAGCCCTTGGGGGCCCGTGTCACAAACATGCTCCAGACGGTGAGACCTTCCACAGCTGAATGCCCCCTTGTCAAAGCCGTTTCTTTCTACATCAGGCAAATTATTTCCCAGCAGGTGTTAGGTTATCCAAGGTGCTCTTCCCATTGGACCCAAATAGGGAAGTTGCACCTGTAAATCACTTGCATCTGTAGTCACTGGGATGCTGACTGAATTCCCTGTGGCATCCAGGTGTGTGGGGCGTCCCCAGACACTCAACCGCTTATGCCAGAGACAAAACCTTTTTTAGGAACAGGAAAAAAACCTCTGACATCTGCCTGAAAGGTTGTTCCGCTTGGTTAGTATTCAAATATGATAATTTATTCATGTCAAGAAAATTACCTTGCTGCACACAAAAGTAAACACTGACTGCTGCCGTCACTTGCATTTCAGTAGCTTCACAAAAAGTGGTGGGTTTGACTCTGAATATACTGCCATTCAGTGTGGTCCCTTGCGAGGGAGCTCCTCACGAGTCACTGTAAGCAACCCGAGGACCTCCCAGAGAGGCTTGGGGACTGACACCCGGGGAGAGAAATACCGATTCACTGTTTGAGTCTGGTCTTGGAAAAGCTGTAATGTTTAACAAGCCCTGCTGACCATGCCTTGCTTTGTTAATTGATCCCACGTGACAGGGCTGAAGGATGAACAGAGCATGTGATAGGAATCCTACCTGTTAATTAACTTTGGGTCACTGCCTGCTTTCAGACCTCTCCTCTGCAGGCTTCAAGGGCACAAGGCTTTCCCTGCAGTCCCTGATCACATCACAACAAGGTTTCTAAATCAGCTTTCACCCACTGCTAAAACTAAACATTTGCCATTGCCAGGTGATCCGTTAAAACCCCTGTTTCTTTTCCCCTGTGCCACCCATTTCCAGTACTGCAAGAGCAAAGTAATTCTCTCTTTGGAAGAAAGCAACCTCAAGGGTTCTTCTTTCATTTTAAATACTGATGAGGCAAGCTCATTTTCCACCAACAACGAAAAGTAGACTCGCACCTGGTTTAACTGGGCTCATTGTTGCCTTGTGTGGTGCAGAGCACCCACAGCGTGTTATTTACTGAGCCTGTATTATCGTCTTTCCTCAGTTATTGGCTGTAAATTAAAGGGTAAAAGCAGGTGGATCACATCTCTGCAGTCACTGGGACTGAGAAACATGCAGCCTGCTTGGAAATAAGTGAAAATGAGTTACAGAAAGTGCATTTTACAAGAAGGTTTGGCAGTGCAAGTCAGACTGAGAACTGGAACCCAGCTCCTGCACATCCCAACCCGCAGCAGGAGCACAGAGGAGGAACCAGCTCCAAATTTCACAGCTGGTCCTGCCACTGCCAGGTTTCAGAGCAGCTTGAGCACGACAGGAGCAGACTTACCAGCTGGGCTGAGGTGCCCCATGAGATGTGTGATGGAGGACAGGCTCTGACACTGCCAAGGCTCCTCAGCACCCATCAGGATCAGCCTTTGACAGCACCAACCCACCCCTACATGATCTGGTCTCGTCTCAGCTCTGTGAGTCCAATGGCATTTCAGTACTTTTTGCAGGTCTTTATGCAAGTTTCTCCTAGATTACAGTTGTTTTAAAACCAATGGCAGTTTCTCTTGGAACTGAGTAAATAAATGATGATCCCTGTCTCGGAAAAACAGTATTGTTTTGTCACTGCTTTTGAGGGGGCAAGGCAAATTTGTCAGTGAAAAATGTTATTTTAGCCTGAGGCAGCTTGCAAGTACTTCACATGTGAGAGCTCTTTGATTGCACTGCTTATAATTACATTAACTCAGAGCTTTCACTAGGCTCTTGACTTATGAATACGCATGAGTGATCTCTTTTTTTAATCCATCAAAATACCTCTCATCCCAGGGTCATAAAGTCTTTCACACAGGAATCCTTGTGGGTTGGTTGTACTTAGTACCACATACCTCACTGAAAGGGAAGCAGAGTGAGTGCGGCTCCGAAAGGCGCGTGTGCCGTTGCGAGTCATCTGCTGAGCTGCGTGCAGCTGCTGCCCATCCTGCTCACGCCTTACAAAGCTCCCAGGGTGAGACCCGCCATCAGAGCAGAGCTCCTGAAACATTGGCATGCCAGAGCATTCATGCTCAACTAATTACCCAACAGACAATATGGTTTGTGCGGTCAATCATCCCCGGTGCAGCTCAAACATTAGTCTGAAATGACTCTCTGCCAGCATTCAGCCCCTGGTGTAGCAAAGCATCACATGGGGAAGCAATTCTGCTCTTGCTGAACCTGGTGGGAGTTTCCTTTCTGACGTGTGTGGGGCCTGAGATTGCTAGACTTCAGTCAACAGACTGAGAGTAAGTGACTTTGCTGCTGAAGGCTTTGGAAAAAACCTCTGTTGCCTCTCATCAAATATGTGTTTCTGATAGTTTTGTATGTGAGAGGAAACTGAACACATGGTAAAGAAAGAGCCACTGTGATCAAACGCTGCATTATAAAAAAGCTTCTACTAGCTTCAAGATTTCACATTTTCAGACTTTTGTTCTGCAGGACTCAAGATGAGGACTGGGGGAAAAAAACCAGCAAACCTCTCAAAAAAACCCCCAAAGCCTCTCTAAACTCCTGCTGTTTGATTGCAGCCCTGGAGATCAATTTCCCTCATTCAGGATGACCAGGTGCAGCTCTGAAGCAGTGGGTGACATGTAGGAACATCACCTGGGAAGACACTGAGGCAGGAATGACAGATGCTCCGTGCACTGCTGTGGTGGCGCAGATGCTGTGAGGTGGAGCAGAAGCAGGACAGTCAGCTGCTTGTGCTCACCCCAGCACCCCCTGTTGCAGCACCTGACCTGAGGACCTCACCAGGAGATCTGCAGATGCTTCTCCAAGCCTGGATATGAGCTATTGCTGCAAATAACACCTTACAGGATGTGTTGAGATAGGGCAGGTGATGTCACGAGGCATTTTTAGCAGTCAGTGGCTGCAGAATTGAACCCTTCTAGTCAAGACCATTTAAATGCTGGAAAAAAGGAGGGTGCAGCACACACTAGGGCGATTTGAAGTGATGGCAGAGAGAGATCTCCTGAGTGCGGATTCCTTTGCAGCAGGGACCCAGAACAATAGACCTCGCAATCACACCATCATGGTTATGAGGCGGTGCTGGGTTTACAACCAGAGAGTTCAGCAGAGCAAGGCTGGGCCAATAAACAAACCTACTGCCTTCCTATTTTGCTGATTGCAGTCCTTTTATTACAAAAGCTGTTAAGTCTAATTAATTAATTTCTCATGTGTGGCAAAAGAATGAGTAACATTTCAGTTTGAAAATGAATAAAAATGGAGAATATGAACAAGAAGATTCTAGTCTGTCATTTGTGATTTTCAACCACCTCATTTTCATTACATTTTTATTGGGATGTCAGTTTTTATCCATAATCTGTGCTATGCCTTCACTGATCACCTTGTACCGTTGACTGAAATGGAATAGACTCATGCCAGAAGTCTCTCATCTCACCATAACTCCCTGGAAGTTTATATATTGTCTTGCCATAACCCAACTGGTAAAGCATAAAGTGATTAGTTTCATTAAAGGGCAAAATCTGAGTCACCTACCCAGAGTATTACCATCTGTTCCTTTTTCCTCGTTTTCTGTTTGTAGAATAAGTAATTCATAGTTATATGCAGTTTTATTTTTTGAGTAAGTCCTTTAGCAGAAAAGCTGTTANTGAGATTGCTAGACTTCAGTCAACAGACTGAGAGTAAGTGACTTTGCTGCTGAAGGCTTTGGAAAAAACCTCTGTTGCCTCTCATCAAATATGTGTTTCTGATAGTTTTGTATGTGAGAGGAAACTGAACACATGGTAAAGAAAGAGCCACTGTGATCAAACGCTGCATTATAAAAAAGCTTCTACTAGCTTCAAGATTTCACATTTTCAGACTTTTGTTCTGCAGGACTCAAGATGAGGACTGGGGGAAAAAAACCAGCAAACCTCTCAAAAAAACCCCCAAAGCCTCTCTAAACTCCTGCTGTTTGATTGCAGCCCTGGAGATCAATTTCCCTCATTCAGGATGACCAGGTGCAGCTCTGAAGCAGTGGGTGACATGTAGGAACATCACCTGGGAAGACACTGAGGCAGGAATGACAGATGCTCCGTGCACTGCTGTGGTGGCGCAGATGCTGTGAGGTGGAGCAGAAGCAGGACAGTCAGCTGCTTGTGCTCACCCCAGCACCCCCTGTTGCAGCACCTGACCTGAGGACCTCACCAGGAGATCTGCAGATGCTTCTCCAAGCCTGGATATGAGCTATTGCTGCAAATAACACCTTACAGGATGTGTTGAGATAGGGCAGGTGATGTCACGAGGCATTTTTAGCAGTCAGTGGCTGCAGAATTGAACCCTTCTAGTCAAGACCATTTAAATGCTGGAAAAAAGGAGGGTGCAGCACACACTAGGGCGATTTGAAGTGATGGCAGAGAGAGATCTCCTGAGTGCGGATTCCTTCGCAGCAGGGACCCAGAACAGTAGACCTCGCAATCACACCATCATGGTTATGAGGCGGTGCTGGGTTTACAACCAGAGAGTTCAGCAGAGCAAGGCTGGGCCAATAAACAAACCTACTGCCTTCCTATTTTGCTGATTGCAGTCCTTTTATCGCAAAAGCTGGTAAGTCTAATTAATTAATTTCTCATGTGTGGCAAAAGAATGAGTAACATTTCAGTTTGAAAATGAATAAAAATGGAGAATATGAACAAGAAGATTCTAGTCTGTCATTTGTGATTTTCAACCACCTCATTTTCATTACATTTTTATTGGGATGTCAATTTTTATCCATAATTTGTGCTGTGCCTTCACTGATCACCTTGTACTGTTGACTGAAATGGAATAAACTCATGCCAGAAGTCTCTCATCTCACCATAACTCCCTGGAAGTTTATATATTGTCTTGCCATAACCCAACTGGTAAAGCATAAAGTGACTAGTTTCATTAAAGGGCAAAATTTGAGTCACCTACCCAGAGTATTATGATCTGTTCCTTTTTCCTCATTTTCTGTTTGTAGAATAAGTAAGTCATAGTTATATGCAGTTATATTTTTTGAGTAAGTCCTTTAGCAGAAAAGCTGTTATGCCAGTGTAGTTACCGTGCTGCAGGGACCCTAAATCCACCTGGCCTGATGAGGATGTTGGTGATGCAAATGCGTCACTCCCTACACTGCAGCAAAACTGCGGCACCCACCTCAGTCATTCTGGCATCCTAAAGCAAATCCCTAAGTAAATACTTCTTTAAAAAATAAAGAATATATTAAGTCAAGACAAGGTATGTAACTTAAGACACATCTCTTTTTAGACCAACCAGCACAAAAGGGAAAATTAGGTAAGTTTTCGGGTGCACAAGAACTTCCTCAGATCTGCAATAGAAACAGGAAGCTTCACAGGCACGTAACAGCAGAGAACAGTTACCACGGTTTGATGAGCTGTATATCAGACCATCTCTAAAGGAAACATGGTTGGTACCTCTCAAGTGGAAAGATATTAATAGGATGGGGGGGAAGGTGCTGAGGTAGATATCACCTGAAGAAAGAGAAGGCAAGATAGTGTTGAAAATGTGGAGCACAGAGAGGTTATCAGAGAGAAGGGAAATCAAGTGCCATAAAAGCAATATTGCTACAGAGTTTTTGGTATGCAATAAGAATATGAATTTTAATTCCCAGGCTCATATTTGGCAGAAGTTCTATAAGTTTCCTTAATTCAGCTTTTGAGAGAACAACTAGGAAGAATTTGGATTTTAGGAAGATTTTTAAAAGTCTCTATATAGCAGCATAGCTTAGCAGGAATGTGTGTGTATATGAGTGCAGTATATTTTGCTAGTGCTTGAATATCTTGTATATTCAAATAACATCTTCCCATAACCCATCACACTGTCTTCAGAGAAGACTTGCATCCACTCTGAAGAGCTGAGGAGGACGTAGCCAGGATGGCGGGTTGTGCTCCATGCCCCTGTATGACTCCTTGGTGGAACTAGATTAAAAAAATACATTAAGTCTGTATGATTACACTCTACTTGCAAGATCACTTCAGGGCTGAGAATTTGTTAGGTTGAGAAAGGTTATTCCCAATATGCTGCCTGCCTGAGGTGGGCATAGGGGATGGAGATAGGATTTCTGGGTGGTCAGTAATTTCAGGGAACATACTTGCTGTATGAAAACTCACTATTTGAGAACTAATTTTCGGAGAGAAGTTGAAAGTTGACAGTGGGACATAGGTTTTTTGAGGAGAGGTATTCTCTAATTGCTACATGGGAATGGGTTGCTCCCATTGCTCCCAGGCACAGGAGGAGCAACCGAGTGCGGAAGGATCTCAATATCCTTCCCACTGACATCTCTCACTCTGTTCACAGTGGGTTCTACGTGCCCTCATTAAGCAGCTAATTGATGCGGGCTCTTTGAAGCAGACTTTAAGCTGTGATTAACATCTCCATTCTTGGGACCTTGTACAATCACACTGAGGCTTTTCTTCAGCTTGTGTTTTCTGAGCACTTCTGCAAAGACAACCAGAACCTGCAATTCAGCAAGAAGTTGCACTGAGAACAAGAAAAAGCAAGAAAAAGCACAATTTACTTGTAGCGCTTTTGGCAGGGGAAGATCAAGCATTTACTGGTTGAGGGAGACTCAGAGCGAACCTGGAAGACACTCAACCACCGCTAATACAACTGAAGTGCTGTAACTGTCTCCTGTAATAAAACTGACACTTTCTAACAACATTTTAAAAAAAAAATAATCAGATGATGGCTGCCCGAGATCCCCTTGCACACTGGAGCGAGCACAGTTCAGCATCTGAAACCGTCACTGGACCTAGGAGCTGGTGCTTCCCAGCTGCTCAGAAGATACTCACTTCATTCCCTCCTCTCAGCTTTCCCATTTATTCTGCTCATTTGCTGCAATCAAGATTAGGCAGGGTGCAAATCAAATTTTAGAACAGGGTCTCATTCAACACGAAGTTGCTGCTAATGTCTTCTCTAATAAACACAGGAAAACTGGATGCTTTCTGAGAAAATTAATTCAAATTCTTGGCAGGCTGCCATCAAGGTATGATGCCTCCCATAAACAAAAATATCTCTCGACCTGTTTCCCTGGAAATGGCTACTACCTGCCTCTCCTCTAGGTCTCAAATGAAAGCAAGCCTGGGATAATCCTATTTTTACAGTATTTAAACTAGCCTCAGATGGCACAGAGCACTCGGAGGAGGTGTGAGAGCTGCTGAGCACCACTCCAGGCAGCCAGGGAGGAGAGGAAGCATGGACAGACACATCTGACTCTTCAGAGCTAGTGAAGGTGCAACTGAGTCCCATTCCGAGGAAACCTGTCTTCCTATACAAGGGCAAGGACAAAGTCTCCTCTATTAGTTCACAGAACTTTCTTTTTTTCTTTTTCCTTTTTTTGAAGTTGCAAGAATTATGCTGTTAAATGTTGTTTAACTTCCTGTTCTCAGGCTGCTTCTTGAAAAAAGCGTTTGGGCAGCCTTGCAGCATCCTGAAGAGAGGCTGAATGCTGTGAAATTGGGCACTCAGGTACGACTTGTAGCAGAGCACAAAGGCAGCTCTGAAGGAGCTGCAGTAGCTGTGGCAGGGGGTACCCATCCCTTCCGTTGCTGGCTTACAAAAGGCTGCCTTTTGTGAATGAATAAACCATAATCTGCATAAAGAAATTTACCAGCTTTAGCAACTCTGATGCTTTCATTTGACTTGCGTTTGGTTTTGGCTGTACCAGGGAAAGTTGCTGGAGGTGGGAGCTCAGTGGACATGCTGTCTGGAAGAAAACAAGAGCTGTAGCATCTGATGCATTTTTAAATTACTTCTAAAAGCTGAAATTTTCTGAGAGTTCTGCAATAACTATTCTGGTTCTTCCAATCAGCAAGCTTGTTTTTCAGATCCCCACTACAGAGGAGCTGCCAAATCTGACTTTTAATGAAGAGCAGTACAGACTGTGTAAAAGCCACCTTGCTTTTTTGTGCTGGGAGTTGGGTCCTGGCAGTCCAGGGCAGCTGGGCTCCAGATTAAGTGTCCTTCTCTTCAATGAAAATTCAGTTGTGAACCAATAGTCAGCGTGTGTCTGGTTTTCCCTGGCTGATGTGTATGAAAATGGGAGGGTACTGTATTGCCCAAATTAGAGACAAGTGAGCTCTGTGGCAGTGAGACTACCGTCATGCTTAAATGCTCTTGCTATGCTCCCTGAATGGCATCCTCAGGACCTCTTCAGCTTTTCCTCACTGCACTGATCAGCCTGAACAGCGTACGTAGCCTGATCTTCCTACATCGTCCATGTCAGAGGTTTCTGGAGTGCTACCAAGCCCTGTAGTCTTTTCCAGTTCGGAAGTCTCACATCTGGTTCAGTAGCAGCAGCGATAAAGGCCCTTCTGTGCTGAGTCCACCCAAAGCCCAGTGAAGCAATAGGAGGTTCGAATCAGACCATATTTATACTCACTATATTGTGCTGGCCTTGGGAACCATTGCACTATTTTCAAAATATTCAATTACAGTTGAAAGTTACTTGTCCTTCCCTCAATATGCCTGCAAATGAACATGTTTAAATAACAAATTTTTGCAGCCAAACTACTGCAGCTGTGAACCTCTCCAAAGACCATTGTTTTTTCTGAAAAATGTGAAGCTTTCCTTTCATATTGTGGAAAAAACACCATATGCTCATCTCCTGTGTGAATGATCAGCATGGCTGGATCTACCACTCAATCTGAGGTTTGTCTTTTGACCTTGAACATGGTGGTTTTTTTTCCAAATTTCATATTTCAATGAAATATTTGCAAAACCCAGTTGAAACACAAGCTGAGCACAGGCACGCATATTGCAGAAGTCTGCGGTGGGATCTGTGTTTCACAGAGTTCTTCATTTCATCATCTCCTGAGGCTGGCTGTGGAGTCACATTGGGATGTGATGGGGCATATGGAAGCATGCTGCTGCCTATGAAGTACCAGAGCTGTTGTCACGCTGGTGCCGCAAAGCCAGTACATGGCCCTGGCTTTGAGTTGTCTTTTTCAGCATGCTTATTCTTATGGGCGTGCAGAAACAAGTAATCCCTGTGCTATTCATGGAACTGGGAGACCTTGTAAAATAAAGAAATGGTTCCTATATTTCAAATTGTGCCTTTTGCATCTTGTCCTGTCCCTGACGCCACTGAAAAGATCCTGGATCTGTCCTCTTTATTCCTTTCCCATCAGGTATTTATGCACATGGATAAGATCCCCAAAGCCTTGTATCCTCCAAGCTGTACAGTCCCAGCTCCAAAAAGATGCTCCAGTCTCTTAATCATCTTCATGGTCCTTTACTAGACGTGTCTCTCTTGTGCTTTTCAGTGGTGCCCAGTGACAGGACAAGAGGTAACAGGCACAAATTTGAACATAGGAAGTTCCATCGAAACACGAGGAGGAACTTCTTTCCTTTGAGGGTGGCAGAGCACTGGAACAGGCTGCCCAGAGAGGTGGTGGAGTCTCTGACTCTGGAGACATTCCAAACCCGCCTGGACGCCTGCTCTAGGTGACCCTGCTCTGGCAGGGGGGTTGGACTAGATGATCTCCAGAGGTCTCTTCCAGCCCCTGTGATTCTGTGATTCTGTGATTCTGTGCTGGGAGCCTGGCCCTGGGTACAGCACCCAGACATGTCTCACCCATGCTGAGCAGAAGGGAAGGATCACCTCTCTCTACCTGTTGGCAACGCTCCTGCAATGCAGCTCAGGGTGCTGTTGGCCTCCTTATTATTTA
Source organism: Burhinus bistriatus (assembly GCA_013397275.1). Classification (NCBI taxonomy): domain Eukaryota; kingdom Metazoa; phylum Chordata; class Aves; order Charadriiformes; family Burhinidae; genus Burhinus; species Burhinus bistriatus. The sequence goes on from VYXH01004956.1 coordinate 303,648, forward strand.
TACTTACAACTTCTGTTTCCATCTGTGAAATCGGACATTGTATTAGGGAGGTGATAAAACTCTTTAGAGTTTGAGGCACTCAGAAAGTGTGCCAACAGAGCCCTTCATAGTTATTTAAATCAAGGGAAATGTTTTGCTGTCAGGTAGTGACCAAAGTAATGAAAACCCCTTCAGCTGCTTCCCCCATACCCCTCTGCACAATAGATAATTAAAAACTGAGTTCCCAGGAAACCCTCTGTGAGAGGTGTGCGGGCAGGCGTGGGACTGAACGGTTTGGACAACTCTGTCCTCTGCATTAGCGATGTAGCTCTCGGTCCCTGTGGAGAGATAAAACTCAGCAGAACCGTGGGTTGCCTACAGTCTACGTACAATAAATACATCTTATGATGTGTGATTCATTAAAGCAAAAGGAAGGTCCTAGCCAAAGAAGATTCTAGAACTGTGGGGCCATCTGGAAGGACAAGGGAGCTCCTGTTACATTTCCATGTTATACCTCCAAACCTGTCTCCAAAAGATATGACAGGGGAAGGCGTTAGAGCAGGTGGTCCCATATAACAAGTCTGAGCCACAGAGGCTGCCTTCCTGTAACATGGAAGAACCAGCAAGAGAAATTCAAATACAGCTGGGAAAGGAGATCCTTCACATATAAAAGAAGTGAGAGAGAGCTCAGCTACAGCTACAGTGGGAGGCATGGGGAAGGTGTTTGGTCAGGGCTAAGATCTCAGGGGCTGAACCCCTTCAGGAGTTTGACACTGGATAGCAGCATGCAGGGAGGTGAGTGGCAATGCCTGAACTCCTTTCTGATCTCCAGCAGCTGAGAAAAGCCTTAGGGCATCTGAGCGACTACCAGGGATGAATGTTTCTGTACAGGTAGGATATGAGGTTAGGTTCCTTCATTCTGCCTTTCTCTTCTGTAGTCTTTCCCCTCCTTGAAGTGCAGGTACCAATCCTTCATCTTGGCTGAAATAAACCTGTCACATTGCCATCCCTGCCTTGCCTGGTGTTAGAAGTCTTGGGGAAGCAGGAATCCTCTTCAGCAGTGGTAAGGCAAATTGGAGATGTGCATAGGCAGAACCACTGGGACCTGCCACCCAGGACGAGTGATGGCATGTCTCCTGCAGAGCTTTAAATGTGGTTCATAAGGCGGTTTTCCCTGGTGCCAGCTCCCAGAGAGGAGTTCCTCTCCAGCAGCTTAGGGACAGCTTCCAGCTCCAGGTGCCCTTCTCTCTTTGCCTGCTCTTGTCACATAACTCTCTTGCTTGAGGGAATGGAAAGTTTTATGCAAGACAGTCTCCAAAAACACTTGGGTCTTTCCTGCCTCAGAGTTCGTTTTCTCTATTTTGATCCTGCTGATATCATAGCCCAGGCCCAGCAAGACTGTCCCACCAGGTATCTCTGTCTCCTTGCATCACCTCATCTCAGTCAATGTGGGGGCATGACCCTATCTGAGATAACCATGAAGAAAGGAGGAATTATCTCACCTCCATACTTGACCAAATGAAAATACCATTATCCTTCTGTCATCACAGCATTTATCCATCAATCTCTTTTGGAGAATATGAGATATCTCTTTATTTTTCTTCAAATGGTGACACCATTGCTGCATTTTGATAATTCTTCTAATACAGAATTTTCTTGCACTCTTGCCTGGGGTTCAGGGTATTGCTGATCTTCAAGTCATCAGCAGGAAAATCATTGCAGAGACTTCAGAAATCAAGTATGCTCTTCCAATCTGCTAATTACTATTATTAAAGCTAACTAGCTGAGGAATTTAACTGTGATGCAAATAGGTGTTTGATTGAAAAAAAGCCCATTTCATCATGAAACCAGCCCAGAAGCTGAATGCCCTCTCCCCCTGAAAGTATCAGCAGGATGAAGATGCAGGAGATTTGTAGAGCACTACGGCAACAAAAGCATCTAGTAACCCTGGCAGACTGACATCAAATAGATGGCAAAGGCTTGTGCTTCATCTCAGTTTCCAAATTCAAGGAGACTGTTTAAAGTTAGCAGAGATATGGGACTAAGATAGGTCCTATGCCAATTCTTGAAGAGGTAGCCACATTTGTATCACTTTTTCATTTAGTTTATGGGGGGAAAAAGCTGCATGTGAGTCATTAAAGGCATCTTGTGAGACTTCCACATACTGTGAAAAGTAGCAACAGAAGGAACTTCTCCAAAACCTGATCAAACATCATTTATTTCAAGAGCCATTAGGGGCTGAGCTTGATTCCCTGAAAACAGAGCCTTTCTGTTTGATAACCACAAAATACAAATGTCTCTATTGGGTATGTACGAACAGAGACTTTGGGTTTTTTTTAAAGTAGCTCCTCTGGTTTGGGTTGGATGACTGAGAACAGCAAAGACTGCAGTTTTCCCAAACCCAGTCCTTCCAGTCCAAGTCATCAATAGAGCCAAGAGAAGTGGTGGAAACCAAAACTTTGTCACTGCTTGGGTTGAAAGTTTTTCTAAACTTCAGGTCCAGGGAGATTTCCCATGCTGGGAAATTTCACCTCAAACAGTTCTAACTGAGCAAAATTACAAGTGATGGGAGACATAGGGCAAATTGTAGAGTTGGAAGGATCCTGCCTTCAGAGCAGGCAAGTAGGTCATTCCTCATCCATTGATCTCACAGAAAGTGTTTGCTGCTCTCTGGTCTGTACCTTCTCCCATGTTTCTTTGATTACTTCTTATCTTGCCCATCATGGGATGGAAATGGGGAATACTCCTTTCTCCCTCACAGGAACCTGCTATGTATTTCAAGACCTTTTTAATGTTTCTGTATCACTGCTTCTGAATGGATGGACACAAGTGCTCCAGCTGAGACCTCATCTGTGCTGAACAGGGCAGCAGGGAAACTTCAGGGGCCTTGTAGGTTAACTGCAAAAGTCACCTTAATATTTAGCCTGTTGTGACCAGCTAAGCTGTATTGCTTGGGGAAAGGTGGGGGGGTCAGGAAGGTCCAGTCTGTGTTTCATAGGCTTGTACTGCAGCCAGCCCAGGGGAAGTAAGAAAATGGTCAAAGAAAACTGTATTCCCCGTCATTAATCTCAGTGGATCTATAAAGCCGTTCTTAAAACTTTTCAGTTGAAAGGTGCTGGGGGAGCATAAGAGCATAAGGACAGATGTGCACAACACATTGAATTGTGGAAGATGCCTTATTTTATTAGGGCACTTCTAAATGTTTTTTACTTGACCGTACCATTATATGCAGTGACCTTACAAACTATTATATGCAGAATCTGAGCAGAAGAGATAGCAAGAAAAAAGCCCCTGTAAAGATTCAGAGAGAACACAGACACTTCAAAAACCAAGTAAAGGGTGGGCATGTGGTTTATTTACCTGTCATCTGAATTCTATGTCTTATCCTGACCTCAGATCAGATTGCAATTATTAAGTGAACTTTGTGGATCAGACACAAAATGTACCACATAACAGTGTCCCCCAAAGACTGTCTCCAATGCAAACTCAGCCTCCCACTTCTGCTAATAGTGGATTGCTTGTGACAGGCTAGGCAGAAGATTGATTATTGTTATAAATGATTTCATGATCCCTCTTCTGGTGCAATAAAAGGCAGTGATTCAGCTATCCAAAAAGCAGTGAATGAAAAGAAATGAAGGCCTTAGTTAAGAGTAATTCTAGATCAGAAATTGGTTGATGAAAGATTGTTGAATCCATTTAAAATTCCATTCAGTTATTTTTATTTCTTTAACATAACTCCATCCAAAGTGGATCAGCTATAAAGCCAGCACCAGCATTCCACTGTGTAAGGCTGTACCTCGACTAATCATAGCCAGTGAAGCTTTTTGAACAGTCTCTTTCTATTTTAATCTCTTATTTTGTTTAATAAGATTAATATTATCCCATGTTTTCTACAGATTACTGCAGTTTCTTTATCTGTGTCAACACAGCACGAAAATATTCCACAGGCTGGAAGAGAGAAAATGTGTAAGAGAAACTGGTTACTACTAGTGGAAGACATAAATGTACTGGATGTAAAATGGATGCTGTGTTTTCTAGAAGGAATTTTAAAGTGGATATTAAAAGGATATAGCTACAAATCAATTCAGATTTAAAGGGTTAGACACAAAGGACTTTTAAGGAAAAAATGGGATATTGCATCAAGCAAGCCCTGGGAGTGACCCACCATGGAAGTTTTAAAGATGAGTGAGCGAGGTCCATGAAGGGAACTGACAACATGCAGCGTCCCAGCACCAAGACTCAAACCGCTTGCCCCATCTCTGAAGCCCTAGTCCTGAGCTCAACACCTAAACTCTAAACGTGATGCATGAATCACATTACACAAATGCCACAGGGGTAAATAACAGTGGTGCAGTCCCTAAGCCACAGCAGGGCATGTGACAGGGAGGAGGAGACAGATTAAATGCACCTTTCTCCATAAGACTTTCCCTGGAGTTAATGCTTTAGTCAGGACTATCCTGTCTCATGGAGAATAGTGGAAGAAGTTGTTCATGTCCCATTGCTCACTAAATGGAGCAATAACCCCGTGGTCACAACACTTCAGCTGGGGAAGGCTGAGGTACAAATACTGTTTCTTTCTCTTCTGTAGTTCAAAATCAAATCTGAGTTTTTCCTTTTGCCTAGTTTCTCAGTCATAAAGCAATCTCTTGTTTGGTTTATAAGAAAAAGCCAATTCTGTGGGCTTGAATATAGCTAAAATAATGCAATTTTGTGTATGCAGACTCCATGTTGCTTAAAGGAGCAGGTGACATATTACCTTGTCTCACTGTCGGTTTTGCTCTCCCCATGCCAAAAGAAATTGATGTAAATACAGTCAGACCCCTGATTGCTGTTGCTGGGGTACTATAAGCAAGTAAGTGTGAGACAAGGCAAACTAAAGGATGTGATACTGCAAGTAACAAGTGACAAAACATCACAGATGCAAAATTTCTCAGTAAAGGACCTAAACAGCAGAGAGAAATCACTTTATTTAGGATTCATCCATATCAAGGCCTTTAAAGATAACCAACTGGATGTTAACAATATTTTAGATCGAAAGGAAAACACAGTAAAAAGAGAGGCTGGGATCTGGAAATTGAAGGCCCATCAAGCATGTTATAGGAATTACCCTCATCCTGTGGCTGGAGGCCTGGCCAAGTGAGGTCCTGAGCAAGAAGGGATGTCACCTACATACAGCACATTTCTTTGTTATTCTGCTTTACCTAATCTGGCAATAAATTAATGTAACCTGTATGACAAGGTTCTAGGGTTTTCTGTGTTATCTTTGCCTGTCCAATTAAAACAATGGTGTAACAGGTTAAGTGATATTTACATATACAAAAGATAAACCTTTTCAACTGAGAACTGGGAGATGACATATATAGTACCTAGGAATAAGAACATTCCTCTGGGAATCAGATTGCTGTTGTCAAATAAAAAGGGTATTTGAGTAATGATTGTTGTATTTACAGGAATGATAGTCTTAAGTAAGGCTTCAAGTGGATTTGTAGTGTCACTTGATGTTATGGAACCTGGTATTATTGGGTTTGCTTTTATTGAATATCAAAGCCGTAACCTGAAAACACCTTCATGAAGTGTTCTTCTTCAGACAGGGGAGAAGTACATCTCCATACAGCCATATCTCAGGTATTGGGTACTAGATCTCAAGTATCTCCAGCTGTCATAAATCCAGTGCCAAGACCATGGCCTCTGGCTCTCTCTGGCAAGGACTGTGATGGTGGTAGCCTCTTTAAGCTGCTTTTGTCAAGGTGGCCGAGAATTGGTTGTTATACAAAAATAGGAGAGGGATCATATTAATTGGATTTGGAGTATTACATCTGTCTGAAAGTGACTCCAAAAATTGCAATGTGGAATTGAATGCAATTACTACAGACCTTTTAATAATAAGAGAAGCCAGGTCGTCCTGTAGCCTGGGTAGGTTTGCACCTGCACACTTTTCCTCTGAAAGTCATGGCAAGGAGATATGACGGAGGCTTTTCCCAGGTCTTTCATTCAGAACAGGGTGAACATGTGGTCTCCAGGAAAGGGACCAGCTTTCTGGCCCTGGAAATTGCTGTCATTCACATATTGGTCAAGGATCATTGCAGGGTTAATTGTGCAGCTGTGATTTCCACCTACTCATCCATCATTGGACAGCAATGCTGACTTTGAAGGTTCATTCCTAGGGTGAAGAAGCCATCACTTCACTCACTGGGCTGTTGACTTCACAGAGCAGTCTTGTGAACCCTTGGCAACTAACAAAAGGACTAGAGCTGCTATTTGGTATTCACTGCTGGAGAAGGATCAGACCCCACTCCTGCAGTTGCCTGGAGGTCTCCTGTGCCCAGGAAACATGGCATTGGACATAATCTCAGATGCAGAGGACCAAGATTGAACACTGAGAAACAGAATGTAGCCAAGAGTCTCCCAGACCCCAGTATTTTCTCACCAATTACTTCTGTCATCATGAACCTCCTTCAAAGCTATAAAGGCAGCCTTAGAAATAATTTCTTCAACAGCACTGAAATATGCCAAGGAATCTCTGCAACTTCCTCAGGTCATTCCAGCACAGCACTTTTTTGCATCTTATTTAGATTCCATTTCTGAGCACGTAAAGATGATTTGTCTCTCAGTAACACCCTGCTGAATACCCACAGTTTGCTCATACCCATTTTTCATGCTTGGTTGCAGAGCCTTGCTGGAGCAAGCCCAATGACCAAAGCAGACTTCCTCTAAATCATAGGCTCTGAGAACAAGCACATCAGGATTCACACTGCAATATGTTCCCATGGACCTAAGAGAAGAGTCAAGTCCCCAGTGTAAATCTTCCTCACTGACTTGCAAATGCTTCTGGTACTTCAGGGAGTCGCATGCTGACAGCACTTGTATTTCCCTGGGAGCTTGTCATCTCTGAACATTTCACTTCACTTTAAAATATTTTCCTATCTTTTTTTTTTCCTTAGCTTGAATTACTTAATTAATACCTGAAGTTGTGGTATTAATTAATCGAAATGATCTGACATCTACAACCCACGGGGGAAAAGGCTCCCTCCATTAACTGGCACATGGAAAATTGCAAGCGTCAGCTATTGTGAAAAACCATTTTCAGTTTCAGTAAGTTTGTGGGTTGAAAGTCCTTGCCCCTCAGGGCCTGCTCTGGACTCCCTGGTAATGGCTCCAGGGCAGACTCTGCTCTTTGAGCCCTAAGCAGGCAAGGAAGGATCAGCCACTGGTCCAGAGGAGATCCAGGCCCAGACCACTTCCTCTGGTTCCCAGTTAGAGGCTTCTTTCACTTGGTCCTCCAAGAGAAATCCCCACCTCCAGACTGGCCAAGAAAATCAAATAAACACTGCTAGCTCCTTCCATGTCAAACATTGCCCTGTGCTGGGAGCGGGATGCACAGACAACCTTGGCACCAAAAATTCTGCTCTTGGGATGAGGGCAGCAGTGCAGATTCCATATTTTGACATTAGGCACTTGGACACCAAAACCTTTCACTACTGCTCAGTGTGGGATCTCACTATATTTCTCTGTTCTAGAGCATCCTATAGAGACATCCCCAGATACTGCCCACTTGGGTTTCTAGCACCCCTAAGACCTAAGGCAGGGTTCAGGTGACTGAATGTAAATGTCTAGAGACACAGATTTCTACCTCTGAGCTAGTCAACCCAAATTTCTGCTGGCTGAAATAGCTCATATTAATTGCACATAGCTTTTTATCTTTTCATTAAAAAAGATTCTCCAAGATATATGTTCATGTGCCTGGAAATGGTTTCCAGGACTAGCTGCTCCATCACCTTCCCAGGGTGAGGTGAGGTGATCGAGGTGAGGTTGACCAACCTGTAGTTCCCTAGGTCCTCCTTCTTGCCCTTCTTGAAGAGATGAGTGATATTTGCTTTCCTCCAGCCTTCCTGCACGTCTCCTAATCACCGTGATTGATCAAAGATTATCGAAAGTGGCCTTGCAATGACATTTGACAGCTCCCCCAGCACTCATGGGTGCATCCCATCAGGCCCATGGAGTTATGTATGTCCAGTTTGCTTAATTATTCCCTCCCTGATCCTCTTCCACCAAGGGTACATCTTCCTTTCTTCAGATTATCCCCCCAGTCTCTGGGACCTGGGATTCCTGAAGACCAGAAAAGCATCAGGCAGTAAAAAACATATGGAAAACAGAGTTGATGAGACTATAAACTGGATAGACTCATTTAGTGTTGAAGAAAAAGTATGTTCAAATTTCCCACCCAAACAAGAAATCGTATAAATTTCTTGAGCACTCATTTACATATTCTTCTAATACAACTCACCAAATGGGCCTTTACTGGGATTAATCATTCTTAAATAGGATCTTCCTGGATGTATCTTTGGAGTGATTATTTCTGAGGAAATGAAAGAAAAGAACCTGGTTTATTCTTTCTCACAAAAAGACGCGATGCTCAATGTTCTCAGAATCACTGCGTGTTTCCCCATGGCTGCTGTGCTGAGAAAACCTGGGAGGAACCAGTAACGCACAGTTGAGTGCTATCCCTGCTGCACATCTCATGTTCTTAGTGTGAGACAGGTCCAAGTTTTCATCCGTGTGGTCTGGATAGTTTAGGAGCAGCGCAGTTGGCATTGAGTAAATTGGCAAAGGAAATTAATTAAAACATACACTATTATGCCACTATTTTTAAACACCAATAACCACCATTTCAATGTGGAATTCTACTTGAAAACAACCAGGTGAAATGAACCCAGGTAGTACCTCTTATAATTCACCTATCAGCTTGTGGAAAAAGGAGAAGGCTGTGGTCCTTCCCTATAAATACACATTGCACGGGCCATGCCTCTGAGATGGGTAATTGCATGAATCTCAGAATCCATATCTCAACAAAACTGTGTACTTTAGTTTGTGTCATGTAACATCCACTGTACATGACATTATAAAGTAACAAGAAAAACCAAATTAATCCCTCATGTACCGCCATTGACCCAAGAGCTCATAATTTTCCAGCACTGAGAATTCAGTGGGGAGAGAATGCAAATAAAACCTCCTTCACATCACCGAGTTTCTTACATCTAAATTTCTTTCAGTCAGCAGTATCCGGCATTCATTGACATGCTGAAATTTGTGAAATTTACTTTTTCCTCTGATTTTGCAGCCTTGTGTTCTTCAATAAGAAAATTCAGCTATTAAAAATGTTTACCTCCTTTTTTATTTCGCTTGTTTTTGAGGGTAGAAGGAAGAAAATCAGTGAAATTTTAGATGAAAGGCAATGAAAAGCTCAAGAAAGGAGCAGAGAGAAAGAGAGGGGTCATCCTAGGAAAAAGGAAAAGGTGCATGTCTGGAAGATGTGGATTGTGAAAGAAAGACTGCACAAGCAGCTCTTTTTCCTGGTACAGAGACATAATACACGTATTTTCTCATTTGTAGCTCACACATAATTCTGAACAACTGACATGGCAGGTGAAAAGTGCTTAGGAACTAATAACTAGATATAGTGGTTTTGATCCAGGGAGGAGAACTGCTGAATGAGAGACACAAGCAAGGCAGAATAGGTTAGATGCGGATGCAGGAGGCCCACTGTGCAGTCCCAGCTGTGTTACTGGTCTTCTGGTGGCTTGGGTCAGCTGCATCCCTCTATGCCAGCAAAAGTTGGTTCCACTTGGAGTTTTGTGACTTGCTCTTCCTTGCTTCTAACTTTCCTCCATGGAAAATCAAATTAAAAATATTTGGTTTGCATTTGAAAATCCAAAGTGATTCATATTTTTTTCTTTCCTGGAAAAAAGGTGTTCTCGCTAGGACCTCTATAGCCAGGTTTGCACTCTTGCACATTGGATTTGAGTAGGAAATATATGCTTAGTAGGGTTTCCATCTCTTTCCATCTCCTGCACACAGAAGTCTTGGAATTTGATGGAGATGCCCTGATTCAACCTCCCACCTGAATTTGGGAGGTGCACCATGGTGGCTGCAATAATGTCTTCATTCTCACTGCCATGATATTAAAAAAAAGAAAGAACAAGCCATAAAAAAATTAAGTGTGAAGAAAACCCTACTTTTCTGTTTTCTGGACGTGTTTTGAGAGCATCTCATAGACAGTGCTATACAGAAGGAGCAATTTGCAGGGCAGAGTTTCTCCCCAGCCTCGGCTGCCCTGGGACTGCTCTGTGTATTCCGAAGTGCCATCTGCTGGCATCTCCACCGTGGAGCTCTGTAAGTGGAGCTCAGACAATGTTCCTCAATCTGCAGCCCATGGGTACCTGGTTGCTCCATCACTAGGTCAGAGGCAGTCCAGATGGAGGGTACATAAAAATCACACAAGACCAATTCTTCAAAGGTGTTTAAATGTGATCATGCTCAGCTTTGCCCTCCTGATCATCTACTAGAAAGTTTTAGCCTTGAACCTAAATCTTTCCTTATAGGGAGGGGGACTTATGAATATAGCTGGACCAGCCAGGTCCCAGCCAGAGCTTTATCCTCTATTTCTCTCCAGGTCACTCACTTAGGTATCCTGTCTCATTTCTGTGACACTCTCAGTATCCCCCTCCCAACTCTCCTTTCTGGTCATATTCCTCCATCCCACTACATTTATATAACCAAGTCCCTGGTACTTTCTGGAGATAGAGCTCTGTTGCCTCTTTTCTTGTCTGCTGCCTCAATAGCAACTGGAAGGTGCCAGCAGGATTTTCTGAAGCTCTCAGTTCAAGTCAAACAAATGGTGTGAGTCTCTTACCTGCAGTTTTGTGAACCTTTAACCCTAGGTATGTTCCTGCAGGGCACTGCCTGTGGATTTGTAAATGGTCAGTGGCAGAGAAATATGCCTGAGGTGGTAGGCTGAACTGTGGAAGAGCTGGCGACACCAGCATGGGAGCCTGCCTTGCCTATAGGGGTAGCTGGGCACCAAATATCCTTGATAATTTGGGTCTGGGTGTATGGGAAAATGTCATCCCATGGAAGTGTTGCACTAAGGTTTCAAATCCATGAAACTCAGTGACTGGAGAGTGTGGTAACAGATGCAACTTCTTGCAGTGTGTTTTCTTTTGTTAGTGAACAGATACTACAAAAAATTTGAACGGTGGGGCAGAAATCAGGAGGGAGAAAAGGAAACTGTAAAATTGCAAAAAGGAAAACTTGTTCTCTACTGTAGACATGGTACAAAGAGAAAGGAGGACTGATTTCAGTCATTATTATGGGTTTAGGTACCATGGCAATTAAGCAATTTGAAAAAAAGATGGTATGTTTGTAAGGCTGTTTGGTTTTTTTAACTTTCCTCTCTCTGTTTCTTCTCAGACCACCAGGTAGCAGGTTTCTTCTATTCTTACTGCAATGTCTAACATCTCAACAGCTTTAGATTGCAAGGCACCCCTGGAGGTCATCTAGTCCAGCTTTTCACTCAAAGCATGGCTAACTTCAAACACAGATTGAGATGCTCAGGGCCTTGTGCAGCTGAACTTTGGAAAACTCCAAGGATAGAGTCTTCCATGTCTGCAGGCACCTGCTTTTGTGCTGAATAGACCAACGCGCCCCCACACACTGCTTTGTCTAGGCAGTCTCCCCTCTGTACGGGGACACAGGGACTGAATGTACCGGCACAGGACATCCCCGTTTTTTTTCATATTCTCATGTTTTAAATGGTTACAGACCTGAATTAAGAAATAAAGTTGTATGTGTAAGTAAGTGAGCATTGTAAAGAAATCTTGTCCTGTCTTTTTTTGCTCTCAGCACTGGATATTTCTAGATATTTTGAAAGCAAGTACAGAGTAATGCTTCATATCTAAGGAAGTTCAAGCAATATTTCAAAGGCACTGTCAAAGAGAAACACATGCAATTGAGGAAAACACAAAATTTCCACTTACTTGAGGAAAACATACAATTTCTACTTATAGATTACATTAGTGAATTGTTTAGTGCATTAGAGGACCTTGCCTAGGAATATTTTACATTGCTAATGTCCTGGGCCTGTGTGCAGACACCCAACATTTACGATGCAGATGGTAGACAATATATATAAAATCCTTCAGTAGGCAGTTTGGATCTTCCATCATAATTCTGTGGGGAAATAAGGCACGATTCAGCTGCTACTGAAGTCAATGCATGTCTTCCCAAGGGCTCCTCGAGTGGGATTGGACTGAGCACCAGGGACTTGAGGGCACGTCCATCTTTTCAGAAAACTGATTCTGGAAATAGCCAATACAGGTATTTCGGCTACTTCCAGACTCACAGTCCATCTTTGCTTCCACTTGTGGTCAGCGGGTAAGGTCTAGAGCAATTGCCTCTCTGGGTAACAAAGGAATCCATTCAACGAACCAGCTAGCTGACATTTAGACGGCAAGCATAGCTTGAAGTCTGAAACTGCTTGTTCTGCTTGTGTTTTTATGTAGAGCAAGCATGACAGCTATGTCAGTTAACGAGCGCTGTGAGATGAGAGAGCAGGCAGTGAGTCAGTTTTGAGGCACTCCTGCTGAACAAGGTATATGTGACTTGTAAGAAAATGTCAGTCCACTGGGACACTCAGCACATGACTTTCAGACTTGGCTAAACAGAAGACTTAAAAATCCTTTTCTTCTGGGCTTTTTACTTCCTCTCAGCATTTCTTAGTTGGATTTTATTGGTTTGTTTTCTTGTTCAGCTATGAATTCAATGAGCTCAGCTTGAGAAAAGAAGACGATGACATTCGAATAACCAGAAAATGTGCTTATTTAAAAATTTTCCTGGAAATTGACATGATTTCAAGGCCAACACGGCTCAGGTAAAGCTGATTCTGCCCTGCTTCAAACCAGGACACCTGCACAGACAGTCACAAAAATGCTGTAAAACCCAAACGTATTCCTCCTTTACATTTCAGTTTACTGTTTATTTTTGCTGACCTGGCCTGCAAAGCTGACATCTGTGCAAGACTTAACCCAGAAGAAATGGAGTCCTTATCATTTGAAAGATACAGACAAAAAATGAAATAATGATCAAGAAGCCTTCTCCCCTTTATCTTTCTCTCATGCATGTACACAAATGAATGTCTTGATTTCCAAATATAGTATTTGCTTTTCGATATGATTTCTTCTTTCCTTGTTGATGATATCAGAACTGTTTATCTCAATAATTAATTGAGCCAAATGGGTATGATTCTTTAAACATTTCCATCCTCCCACTCCATTAAAATTATGTCTGAGATGTCTTTTTTTTTTTAATTGGGAGAAAATTATAATACTTTATTTCCCTGTTTCCTCTAGTTAAATCAAAATGGCCCTTTGAGGCATGGCTAAATGGTTCCTGTGGTACTAAGACTACCAGGAGGGACTCAAATGAGATTAAAGAATAACTGCCTCAAGAAGGTGTGTATCCCAGTGGCTCTACAGGCAAAGATGAAATGACTGTAATTCATCCCAGCCAAAGACAGCTGGCTGCGCTGAGATGAGGTGTCTCACAGAGTTACAAGAAACTTTCCACACTGCTTACTCAGGAGATATGGCTTGGGTCTTCTTTACTGGAAAATGCAATGAATGAAAATTACTTCATTTTAAGTTTATCATACAAGAGCATAAAACTGAAAATAAAGAGAAAAGGAATATGACATGCTCATACTACCCAGAGACCTTGGCTCTGCATAGCGCCAATCCTACAAATGCTGTTTTCCAAAACCACCAGCAGGACTGAAGACAGGTTCTGGTGAAGCAACTAGCACTGAGGAATCTTGACAATCTGTAGTAATTTCGAATGGGACATTTCTTACCTGGGATTTGCAGTAGGCCATGCTTGGAAAAACATGGATCTCTTCAGAGACATACATCTGAATGTGATAGGTGGGAAGGACAGGGCTTTCAGTAGTCACAACAGTCTACAAAGCAATTTCTTCTCCAGTTGTTCTTTTTTCCTGTTTTTTTTTTTCCTCCTTAGTCAAGGCTAGTTGGTTCTAAAACTCACTATAATGCTGAATAATGTCAGGACTACAAAAATGGTCATTTCATCTTGCTTTCTGACTCTCTTACATAAGTTCTGGCTGACAAATGGCCTTTTTAGTCAACTACTTTGTAGAGCTTTTTAGTTACAAAGTTTGCTGAATCCATGAGATAAGAATTACAAGTTACAATGAAGACCAAGCGAGATCAAACAGTCTCACTTGCACCTTGGAGCTGAGTCTGAACATGATGTACATCACACGGTAGCAAGTAGTCTTGATGGCATATCAAAACTAATCTCAGCAAACACTGACATTTGTCAGAATGGATGAAATTTGACTCGCTGAACATCAGCTTTTAAAATATAGACATCAGTTGCCAAGCTAGTCATTGTTAAAATAGGTGCAGTTCATCTCATCCTATGATAGACATGATGAATCATACTTCGATGACTGCAAAGGAAAACTGGGGTGACCAGTTCATATGGAGATGTCTAAAGTTTGATGAAATGATTAATGTCCCAGTCTTCCAAAAGAATTATTCTCTTGTGTGACCCATATCTATAGAGGAGGCACATGCAACCAGTTAAGATTAAACACATGAACTTTTAGATGTCTAAAGACTGGCACAGATACTGGCCTACAGTCCTTATTTTCCACTTCTGCCTCAGAGACCCGTGCCACAGTAGAATAAGATGCCAACTGAAAGACATTGTTGAAGTGTTTTGAGAAACATCATAGATATGAGCTATAAGATATTACAATTATTCATTTCACTTGCAGATATAACAGTGACAATTTTCTCCCCTGAGGACTGAAGGTACAGGAAGTAGACTGGGAAAGAAGAGAAGGGAGGAGGAGGAGAGATTGAAGGTGTTTTGCCAGTGAGATCCCTCTACAGGGTGGTGTGGGAGGAGGATGCCGGTCGAGCCTAGGCCAGAGCAGAGCTTACCCTGACGCGCAGCTGTTGCTCATGGAGGAAACGTTAGAAGGCCAGGACAGAGGTGAAATGAGGTGATGGCTGCACAGTTCCCATGGGACTGGCTTGTTTGGCAGTGCTCTGCTGGTTTTAGGTAGGACCCAGAAGGTACTGAAGAAGTTCACGTTCAAGTGCCAACAGTAAAAAAATCTCCTCCCTTTTGTGTCCTGAGCATGCAAATATATGCACTCATATTGCTTTCTCTAATGTATGCACAGAGCAAAATCCCTTTGTATCCCGTTGGCTCTTTCTGATGCTTCATATCCATATTTTCTCTCAGCTGGAGAAAAGCTCTTCAAATTCACTTAATCAAATCTATCCCTTTATTAGGTGCATTGGTTTACAGCAGAGATGCATATAGCATTTCCTGCCTTTGCCACAGAAAAGACAATAACAAGAACAACGACACTTCATTAGCATAAGAAGAAATACAGGGAAAATGCTCATCACCTGAATGTGCACATAAGGTCATTACTGGCATTACAACACGACTTTTTAAGACTGATCATTTCTTTTTAATTGCAGAAACACAGAAGGTGATTCCATCTTTTGCATCATAGTTTATGACCAGAAGACATTTGCCAAACAAACATCACAGTAGCAAATAAAGTTGCTTTGAAATTGCAAAGGCAGTCACAGTACATATGCTACTGTTTATATCAGCTACCCATGGGCTATCTGGGGAAAAACTATTCGAGCAAAATTAGCAAATGTTACAGAACAGCATGCTGGCAAAATAATCTCTATTAAGCCAGTATCCTGTCAATTGAATTTAGTGAAGAAAGTCAGAACTGAATGAGGAAATAGACTTCATTAAGTTGTGGCTGAAAATATCCTAACTAACAACTTTCCCTTGAAAAATATCTGTTAAGTGGAATTCAAACTTTCCTCCTTAATTCATCGGCACACAGCTACAGCTGAAAATGTCTGTATTGGTATAAAATTTCAGATTTACATCTTTTTTTTTTGCAGTTTGGAGTGAAAGGTCAGAAATGCTACAGTTTCCCAGTGCGGGAAACTGCCATTCCTGAGGAGCTCAAAGGATGGAAATGAATCAGAGACCTCCTCCCCAGTCTCTGATTTCAGGCCTACTGCATGCATTTGATATCCTCCTTGAACAGATATAAACTTGCCAAATGAACACATTCTGTGGAAAAAAATGAAAGAAATGGCAAGAAACTTCAAGAAAAAGACAAGGAGAGCAGGATAGATCTACAGCAGAAGCCAAGGGAAAAATCAGTCAGCTAAATACCAGAGTATACCAGAGTGTGCTACTGAAGACCAAAGGATTTGGGGGCGACCTTATCTACACCTCAGATCTTTACAAGCTGATATACTATTGTCAACACCTGTTTTGGCAGAGCGGGAAAAGGTGAAACTGCCTGTCCTCCTAGCAATATGCTGTAATGTATTCCGCACAGTACGGCACTTACAGTCTTTACCACTGTTAGGAAGGGAAATGGGTAGTGCTCAGCCATCCCTGAAGATACAAAGCTACTAAAACAAAGCCCAGAAAAGAGACCAGTTCCAGATGGTGCTGCCCCAAAGGCATAGGTCTGTTGCTAGACATAATCCTCCTGCTAAGTGTTGCTCTGCCTGGGACTACCCAGACAAAGGTAAGACACTACTAGCTCTAGTGTATCAGTGAGACTGTCAAAACACTGTAGATGAAGACAAACCCACCTCCACACATGGGGCAGAGGATTACAGTTATTGGGCAGTACTGGGAGTCTACACAGGCCAAGGTCTCTTATGATGAACTGCTCCTTTGATGGGATTCATGTGATCAAGAGAAGAGTATGTGAGAGGCATTCATCTGACGTTGTTTAACAGTGGTTACTAGGTATATCAGTGTCCATTATCTCACTCTGAAGTCTATATCTAAAATACACTATCTAAATCATACTTAAAATCACCTACTTTTTCTTTCCATTGACAGTGGCAGGAGCTTACAATGAGAAGTTCAGATGGAGATACATGCACTACAGCCATCCAAACTTCGGTATGATCTATCTTTCCCTGTCTAAGCACAGCAGAGGTATTTTTGACACAGGTCTATGCCCACTCTATTCAAAATGAATTATCTGCAAAAGCATGTACTGTGATGACTTGTTTATTGGTTTGCATGTAGCATATAATCAATGAAAATGCTTTGTTCTTGCAATGCATTGAGTTTTATTTGGTTACACTGCCAGTAAATTCCCTTACTGAGAGTGCATCAAGGCTGTTTGCTAAGAGCCCCTTGGGAACCACTGATAGATTGCTCTGGCTGTTGTTTGTCTCCTTCTGCCTATTGCCATTTCTGACATAAGCTGGTTAGTTTAGGAATAGAACCCTTCCTTCCTTTCCAGAGGCAACTGCCTGCAAGCATTAGCGGGGATGCAGATGAGTGTTTCAGAGCCCGGGAGAAACTGGGAAAAAAAAAGCTTGCTTTGACATAGGCAGTAAATTACATCTGTAAGAGTATCTGGCCTCTAAGTAACCTCTCAAACTATGGGAGCAAAGAGAATACCAATACACTAATTGTAGGAGAGGCAATAGTTCATATTGCACTTTATCTTTGTTTTCCCAGGAAAGGGGATGCTCAGTGGGAAGACAAGAGATTTCCAGGTACTTTCCTGGCTTCTTCTGAATCTCAAGAAACAGAGAGGCTGGATGATGATGGTAATTTTCCTCCACCTTAGCATTTCAAACAAAAATCTGCTGCAGCCACCTGCTTGTCTCCAGGACTTTCTGTTTTGCCTGACAACTTCTATTTTTAAACTGACTGAATTCCTCTGTAAGGAATTACCACAGCTACCGTCACCCCCCCAGTCCTACCCTGCTCTGGGCTCTGGATTACATTTCCTCATACGTTGTAGTCTTGTTGCTATTTTATGACTTTTGGTGGGGTGATTCTCCGGTTCCTTCACAACACATGCTGTGTGGAAGTGACTGGCATAAGGGAATGAAAGGCAGGAATGTGTCACAATACTTTCTGCATGTCTCCAGGCTACAGAGCACACTGAATTTTGCTGCTTGCTATTTTTACTTTTTTTCCTCCTCTTCTTACCTCTGTCCTTGTTTTAAATATGATCTTCATATTTGATTACTGCGGTTTGTAATTGCTCTTCACTTAATAGTGGAAAAAACACAGCTGTTCACTGTGTTAGCTTGCAAATTTTGATAGCTTTTGCAGTGATTTATACCTCAAGCAATACTTCCCTAAAACTCTGGAAAAAGGTCATTTAAATATTATCACTTATTCATTTAGATGACACTAGACCGTGTGTGCCACATGCATGACCCAGGATCTCATGGTCCTATGTGTTACTCATGAATAAATGCAAGTATTTTTAGCACAAGTCAACAACTGATCTGTTTCTCATCAGAAATTTTTTTAGTAATTTGCTTTTCCTCTAATTAATATGCATGAATATATATTTTTCCTCTGAATGATTGAGGGGAGCATGCAGCTGGGACAGGACACAGCAAAGGCCCACGCTCTGTTGAAGATGTCCTCAGTCATGTTCTGTATCATGCAGCACACAAAACAGCTCATGGAGCTTAATGAGATTTGGAAGTGCTATATATAGTTTACCATTACAAGTGTATATATCTCCCATGAAACACTACCTCCTTTGTTCAAGATATTTAAAACCTGGTTTTAATGTAATTCCTTTCTAATGCATCCCCTGCAACCGCACATTTGTGACCTAGTTTTCAGAATTGGGCCCCCCTGCCACTAAATGATTCTATGATTCTATAAATATGGTGAGAGTCTACAGTTTTGGAAATCCAGATCAAAACAGGAGTGTAGATAGGTCAGGACCAAAACCTCCGCTCTGAACACAGGCATGAGAGAGCCTGCATGTGGCCTGTGCTCAGTCTTATTTATCTCCAGGTGGTAAATCCATACAGGCAGGAATTTTGTTTAGTTTTTCTTTTTTCTTTTTTTTTTCTTTTTTTTTGTCCAGTGCTTAGCACAGCCTAATCCTGGTGTTTAAGACAAGCAATAAATATTGCAAGGAAGTTTTTCACATGGGTTCAGGTCAAACCAAGCTCTAATCCTTCATTTCCCCAAACTGTGGTTTCTTTATCCTTATCCTTATAACTGATTACATGCCTGTCTATAATCTGTAACAAAGAATGGAAGAAGGAAATTAATGTTCACAACATTCAAATGATTTTCAGTCCTTCATTACTACTCAATCCCCATTTAAAGAAAAATTCCCTCCACCCTCCTGACAGCTTAGTTTTTTAAACAGACATTAGCGAGGGAAGAAAGATCCTTTATTACAAAACCTGCACTACACAATTCCATACCATTAGATATAGAAGCCCACCACCCTGTGAAAAAGCAAGAATACACCTACAGGTAGAAATTTAATAGTTAATAGTACTTTCTGTCCCAATCTAACACGGACATGATAGAATCATTTAGATTGGAAAAGACCTTTACCATCATCGTGTTCAACCATTAACCTAGCACTGCCAAGTCCACCACTAAACTGTGTCCCTCAGCACCACATCTGTTTTAAATACCTCCAGGGATGGTGACAACCCTTTCAGTGAAGAAACTTTTCCTAATATCCAATCTAAACCTCCCCTGGCGCAACTTGAGGCTATTTCCTCTTGTCCTTTCACTTGTTACTTGGGAGAAGAGACTGACCCCCACCTCACTAAACCTCCTTTCAGGTAGTTGTAGAGAGCGATAAGGTCTCCCCTCAGCCTCCTCTTCTGCAGGGTAAACAACCCCAGTTCCCTCAGCCGCTCCTCATAAGACTTGTGCTCTAGACGCCCCACCAACTTTGTTGCCCTTCTTTGGACACGCTGCAGCAACTCAATGTCTTTCCTGTACTGAGGCGCCCAAAACTGAACGCAGTATTCAAGGTGTGGCCTCAGCAGTGCTGGGTACAGGGGGATGATCACTTCCCTAGTCCTGCTGGCCACACTGTTCCTGATACAGGCCAGGATGCTGTTGGCCTTCTTGGCCACCTGGGCACACTGCTGGCTCATATTCAGCCAGCTGTTGACCAACACCCCTGTAATCCACATGGCCTGAACTCACCCTCTTGCAGGGTCCAGCTGCCGGTTGTCGTGGTTTGGGCCGGACTGGTTGCTGCAACTGGTGTAGATCCACAACCACTGTGCGACACCAGTAATTTCAGCACCAAACCACTCAGATTTTGCAACAGTAAAATGAGGCACCAAGTCCCCTGTGTTCAGCACGTGGGCACTGCTCAGTGCTCAGGAGCACGGCCCAGAGAGCCAACAAATATAGTAGAATTAGGCAGTAGCTGAACAGGGGATGGTAAAGAGCCTTTTGATCTCATACAGGCTTTTTTTGGTCCAGCCATGGTCTTTACTCAATGGCCTTTTATACCATTTAAATGCTACTGCTTTAACAGTCTTTGAGAGGGGACTTCCTTGCCTGCTGTTCAACCCATCCCATCATCTGAGACATGGTTTATGTTTTGCGTATTAAAGACTTAATGCATCTTGGAAAAAGATAATGCAGCCAATTTACATACAAAGGTCTTGGCTTCACAAAGGCATTGGGCATTACTGTCTTCACAGCAGGTCAAACCCAGTCTCAAAGCCAATACAGCTCCAACTGGGGCAACCCAGTATAAATCACATGTGTTTACTGTATAATCAGTTGATTTGGGTTTTCTTAGGCTGGAAAGGCTAATAAATGAGAGAAGCAAGCCAGCTTCTGCCTCTGGACTTTTCTGTCCTTAGAGGCTTTTCTGGAGGCTGCCACACGTCAGCTGCGTAATTCCCTTGGGTCTGTACCAAGGTGGGCGCAGAAGGACATCCCCCTTGGCACTCCACCTCACCGCACTGCTCCCAGGTAGAGACCACGAAGTGCTCTTTGACTGCAAGTTGGCAGCACCAACTGTGCCAGCGAGGGCATATGGGCAGTATCAAATGTTTTCCCAAGACATGTAGAGGTCACATCCCTCCTGGCTCGCAATAACACAAGGATTGTGCAATGTGTTGGGAGATGGTTCAAGGACACCCGGACATACGTTGCTTTCTGCTTGCACAGCACAGAGAGGAATGGACAGGCCAAATCCTATGGGAGGGACAAATACAGTCAGGAAAGGTCTGCTGTACTTAGCCCTGCACTGATGTGGGGTGCTTGGATCCTTGCCTCCCATGGCAGGTGGAACGTCCTCAAACCTGCAAACACCAGCACGCCCTCCAAATCACACTGCCCAGGCGAGGAAGGGGCTGGTGTTTGCTCTCACAGTCCTGGTGCCAGGCCTGGGGGCAAGGAGGATGGGGCAATCCTGTCTATCAAATTATTTGATTACAACAGTTTCCCCAAATCTTTTAGATAGCTGTCTCTTCTGTATAGAGATTGTGAGTGGAAGGCAATGATAACTTACCATTGCGTGTCCAGACTGCGTGAATTCTCCTCACATAATTTAAAAACCTAAACCCCCAGTGTGTAGTTTGTTTGCTTGCCACTTTATTCCTTTAATGAATGCTGGGGTCACATGAAGCAATTGTTTAAAATAATACAGGTGAAATAGCTCTACCTCTTACAGGAAGAGGAGGACGTAACAACATACAGCAAGAAAGACAGCAAAGACAATATTTCATTCACATGTTGAGGAAGGCTTTTTTTTAAACATAGCACCTTTCATGCTTCAGAAAGCTCTGGAGATTCAAACACGAGATGAAGGGAAGAAGATAGTCTTGGGCTGAATTAGAGAGACACTGTTGATTCAGGAGCTGGAGACAGTGAAGCAGCACAATACTGATCATGTTTGGCAGTGAGTTGTACCAAATACCTGGGGGTTGGTTAGCAATGCACAGGAGGACAGACCCAAAGGACAGCTGGCATGAACCATAAGGTGAGGTGAGACTTGACACTAATTGACTAGAACTCTTACAATGGGGAAAAAAAAAAAAAAAAAGGTGTAGGTATATCCTGGAAGTCTTACAAGTTTGGCGGTAGTGGTAGGGGAAAATGCAGAAATGACAAGCCACGTTCATAGGTACCCATGAGCATGACCCTGCACCACCAGAAGTAGTAGGTCCTTTTATTCACATTCAGTGATTGCAAGATCAGGCCTCACTTGCACCAGAAAATATGTGGCTTGTGTATGTGACTGCACTGACTGTGCAGTTAAGTCAGGGCAATGGTGTACACAGGTTTCCAAAAGTAAAATTAGTGCATAATAAGAAGAGTCCAACTTAAAAAAAGCTCTTAAAGTCCTTAAGTAATTGAATTTGGTTTCAGAGCATGATTACCACTAAATTACTTTTATCCTCTAGGTACTTTTCAACCTAATAAACAGTGTTGCTGAAAATCAGTATGAATTTGTGGTAATAGTTTTACAGACCACACAGGGTGTGGGAGTTCTTGTGTGCACCTGTGTTCAATTCTCCAGTCTTTGGACAGGTCTTTGAAAAGCACCTGATCTTTTGTTATTTTTGCAGATCAGCTGATCTGAAATGAAATGGATACTCCTAAGCAACTGAAGATTCAGATATATAGCGTGTTAGGAAGCCTTAATCGGGTACAGCCAGGATTCATCTGAGTAAATATTGACTTCTATGTTCTTCATGTCTCCACCTGAACTGCATCATCTAGACACCCATTGGAGTCAGCAGAGTGGACGAGGCAGATTTAATACGCAGTTTTACAATGGTGTTTAAGTAGGCAGGATGGTTTACTCCCTACAAGTCCTTATCTTCGTTGACCATCGAGAGAGATTGAGATGCGAGGATGTTTTGTGGGAATACAAAGTTCAATGATTTTGACAAACATTAGTAAACTTGGCTATTAATAACTGTCTATAGGCAAGCTACTAGCTCTTACCAGTCTGAAAGTAATGGGAGAAGCATTTTTATCTGCTGCTTAAAGTTGGTCTGTATTGCCTTTCACTGAATTTTGACCTACTATCTCCTCTTTGGGACATTACCTCTTATTGTAGTAACTTGGACAGACACTATAGTTCAGCAGACCAGAGGTGACTTGTTCTGTCTCCGTTGTTTGGTTATTGTCTGAGCCAGACAGTGATTCAAATACAACAGCCATTTGACTATGTGGTAATTTTTTTCCATCTCTATGGACAGAAATTATTTACTCTGCATTCAGAAAATTAGGAAAAGTCTGTAAGGAACATAGATTTCTAAAGAGGCTTACACTCATTTTTCCTTTTTTTCCACCTCATCATTGCAAACCTGTTATCAATTATACAACTTAACATAAAAGACCCATTTAAAAATCCACTTCTAGCACAGGTTTTGATTGATTGCCATGCCACACAGAGCCCTAAGGGCTTGGTCAGAGACAAATACACAAATCTGAAAAAAACCATGCCATTCATGACCTTGCAAGGTGTGGAGGAGGCACAGGACTGTGAGCTTGAAAGTCAACTTGAATAATGAGATGAGAATTCATTTCCTGATGAGATTATGCCTTCAACTTGTTCTTCCACACCACAGATCAGCAAAAGGAGGTTAGAGAGAGTTTTCATTGCATTGGTAAACCAAAGATCAATCAGCAGCAAGAACCGTGTGGCATAACACACATTGTAGTCTGTGTGTGGTCCAAGCCAGACCACTAAATATGAAGATAACAAATAACTGGCTGAAGTGATTTCCTCACATAGACATGTTTGCAGTCTGCAGCACTGACCCACCAAGAGCAAAATAAGACAGTATTTACAATGCATTCTCCATATAGTGCTGTCTTTTCATTCTGTTTGCATGGGACCTAAAATCTGTCACATTCCACATTGGTCCACACCTGAAATTAGGCATCACAGTCATGGAGTCAGCCACTCCAGAGGGGGAAAATCACAGAATCACGGAATTTTCAGAGTTGGAAGGGACCTCTAGAGACCATCTAGTCCAACTCCCCTGCTGACACAGGAATGCCTAGAGCACATTACTCAGGACTGCAGCCAGGCGGGTCTTGAAAACCTCCAGAGAAGGGGACTCCACAACCTCCCTGGGCAGCCTGTTCCAGTGCTCGGTCACCCTCACCGTAAAGAAGTTTTTTCTTATGTTTGAATGGAACTGCCTATGTTCCAACTTGTGCCCGTTGCCCCTCGTCCTGTCACTGGGAACCACTGAAAAGAGTCTGCCTCCATCCTCCTCCAACCCACCCTTTAGATAGAGTGCTAATTTGTGTTCCCAAAACCCTTTTTTACTCATCTCTTATACACACCCAATGTTGAGGACAGGAGTTATTTTCATAAAATAGGGAAAAAATAAAACCAACCTGCTTTTAAACCGGGCTAGAAAGTGGTGAGGGTTGAATTCTTGGTGTTGCTCCAAGCTTGCTGACTCTCGAGTCTGTGTCTGGGTTGTCTGCTCTCTGTCAGAAAGAGCATGCGTCTGAAAAGTTGGGAACAAAACTGGAAAGCCTTCATGAAACTAGCGGTGCGAACATCTACTTAATGGTTCACAGGCAACCTAGAAGTGAGCATCAGTCATTTAAAATTCCTGTAGCTGCCAACTCTTGTGGCTTTACAGTGTATTTTTCTGAAAGCTCGTGATGCTGAGCTAGGTCATATTTGGCAATGAAAACATCTCGATTTTTCTTTAAGCTATTTCCATTCTAACTTTTAGTGGAGCTGAGACTCTTCTGTCTCTCTGGAAATCTAAAAGAACCAGATGTTTTTCTGGAATGTTTGTTTTGCTCAAACATACACTGTTAGGCTTCATCCAAGAGTCCCAAGTTGGAAGTCTAAGCTCCCTCCATTCAGAATGTCACAACAAATTATTTAACAGCCTTTGCTGGCTTTAATATTTATGAATTCAAATAATAAAAACCAGATGGCAAATGAAAATAATTCCATTGGCTTTTGTTGTTGTTTTTTTAAATAATCTTGTGGGGTTTTATCACTTTCCTGGTTACGGAATGTTTGGCAAAATTGATACTGACTTTGCTTTTCAGCCTCAAAATTTTTTTCCATTTATTTTATATCTAACACCTACAATGCAAAGAGATCTGATAAAACAGTCAGTGGGATAGATCCAGTGATGAGTATGAGCATAACATCATCAAAGGCAGAGGCCCTAAATTGTGTCTTTTGATGAGAGCCAGACCTCAGAAGTTCATTCAGCCTCACAGCATCTGCCGTTAGGTTTAGTGTTACTATTTTGGGTTTACAGATGGGAAAAGAAGGTACTAAGAGGTTATACAACATCACTATGGTCATTCAGTCTTTCATGCAGCTGGAAATTGATGTGGTTTTAAAGATAAAGACATTTGCAGCCATTTCATGGCCCGTATTAGCAATGCCTGCACTAGTAAGCAATTTAGTAGATTAGATTATTTGATGCCAAGGCCTTTTCCTCCATGCCATATGGCTGGGGGAGGGGGGGGAGTAATTTTGCTGAGTTTCTATCCAGTCCCCTGGACCACACATGTCTGTCCATTGTGTTGCCCCAAGCTGCCCAAAGAAAGCTCTTCCACAAACATTTGCCCCTCCACAGGCTGCCCCAAGAAGGGCTGCGCTGAGCTCATGTGTTCTGTGCCAGTATCAGGAGCAAATCACCTCCCTGCTGTCACCGCCCATGGAGGGCTTCGCACGTGGAAGCAAACCCTGTGATTGCTGGTGCTCCTGCCTTATTTCACTAAGTTACCATTTATACAAAAATATCCTGCACACCCTTTGTGCAAACAGCTGGTTTTGTCACTTTGGAAGGGGTTAGATTTCACTGTGGAAACAAACCAGGATGTAAGCTGATACAAAGCTCTTCCTTTGCCATAAATTTAGTTAAAAAAATAGAGCAAGTGTCTCCCCAGGCCCCAGGGCATGTCCGCTATCTCCCTGTTTACGAGTCCTCCTCAAGTGGCATGCAGCAGGACACAGGATCACCGACAAGGCTGCACAGTAGTTCCAGTAATTCAGTCTCACCCAAGGAGCTGCCCCAGGCTGGGAACGCAACCCCGCTTGTGAGGAGAGCGTTGTCCATTACAAGCAGAGCTGTGCAACCGTGCTCTGCAGTTACAGTGTTTTCTAGGCAGCAAGACGAATTGCCCATGGAATGAAACATTTGTCAGAACCGATAAGCGCTGGATATGCTCTGGGTAATGAACTCTCAGCTGAACCATTTCCTTATTAACTCTTCTGCAGCATCTTTCTGAATGCTAACTCCCAAAGTTTGAAAAACAGGAATCAGATGCAGAAATTGTGTCTTTAAAGCTATCAGATCTAGGCAAGAAAAAAATAACTAAAAAATCCTTTTTATTTTCTTTCTGTCTGGTATTTGAGTCATGAAATTTATTTTTCAAGTTTTTCCGCAAGCACAAGGAATGAGGAGCTCAGACTGTGTCAGGGGCTAGGGTTATGTGAAAATAGCTACCAGAAGATGGGAAGTAGAAATAGTCAATCTTTTCAGATATCTTTCTGAATAATAACTGAAACCAAACAGAAAATTTTGCAGTTACTGTAGATACACAGTTCCCCTTTGACTTCTTCTAATGTCATCAGCTTCTTTTTTATTGTTTGTCTGTTCAGGACTCAAATCAACAGGGTGAGAGTGTTCTTTTGGGCTATTAGATACCATTCATCAGAGATAAAAATAATATGAGTGGAAACAAAAGGTAAAGAAATTTAAATATGCTAATATTACGTTCCCTTCTTCCTGCATTTTATCCACATTACACAAATCATGGCAACATCCAATTGTAGACTGTCAGCAAATGAAAGGTTTTATAGAAACCCATAACCCACCAAGGACAAGGATTAGAATTTTATCATCCTGGCAGGTGATGATTTACATTTCCCAAGAAATGTGAAACTCCAACAAGTCTTAAATTATCAGATCTTTAAACTTTAGCCTATCTTTTATAGCTGCTATAAAATGGCATATGGAATGATGGTTTTAATGATGTTATTGCTTTATTCAAACAAAATTTATTGGGTTCCATTCAGGAGTAACTTATGAAGCTTAATGACCTATGATAGGTAAACTAAGTTCCAAGCTGTCCTGCGCTAGCAACAGTGAGAGACTTATAGACATTAAGGTGCCTAAAAACCTGGACTGAGAGAGACAAAACTGTCCCAGAAACCTTCATAGTTAATCCATGTAGTGCTTCTAGAAGCTACATTTCAGAATCAGATACACAGAAATGTTTCTCAGAGGTCGCAAGTATGCCTGTGTTTCAGATTAGAGGAGTGGGTTGGAGAAGGAGGTTTCATTGGTAGAGGCACTAAGCATGGTGTTACACGGATGAATTAAATACACTAGGCGTGGACTTTGAATATTGGATGGCGTTGCATCCTTTTTGCTGCTTTTTATGTTACTGTTTGGCCAGGAAACAGTTAATTCCATTTCATGTAGTTTTACTACAGATTTTCAAAAAACTTTGACTTAGTCAACAACCATGAAGCCTTTCTTTACACTCTGCCTGGCAAGTTACAGCACTGGTGCAGTAACCGTGGGGGTGGATGCTTAATAACATCTCAGAATCCTTTAATCATGGTAAATATGAGTTCCCTTAGCTCCTTCTTAGAAGCGTTGAATATCAAGCAGAGGATGTATTTTATTCAGACAATGAATTACAATACCATGCCAGCAGGTTGGGAAAAGGCCCTTTCTGAAGGCCTTACATTGAGCCAAAATGGTAGAAAGACAGGGTCACACTGCGTGTTTCTGCCTGTTTGGCCCAGGTTTGTGTATTTCTAGGGCTGAAAATGTACTCACACAATTGACAAAAGAATGAAATTGTCAAGAGCTGGAGCAATTCCACTGACCAGACATGAAGTGGAAAGACTGAAATTTCTGACTAGTCTTAATATAAAAGCCATTCATATCTTCCTTTCAAACATACGTGCCAGCTGAGGACATGCTGCTCCTCATATTATTTTCTTTTAGCTGTCGGTCTTGTGAGGGCTTCAATTATCAAGTTGGTTGATTCTTTAGTAATTAATAGTTTGAAGTTCTTTATATATCTCAGCAGACATCATGAGTCAGAAAGAAATCCACTCTTCTGAATGGATCATTTAGCCGAAGCAGTTCCATCAATCATTCAATAAGCCTTTGAAACATATCCCAGTTTTCCTAACCATTCTTCTCATTTGAACTTCTGAGCATGATTACACGATGAGAAGGGAGGATGGATGAGCAGCTGAGGGGCAGTACAGAGGTTGGATGCGTCAGGTTTGATTCATCCCTCCATCCCTCCAGTGGTGGAATCACTCTGCTTGGCAGAGGACACAGGACTTCACAACCCAAAAAAGGCACTAAAAGATGTGTACGTGTCTTTGTGCAGATGGGGAAACAGACACAGAAAGGACAAGATACAATCAGATGTGTTTTTCAATTGAATTCAACTGAAACTATAGACTCTCACTGCTGAAAAAAGTCAGGACCCATTTTTTCAAGGATCTGTGGCATGCAGCTGTCACTGATGTCTAGAAGGTCTCAAGAACAGTGAAACTCCTCCAAGGCTGAGCTGTCACTCCTGGCCTTTCACATTCAGCGGTACTAGCAAAAGGTGCAGAAAAGGACATGCAAAAAACCACCATGTTGTTCCATCAGTCACCTACCAGGCACTCCAAACAAGAGCGTTACTGTCATGGGCAGTGTGTCCTGACACCCCACACAGACTGGGGTTGGTTCTTAGCCACTGGTAACTTGGTGCAGTGGAAGTACCATTTCCATCTCCAGTTTTGCCCAGTTATTTTGGATAAGCCAGTTGTGAATTTAACTGAAGAATTTTCTCAGCATTATTTGACTGCTGAACTATTTTGTCTTAGTTTCATTATGTGTGATGATATATCTTTGCAAGATAGTTATTCTGGTGAAACAGTTCAAATCAGGTTAGCATCTCAGTCAGGATCAAACCAAATCAAACTGCATCACATTTGCCATAGGCTCCAAAGTATGAAAAAGGACCGTGGGTCTGCTGAAACACCACTTGATTGCGTGGCTAAGTCCTTCACCTGCCTACACCATAGCCATCCACCTGCAAAATGGCAGAGGTAATAGTTCTTTCCCTGGTAGGGGCTTGTAAAAACAAACTCTTAAGAACCTTGGGAAGTACTTTGGAGGAGTTATTACAGAATTCAGTCAGGATATGTGCTAAGCTTAGTATCAGTCTGTCTCTGGGAAAGAGCTGGAAAAACTAGTCACTGCTGACTCCCAGAGACTGAAGTGAACTGGCATGACCTGTGGATCTGAACATCTCTGTCCCCATGAAATTAATGTTGATGCTCTCCTTCCTTCCTGACTACAATACGATTTGTAATTAGTTTTGACAAAAGTACCAAACTAAAATCACCATTTTCGCAAAACAGTTATTCTTCTGAATATTGCATCTCATCAACAATCTTTAACATTCTTTTTTTGACTGATTGTTTACTGAGAAGTAGATTGAAGTCTTGCAAGTCTGCCTTGTGGTCTGTTTCTCATTTGCTTTTATTTACTTTTTTATTACCCCAAACTAGGTGCTTAAATTATAATTCTGAAGCTTAAGAGATTGTTTTAATTTTTTTAAACCTGTTATCCATACATTGTACCCACCTCCTAACATTTCTCTAGGAATGCAATCAACATAATGTAAAATTATGTGTCATAATCAACTGCATAATACTAGCATGCTATTAGGATATGATTTTCATGTTAAGTGATCAGCAAATTAAGAATGAATTCAATGAGACTCCTGTAAGAATTCATGTTTCTTAGAAATGCATGATGCCAAAAACATTCCCAGGTGATGTGGAAGTAAACAGCAGCATTTAAAAAGTCTTTGTTCTGGTCAAAAAGTTCAGCCACTGATGTAATCCTTTCAGGATTTTAAATAAATATTTTACATCTTTTAACATCTTTTTCTTTTCTTTCTGCTGGTTGAGCCTGTACATTTTGTTCTGGCAGTGTTTTCAATTTGTCATGCAATCACGGAAAAGAGAGACTTTTAAAAACAGAGAGGAAGGTGAAGTTATTATAAATATACAAGAAATAAAATTTCCTAAATAAGTCCACCTGGAAACCAGGATCAGTGTCATGAGAATCAACAGATTCTTGACATCTCACACCATGAGGTTTATCCTTGCCAGACAAGAGGGTGGTAGCCAAAGAGAAATAAATTTTCATTAACTATCACATGACACTGCATCCCTCAGCTGAAAAGGAGAACTCACAAGACAGGAAAAATGTCAAGCTTTTGTCCTGCACTGTTACTGTGGCATTTGGAGCCAGTTAGAGATGGAAAATACTGTTTCCTAGATATATCCTGAATTTTTTCATATGTGCCTAGGACATGAGGGGTAAAACAACTGTGAACAGAAGCAGTCTATCTTTGCATCAAGAAGAGATCAGACTTCAGAATTTCTACATTGCTCTGTTTTCTTTCTCTTTTGCTGGTGTATCAAAACAAGACAGCTTTTATGTGCTGCATTACTTTGAAAGAAGGGAAATTCAAAGCCTGAATCTAATCCTCAGTCAAGTGTAAACCAGTGAATATTTGTATATAATCCTTAAGATTTCTGCTGTTGGATCAGGAGGAGAGGACATATACCATGAAAACAGGTCCCTACAGGAATAAAACGTCAAACCTTTGAAGCAGCCACGAAAGCCAAACTCATTTTCCGCCCATGAGAGCCAAACCCATTTTCCACTCACCACGAGCACCTCTCTGGGTTCTTCATGGTGTCAGTATATGTTTATGCCATTTCCTATATTGAGGTGCAATAAATGCATTTCATGCCTCTATCCCATCTGCACACTAATGGGAAGAGATAATCTATCTCCCACCTTCCCCTTCCAAAGAAAATGAATCCACTGAAGTCAAGGTGTTCTTTTGTCCATAACTGTATAATGGTGAGCCTCCACATGTGCTGTGATTCACATCAAAAGTGCACTTCAGAAGCAAATCTCTTGAGCATCTTGACTTACTGTGCTTTAGTCTGCATCCCAAAGTGTTGCTGGACAGGACCTGGACTTCTGAGTTGTGCTCTGGGAGCACGTCAAGCGCTCCCACTGCTGATGGGTGTTCAGTCCTCAGAGCCAGACTGGAGCTCGTCCAAAGTAACCACCCTGAAATAATTACAATGTGTTTTAATTAGTGCTTTAATGATCTCTTAGACAGAAGCTTTAGTCAGATATCTGTGTCTAATACTTACTGATAGCCCATAACTGTGTGAATTTATCTATTCCCTTTTGGAGACTGTACTTTTGACCTCCTTTAAGAAGTCCAGCCATGAAGTTGTCCTTCCTATTAACCACTATGTGTTTTTCTTTGTTTCAAACCTATTACCTAGTAATTTGGGTTCTACCTG
Source organism: Burhinus bistriatus (assembly GCA_013397275.1). Lineage (NCBI taxonomy): Eukaryota > Metazoa > Chordata > Aves > Charadriiformes > Burhinidae > Burhinus > Burhinus bistriatus. The sequence continues at coordinate 334,696 of VYXH01004956.1, forward strand.
TGGCATGTATTATGAAAATTCATGAATACCTTTCCATCGTCTACTCAGTGTTCATAATTTTACAGACTTCTGTCACATCCACCCTGTTGTTTTTATTCCAGACTGAGGTCCCTTTTAAAGTCTTTCCTCATCCTAAAGCAATAAGATCATCCTTGTTGCCTTTCTTGATTTGGTTTCAAGTTGTACTGTATCCTCTTGGAGATAGGGTGACCTGACCCACATATATTTTTTCACGTACTGACATATTAAAGATAAGCTCAATTAATCAGCCAGTCCTTTTGGAGAAAACCCCACTTGGTATTTATTTGCTGCATTGATAACTCTGGCAGCACCACAGAACTTTGAAATTGGATTTCAAGAGAATACTGGGAAAAAAAGGACTGAAAATCTGAAATAAGAAAGAGACAGAGCACAAAAGTGTTGCCTGTATCATCTGATGTTAGATGAGATGAGCTAGGGAAAGCCACAAAAGAGTTGGCAGGCAAAGTGTTGAATTTGCAGTCTTTGAGGAATCGTCTCAGTTTGAGTGAGAAACGGATGCCAAATTTACAAGTGACTGAATTTGTTTATCTATTAGAAAAAAAAATAATCTGGATAACAAGATTTCTATGTCATATAAACAACTTTTAATTAGGGCAAGTCTGATCTCTGAAACTGAATTCTGTGTTGGAGAACGAGACAAACAGTAAAACTGCCGTTCAGCCTTACTGAAGTGGTTTACACCAAGATGCTGCAGCAGCAAAAATATTATAAAACTGATCAGACCAGAGAAATCACCCTTTCCAAATTAGTGTATTTTCATAAAGTGCGTGATTCTGCCCCTTTATAGTAAACATGATCTTTGACATTACATTCAAGACATGCAAGGAGAAAATAGTTTCTCAGGAACATTTTCAAATCCTAATTTTTTATGGAATAGAAGTTTATAGTTCAGCCATATGAAATGGTCAAAATGTATTTCCGTGCTTTCTCTCGATCTATCACAAGTAATTCACCCTTCTTGCTTTGTGATGGAGACAAGTGTATTTTCAAGCACTATCAGGAGCACCCTGAAGCTGCTTCAGAAGTTACTATATGAGGCTGCCTATAAACAAATGTCTTTGTGCATCTTTAATATCACACATTAAGATTAAAATTACAGCCATTACAGCTCTAATTCTGAAGTGTCATTTCACAGCTAAGAATAATAATCGTTCATTTAAACTTTCTGAGGGATTTTGTAAACTTTCCAAACTCCTTCAAATGAACCTCTTTTCAAATTCTCACCTCCATTTGCAGTTCCTGTGTCGTCTGTGTATGAAAAGCTGGATATGGATGATAATGTCAGAGGGGGGGAACAATAGAAACAAGGACAATAGTTAAAGATGAACCTGTGCTTGGAGATCATTTACTGTGTCCAGTTCTGGTCCCCACAATTCGAAAAAGACATGGACAGACTGGATAGGGTCCACTGGAGGGCCAGAAGTATGATCAGAGGGTTGGAGAACCTGCCCTGTAAGGGAAGACTGAAGGTTAGGTCTTTTCACCCTGGAGAAGAGAAGGCTCAAGGGGTGACCTCATCACAGTATTCCAGTACTTAAAGGGAGGTACAAAGGGGACAGAGGCTCTCTCCTCACAGAGAAGCCACATGGAGAGAGAGGTCAAGGGTCAATGAGCACAAGTTGTACCAGCAGAGGTTTCACCTAGATGTAAGAAAGACATCTTTTACAGTGAGAACAATCTATCACTGGAACAATCTCCCCAGGAACATGGTGGAGTCCCCCTCAGTGGACATTTTCAAGATGGGATTGAGACAGGGTGCTAGATAATCTCATCTAGGCTCCCTTTTCCATGAAAGCTTGGACCAGGTGACCTTTCAAGGTCCCTTCCAACCTGGGTTGTTCTATGATTCTGACAGGTTTGCTGTGCAACTAGAGCAAGACCAGAAGCTGATGTGTCCCCACTTGTGTTTAATATGGTCATCAGATCACAGGAGAGTTCAGAGCTCCAAAATTGGCCACTCGAGGCCAACCACGGCTCCTTGTTCTGAGACGTGCAATACTTAAAAATGTCTGTTATTTTCACTATGGGCACTCTTGGGAGGACAGAGGGAGTAGATGGTAGCACTATTAAGATACATTTTCTTTTTAAGGCTCTCTGAAATTTTTCTGTTAATTGTTTTTCCAAGTGGAAACCAAGTTTTTGAGAGAACACATCAAACCCGCTTTCTCCAGCTGTGTGCAAGATATTGGCTCAGTGCTAACTCAACATGGAAACCATCTCTTCTTTTATATCTATGCTGCAGCCCCAAGAGAAGCCTGGTCTCCATGCCATATCAAGCTGAGACTCGCGTCAAGATGCTGTGGTTGTGCGTAAGTGACCGAAATCTGTCATGTCACAGCTCAGTCCCAAAAGCCCTTGGGCTTCTCTTGCCTCTCTAGCTGCTTTCTTGTGTAAGTGGTAGGATAACCAAACACCATCTGAAAATCCAAAACTTTTGTGAAGCTTCAAACATGGAAATACTACAGCACTGGGGAGGGTGTCACAAATTAGGAAGGGTCACAGTGGGAAGCAAACCTACAGAGACACAGAAATCTGATCACCTTCAATGCAGAGAAAGGGAACTGGAGCCACCCTTCTGCAGCTCAGCTCTTGATAATTTTAGACACACTAAAATGCAATTAAAGTGATCTATTTTTGTATAACTGTCTTACGGAGGATAGATCTAAGTCTACTTGCAGGCTGGCCAGAAAGAGGAATGGTGATGTACCAGTATATTATTGCAATGATTGATTTCAGGTGAACCAACGGCACCAAATTTATTATTATTAGCTGCTCACTTTGGTTTGTCATCATATTTTTCCTGCCTTGAAAGTAATTTAATGTAATGTACTGTCGTGTTCTCCTTCTTGCAAGAGTTTGTTTGAAAAAACTGCTACGGTGCAAGAAACACTATCTACTGCCACTGGGATCTGAGAAGGAATGGCAGCAAATGTGCTTCCCTCACTGGTCCATCTAGCTGGTCGGATTATAGACTTCTACTATAGCTTAAATGAATAAAAGCCCTTTTAGGTTAACAAGAGAAGCAGAAATGTGAACTGAAGATATGTATTTGCATTTACCATGTTATCAACCTGAAAACATGTCAACTGTTTCCCTGTAAGGTTTTTCTTGTTTTCTGATATTTTTGCATTTTAGAAATCTGAACACAAGTGCATGCGTGCACACACACATATGCACACACGCACACACACTACTTAAAACTATGTCCCTGTTAATCTCACCCTTGCATTTTGCAAGCCTAGGCACTCAAAAGCACTGTCACTGTCAGTAACAGGTCTATTCTGATGCGCTACCAGTTTTTCTGCTTGTAACACTTTTTTGAAGATGAAGACTGGTGTCTTAGACTGCCTTCGAGGTGTCATTTTTCATCATTTGCCTATAAAGAGCAGTTTCAATCTGGCCAGGATTACAAGGCAGGGGGAGAGGACAGCCCTGCACCCGTGGGGGTGGATATTGGGTTGTACTGGTGTTCTGCTGATGCTTAAGTGACCCACACTCCATCACACCCTGGAGCCCTTGCCTGGAGGTACTTTGAGCTGGAGGCAGTAGCCACACAGCTGCCTATCAGTTCTGAGCTGGATAAAGCCCTCACAGGCTGTTGCGCATCAATAATCAAAGCACCTCTGTCGGCCGCTCCAATTTACAGCCTTGATAGACGCGGACCTGCAGATGCAGAAACTGAAGAAGCCGTAAGGGCCTCCCAGATGGTCTCCTGTGAGGCCAAGAGAGACCTTCTCCCATGTGTACGGCATTTTATAACGCTCTGGAAACTCTTGTACTACATAGACCAACATACTTGTACATGCCTGTGTCTTCATAGACACAGGACTTCCAACAAACTCTTTGGTTCTTCCAGCTTTAGAAGACTGGAATTAACTTTTCCACAAGGATAAATTTCCCATTTCTGTCCTGGGCAGAAAATCATATCCTAGGCATGGGGAAGGACTGAACACTCTCTTGTCCCCTGCATCTCAGCTGAACACAATCTGTTCTGGGAAGCTCGAGAAAGGAGAGGTTTATGTGGGCATATTGCTATTCCTGCAGCTGTAAGTGCTATTGGAGGATTCTCAGAGCTCTTGGTAAGGGCAGATGTATCTCCTGATAAGTGGGAAAAATGTAGGAAATAGCTCAGAGGGTCACCATGTCACTCAATCTGTTTCTTATGGGGTCCTGCATAACTATCCACTGGTGTCCATGTGCCTAGTGGGTGGAGGAAGTGGGTAACCGGGTTCACTAAACTCTCTCCTCCTTGCCTTCTAGCCTGAGTGACCACAAGGTCAGAGAAAGCCACTGAGCTGAGTAGCCAAAAGGAATAAGCTGTCGTGCCTCTGCACTAAATATTACCTCAGTACAGCATCCAAATGCTTGTTTCTTAGTGTCTGGCTGCCATGAGGCCCCAGGGATGGTCCCCCAGCTGGCAGGTTTGTGGCACAGCACTAGCTCAAGAGAAACCAATATCTCAAGAGAAATCCTGTTCTGTTGGCGCCTGTGCTATTTATCATATTATTATCAATATTACTACTATATAATACCATAACCCGATAGAATAAAATAAGCTTCCCCACAGGTTTGTGGCATGGATTAATATGGGTAATATTCAGAGCGATAAGAACAGCTATCTAGTGTATTGCCCTAATGCTGAAACATTAGATGATTTGAAATAGGGTGATCAAGTTCTTACCATCAATAAAGGCTTTAAATTGTAACTTTTGGCATTAATTTAATATCTCTACTTCTAAAAGAATGGAAAATAAGAGGTATTATCAGCTCTTTTTTTTTCCCCTGCAGCAGAGTCTCAACCCAGCAGCAATCTCAGAAGGCTTCACAGAAGGTGGGAAAAATGGGAGCAAGAACAGTTGCAGCCAAAGTGCAAAGGCAACCTCACCCCCAGCTGAGAAGACCTGCGTTTGATGGTGGCACTGATGCCCTCAGGGATCTCTGATCATTCCACCTCTCTTTTGTGTCATCTTTCACCACGTAGATGTAAGAGGTCAGGAGTTACAGCTATCTTGTCTTTATGTTTTTCCTAGTCTAAGCAAGTCAAGACCAGACCCTAACTGGAAGAAAAAAATCTGGGGACAGATTTATTTTAAAAGTAGCCCTCTGCTCCCCCCCAGTAACTCAGTGACGATGGTTTCCTACATAAAGACTTGGGCAGATTCATTTTTAGAAAATATGGAGTCTGGAGAATTGTGTGAAAAAACATAATTCATTCTTATTGTCTTTAAAAATTCAGTGCAGTCCCAAGACACTCCCTCCTCTACTAGCAGCGATATATTCCCAATATCCTCATTAGTGAGCTTCGGGAGAAATAAAGTAAAAAAACCTTCAGGAGATATAAGGGGAAGAAAACAGGAGAGTACAAAAGAAGCCCCAGCCAAGCAGCTAAGAATAGCAGCGATTCAGCTCAGGCTAAAAATATCTATTTCTAGTGACAGGATCCAGACGTGGAATGAATGCCAGTTCATGCCACTCAGCTCTGACCCAAGCACATGCGGTGAGAGTGTAAGCAAAGAAATGATGATTAAACAGAGTTATAAAACTGTGACTCATGGGATCAGAAAGCAGCAGCATTCCAGTTCCCACGATGAAGAAACCCAGCTAGCTGGGCTCACTTGTGAAATAATAAAACAGGCCAGTGCTTTTTATATCCCATAGCTTTAATAGCACGGGAATGTTAAACATGCCTTTGTCAGAGATTAATCTCTGCTTTCCAAGCTCCTTTCAGCTCTCCGTGTCAGCTGTGAGCTCCTGAACTCACTGCAGGTTTCCTGCTTTGCTTCCAGTGGAGAGCAGAGCCGGAGAGCTGGCAGCATTTCTGGCTGGCTGCCCTGGTGCTTCGCCACCCCGGCCAGCTTGAAGGAGTGCTGGGGAGGACAGTTTGAGTCGACAGAAGAGCAAGGGGAAATTTCTTTTCCTGGAAATATCTTTGCTGACTTGCAGCTTCCCTGTGCTGGTGTTATTATTTCCAGCACAGCCGTGGGCCTGATGAATACGGGCCAGAAGCAATTATGGTGGGTCCTAATTGCAGGGTGCACATCATGTTAGATAATGCTGAAAGAGGAGGGCAGGGAAGGAATACAGCCTTGTTAAACTCACCCTTGGAAAGATGCGTAAGTGAAATCAAAATGCTTCAGCTGCGTAACGCGCCTGGGTACACTCATGGGCACCCCACACCTGGGCAGTGTGCCCCTGGCAAGACCAACGTTAATAGAGCTTTTCTTTAGCAACTGCACAGTGCGATACTGGGGCAAAAAAATTGGAAGAGCAGTGGACTTGGACTACAGCAGAGGGGAGAGAGAGCCCTGAGGCACAGAAGAGCTCTGCTTGCTCCTTCTTCCCTACACACCTGGGGAAAAAGGATGAGCAGCTCCCACTTTAACATTCTGTCTCTGAACCCCTAAGGCTGAGAATAAACAGGGAGAGAATAAAAAGGCTGCCCTACCAATGCAGATCTGGGGAAGGAGAAAGGACCTTCTTGTCACTCCCCTTAGTCCTTGGAGAAAAACTTCTGGGGCTGGAAGATGATCAAAGGGGCAAGGGAACACAGAGCTCCTTTGTTGCAATGAGCCACGCTGGGAAGTGACTCCTGGTACCTTCACTGAAGTCACTGTAACTGGACTTAGCTGAATTACATGGTGAGAATCATGGCTGTGGGACCCAAACACCTTTGCGTGGACATATCCTAGAGACCTGGCAGCACTGCAAACATCTCAGCCTGCAAACATTAGGGACCAAAAGATGGACAAAAGAGATACTTAAGTCCCACTTTGGACATACTTAAATACCACGTCATGCTCATTTTGGCGTCCTTTTTGTTATTTGTGAGCTTCTGGGGACTTACAGCACCCTGGGGCAAAGGTAGGTCCTTGTGCTTATGGAAGGAAGACCTGGGAAGGTGATTAGGGAGCAGGCAGGGTGCTCAGTGTAGTCCAGTATCTCACAGATTAAGGATGATGTCCCAAAGGGAGGCAGAGCTGTCACAGATACGGCCATGAGTCCAGATCAATCACATTGCTGTTCAAGTCATACTAAACTGTCGGTCTGTGCGCAGAATGATGCCAATAAAAGCTTGGGATAGCCAATAAAAGCAACCAGTGTTGCAGGTAACAGGGAATTAATCTGGCACATAGTTTCTTGCTTGTGGAACAAATTACCTGTTAACCGGGTGCAGTAAAAGCTTGATGTATCCTACTTTTACGGCACCTTAAACATACAAGGAACTCCTCTGAACCTGGTCATGCCCTTCCAGAACACAAGACATAAAAATCATTTTTTTTGTTTGTTCAAGATGTAAAAGAAACCTGGACTACCAGAACATATGAAGCCCCAAGCAGTACACTTATGATGCCCAGTGCCCTCACTCTTGCAGGGAAGCTGGTGGGTCAAACAGAACAGGTAACCAGGGAGCTCGCAATGACATCTTTATTGCAACGGTAAGACTGACTGATTTCTCTCTTCTCTACCTTTCTGAAACTTACTGGCTCTTTCTAAGTTCCAGGCTCCTCAACTTTGTCAAGACTGGTCAAAAAGTTGGATTTGAGAAGTACTGGAAGGCAATGACTCACAGTCGGACAGACAGAAATGCAGTTGCATAAGCTTTGTCCTATTGGAAAAGAGGCTTAAACAGTCCTCTCTACTCACTTTCTTTTTATTATCAAGATCACTTCAAAACAAGATAAAAATTAAAGATAAAGCAAAAGTGGCTGCTGCTTAGAAATTATGTTGGGTGTTTCCACCCGTATTTCAAGTGACCAAAAGTCTATACAGTTTACAAGAAAACATATTTGTTAGAAGGTTTAGGCTGCACCCCTGAGAGCAGGCAAAGTGTGGTTCTGTCTGATGATAAACACTGTAAGTAACATCGCAAAACGCATCTGTTTTCCTTCCAGAATGTCAAAATTTAGATGCTCTAAACTGTAGCAGCCAACTGTGTATTTTGATAATGGTACTTCATTCATAGAAGAACTGTGTCAAAGCTCTTGATACATCTTTTGACCTTGTGGTAAATCATCTTCCCATTTGCAGACATTTGAGTGATTATCTAGGAGTTAATTGTGTGCCACAACATTCCTGAATTATGTACTTCAACCTACTTTCAATGTATCTGAACAATGTCCCTGGTTATAGGAGTAAGAGTGCTGGAAAGCCCAAACCACGACAAACACGATTGTCTTTCTGTACCACAAGGACTGCATTTAATTTTTCAGTCCTTTAAAATTATTGTTATTCTGTTAAAATACACAAAGAATAAATGTAAATCCCTTCCAAAGTGAATGACCCAACAAACAAGCAATTTTACCTCCTGCTAAAAACTCCAGTATATTCCAGATTCCTCCCTTCAGCTACTCCCCAACCACTATTGAAAACTTAATGGTCCCTGCAGGCTCTCCAAAAAGAAAATAAAGGTCAGAGTCAAGAAAACATGGAAATTAGTCCCATGCCTTCCTCATTTTTGAAGCTGCAGTATGTGAAAAGGTGAATTATTGTGAAGATTAGCACTCACTAGCCTGACCTCTTCTCCGTTTCTAAATGGCATATGTATAGTTTGGCCACTTTTTTCCTACAGATTATTTGCTGTTAGAGCAGCTGTGAAAATGGAAATTTAATAGTAGCTGTATGGCTATTTTGAAGACCTGATTCCATCCCAGGAAATCCTCTATTCCATCCCATTTCCCTTCTGGGAAGAAATCCATGTAGCTGTTTGCAATGCTGGTATGACGTATGCCCACGTCCTGGACCGCTCTGACAACTGCTGTGGCAAATAAAGCAGACCAGCCCTACTTTCTCTGGTTGGCAAGGACAGTGCTGGAAAACAGCACTGGAAGGAAAGGACAGAGACGACCTCACTGATCATGCCTCTGCTCAGCACTGTCGTTTCAGCTCCCCAGCTCGCACCGGGCCAAAAGGCTTAAAGCTACGTCAGTCCACAAGACTGCAGATCTATAGGGTGTTAAAGCTGACATCCAGATTTTCATGCCCAGATCACTCTGCTTGCCTTTTAAAAGCTTGCCATGGGTGAGGGATGTTTTGTTGCCTATCAGGCTAGAAAGGTTGAGAGGAGACAGGCAGCGATCTCTGTGTTCAGCCCCGGCGCCTTCATTCTCTGAAGTGTGACAGCTCAGCCTCTGATCCAGCTGCCTGCCTGTAAATGAAAAGCATCAGAAAGCATCTTTCATCAGGCTAAAATTGAAGAAGATAGTTGTACAGAATATATATATATATAGACACACAAGTAAGCAGGAATGTAGTCCAAGAGTATTAATAATTACTGACTAATGATCTCTGACACAGTATTAGAGGGTGAAGAGGTAAAGTCTCAGTCTAGTCCATTAATCCACCCAAGCAGAGTGCTCGCAGTTGCAATATTGAATTAGCTTTTTCTGTGACCCAGATATACTGGAGAAGGAAGATTTCAGGATGGAAAGATGGTCTTTAGGATTTTGCACTGCCAGATCATCCAACAACTGTTTAACTTTCGTCTTAATAAGAAAATTGTGCATTGATCCCCATTCAGCAGTTCTCACCCTTTTGGTTTCAAAGCATTTTGCAAAGTCAGCAACTGCTGGGATTACTTTGGCTCAGGAAACACTTCGCTCACCATGGAAATCAGGCGGTGTGTGGTATAGAGATATAAAAACAAGATCCCATAAACAATGCTTTCTCTCTTCCTACCCAGAAGCACAGAGGGGTGCTACATAGGTGGGATGGAGCCACTCAAGCTCGATGCCAACCACAACACAGTCTCATGATGAGCACACCACAATTTTTAATGCTTTTTTTCCATCAGGCCCATTATTTATGTAAGACATAGAGTAAGCAAGGGACTACCAGGTCAACTCGACCCCATACAGCGCTCGCAGACCAGTCCTCCATCTCTGAAGGATCCAGAAGGTTGAAGAACTGTCCCCCAGCGCAGCCACGCAATGATTTTCCCCAAAAGATGTCTTCCCTCAATCCTCTTTCAGGTATACCAATATAGCTTGTGACCCAGAACTATAAACTAGAAATCCATTCCAGAATGCACAAATGTTTTTACTCTGTCTATTTTGGTTGCAGGTACTGCTGTTATAGACACCATTGCCTTTTCCTAGCTCCTTTTCAGTTGTCCCTGAAAAACAGTTGTTTAAAATACCCGAGCCCTGTTCCTTTGGGATATCTGGTCCATTCCTCTGCAGGAAGCTTCACTGCAGGGACAAGAATAATTCAGATTTCTACACACTCCCTCAACATATGCCATCAAGATTTCTTTTTCAAGAGGGGAACAAAAAGTCCAATCTATAGAAATCTTGATAAAGCATTTCTATTCATAAGATTAAGGATTTCAGTCTTCAGGCTATATACTTTATGTCTGTTCCTAAATGTCCAAGTGTCCCTTGAGTCTGGTTGCTTTGACATCTGTAACACATGTTGACTTAGAGCATTGCAGAATGTGCTGGATTTCCTACGGTTGTGCAATTTCATGTCAACCATCTGCTCAGACCTTGCTTTTCTTCCATGTGCAGCCTGGTTGAAATCAAAATTGGCAGAATCAATATCTACGGAAAGACCAGAGAAGTTAATAAAAGAGTTAAAAGTGCAGGGATTTTGAAGGCAGCACAGAGTTGCTCTGTTTTCCTGTCAGTTACCTTAAGTTTCCACAGCATTTGAGTTATACTCCTTAAAAATGTATCTACAAAAACATCCAAGCACATTTTGTTCCTGACTTTTTTGGCTGTGCAAGGAAAAGTGACCAACTGGCTTTCAAATAATAGCTCTGTATATCTCTTCTGAGGTATATGCTTGGCTTAAGCAGAAAGCAAATCCCCTCTCAATGAAAGGGAGAAGGTTCTATCTGTCCATATCTCTGTCACCAAGTGCCATGAAGATATGGCACAGAGTTAGATGGGAAGAGGAAACTATTGAATGGGAGCCTCTTCTCATGAATGATACATTTCTGGAGATGCCACCTCACACAGATATTAAAGATTCCTAGTAATCTTGAATGTTTTGCTGCAGGTTTAAACAGTTCATTTCATCAGTTAGCCCTATGGTCAGTGCTGTATGCCCGGCTGCCGTGGGCTGGATGTGGTGTTTGCAATGATCTTGTGCACAAGTGTTGTTCCAGCAATGTTACAGAAGCAAAATACACAGGAATGACATCAGGTGCAAAGGCAGCACAAATCGTTTTAGCGAGTATGGTTTTCATTATTGGCAAGGATGATTCATATCTTCCCAAAAAATGGGCAGTAAAATGTACGCTCCAAGGTAGCTGCCTATACACACATAAAATAGGCAAATGCTGAGGAGTGGGGGGAAGCATATTTGTTGTGTCAAGTAGCAAAGGAAGAAAAATGTTCCCAGCTGAACAGAAAGCAGAAAATAAAATAGCAGGCATCAGTCTCCAGGTTTTTTAAGCTGTCTACTTCTGCTGGTGAATCAGGAGACAGAAGGGACCTTTCATTGTTTTGAAACTCATTCCTTGATCTTTCTGTTGTGGAAAAGGGAAGGCAGAAGGGCAGCATGATTAGACCAAGCCAGAATGATATATCAAACTTGGCTACAAAAAGCCCTTGGCTAGCAAGAAAACTCAAGGGTTTTTATGGGTGGAAGGCCACGGTTTGCATACAGCAAATGCCAAATCAAAGTATATCCTTGCCTGAGTGGGTAAAAAACCTATCATGTGTATGGGGATGGTATCTAATAATTATATACCAAACCCACTAACAGAAATCGTTAGTAGCTATTTCTAATTTAGACAGAAATTGCATGTTTGATGGGATATCACTAGTTTAATTTGTGATGAATCCAGCACATATTGAGCTGTAATTACTTGGGTCTGGATAAACTCCTGAAGGATGCCATGTGATTACTAAAGGTGCTTTAAATCTCTTTTCCATCAGAGTTTCATGCTCCTTCCTAGTTTACCCACAAATACTCACAAAAGCATGATTCTGTGACCTTGTTCATATTTTCAGTTGTTGAAGTTCAGTGCCACTGCTATGGGATATTTATAGCAACTTGAGAAATACTAAAGCCTTGCTTACAGTGAGATTAGAAATACAAACTTTCCTTAAAACTTATTCATGACACTTTTGCCCTTTACAACATGATGGCACATCCCATTCAGAATCTGGTTTCATTCCTTTCTAGGTAAGAATTTAGTATCACCTTTATTACCCCTCTGCTCAAGTTGTTTTATAACAATTCGTATTTCTTTAGAATACCTATTGATCCATGAAGAAAATACTGAACAAGACTGGCTTGTTTAAGAAATACTTTTTTCCTAAGTTTTGCTAGCTCTACTCATTTTATCATAAAACTCTTAATACTTGATGTTTTACTTAAAAGCAGAGCTTCTGGAATCACATGGTGATGTGAAAAAAGCTTTTTAAAAAAAGCTTTTCCCACAGGGTTGCAGAATGAAACACTGGAAACATTCATATCACAGGTTTTGGAACTTGATTTACATTTGAAACTTTGGAAGGGGATCCTGTCTGCAGCTAGGTAAATAAATATTTGTATTAATAGAAATAAAGCAAAAATCTTGTTTTCCTTAGAGGTATTTTGAAAAGAAACTACTGCTGTTGTCTTTGTAAACCACAACAATTTTTACTTTGACCTTAATATTTGACTGTCCATCCTGTTCATAATATTTCAGAACCTGTTAATACTGACTGTAGGGAGGTCTACAATAGAAACTTATTAGCATGCTCAAGATTATTTTCAGCTCAGCATGAAGCAGGATGTCTCAGTACTCATTACAGTAACACCCTGCTGGTTTTGAGTCTTAATTAGTCGTTGATAAGGCACTTTTTAATTTTGAGGAGAAAGATGATATACACTTCCTCAATATTATTACTTATTTGCTTACTTTTCCACTTCTGGATCTTTTACATCATCATGTCCTATTTTAAAAAGAAAAAGCATGAATAGACTGTTTAATGACTAAGCTGAGCTCACAATTTACAGGTACTGGTTAGTTCACTCCTCATAGCAGTTTATGATAACATCAGGTGTATATATCTCTGTAACAGCTATGTTGAAAAACTGAGCATTCACCTACTGATTTGAAGAACTGGTTTATAAAATTAGCTGTAGAGGCAAAATAGTAAATAAATCAATAAGATGACTGCATAATTCTCATGTCAAATGCTCAATGAATGAGCCAAAGGAAATCAGTCTACCAAGAAAATGCTTGACAGGGTCAAAGTAAGAACTGCAGCTAGGGTGCTAAATAAAGTTGAAGTCAGTTTTGATTCATTTCCCTACACCCTAAATACACTCATGTTGTAAATAGAACAAGGGAGGGAAGAAAGGTCTAAGGTACTTTCTGTATCTATGAACTCATGCCCATATCCTGGCACAAACAAAAGGTCACATTACCCCGTGTCCTTACATGTGCTACTGCTTGTGTCCTACCGCTGCTAGGAGCCTGAATGCGTGCTAATAATAACCGCACAATCTAACCTTCCTTCGTGAGGCATGGAGTAAAAGTGCTAAGTATCATACAACAAGGCCCAGCATGCTCAGAAAACAAATGGACTTAGCCAGCTAAATTCAGGCCTGGGCACTCCGGTTGATATTGACAGCAAGTGGGCACAGTCAAACCAAAGAGCTCATCTGGAGTAAACTGCTGAAATGATCCCCATGGATAGCTTTCAGCCTCCTTTTTCTGACAGTGCGCTTCACATTTGATTCCCTGTTGCATGGGCAGCCCATCCTCCTGGCATGTGGCTGCAGTGGGAATGCCGGGATGAGGGGTCTCCTGGGATGCTGGAGAAAATGTGTGGTTCCTCAGGACCTCAGGATGGGGAAGCCATGTTGCTCCAGCAGTGTGCCCAGCTCACCCCACTGTACTCCAGGTACAGAAATGACTGGTATTTCTGCTCCAGAAGTTAACCACAGTGCTTTGCTCTTGGAGAGCGTTTGGCTTGGTGTTGGAAAACTCTCCAATGAGTGCAGCAATCAACAGACATGCAGGGCCATGTGGTGCGTCTGGCTGCACTGCATCAGGATTTTGAGCAGCGCACAGGAGATAACAGACCAGGTCCATGAAGTGGGTGTCTCTTTCTATTCCAGAGTGATAGATGAAATATCTCCTGGGCCTGCCTCCCTGCCTCTCCTCCATCTCGGGCTCTCAGTGCACATCCCCATGGCAGTGCAGCAGGTGAGACTGGGCACAGTGTGTGAAGCTAAAGCCAAAAAAAAATTTTTATTCCACCTGTAATAATGATCAACAGCAGATGCTTTAGGAAGAAGGACAGGGAGCCACAATATAATGCTGTGCTGGTGTACTGGGTCTGGCTGAGGTGGAGTTAATTTTCACCAGACCAGCCCTCTTCGTGCTGTGCTTTGTATTGGTAGCTAGAAAGGTGTTGAGAGCACAACAGTGTTTTGGCTACTGCTGAGCAGTGCTCGCACAGTTTCAAGGCTGTTTCTCCAACATTCCCTACCACCACCAGTAGGCTGGGGGTGGGCAAGGTCTTGGGAGAGGACATAACCAGGACAGCTGACCCAAACTGACCAAAGGCATATTCCATACCATATGACATCTGCTTAGCAATAAAAGCTAAGAGAAAGGAGGAGGAAGGGGAGGCATTCATTATTTACGATACTTGTCTTCTGGACCAACCACCATGCATACTGAAGCCCTGCTTCCTGGGAAATGGCCGGACATCACCTGCTGGTGGGAAGTAGAGAATAAATCTTTTGTTTACCTTTGCCTCCACACACGGCCTTCACTTTTGCTTTATTAAACTGCCTTTTTCTTGACTCACATTTTTTTTTTTCCATCTTATTTTCTCTCCTGCTCTGTCCTGCTGAGGAGGAGAGTGATAGAGTGGCTTGCTGGGCACTTGGCCTCCAGCCAAGGTCAATCCACCACACCTGGAGAACTCCAGGAAATTGCTGCTCAGGTTTGGGGGGTTAATAATTAATAATTAATTGTTCTCCCATCTTCAAGGAAACACTTGTTCAGTCCCATGTAAAATCCTAGTGTTCATAACATTCTGCAGTAAGAGTCTTACCATTTAGCTGTATGTTGCAGGAAGAAGTCTCTCATGCTTCTTTTGAAGCTGCTACGTAGTTGTCCTCATTCATGCTGTGAAGACACACTCACCTTTTGTTCTTCATTTGGTTCTTCTGTTTGACCCATGATTTTACAGACTTCTGTTGGACAGCCAAGCAGACGTACTGATTATCAGGGATGCGCCACTGACACCAGTGATCACTGGGACACAAAATGTTTTCAAAAGCTTTGGGCAAGGACATTTTCCCCCAAACTGACATGGTCATGCTAGCAGCGTTGTTGTGTTCATTGTGTTTCTGAAGGTCCCACTATACTCTCACTTCCTTGGGAAATGAAGAAATATATCAAAAACAACAATCTGTCCTACATCAAGGAAAGAATATGTTGTTAAAGGAGCAGATGCTGGATGATCATGGTGTGAGCCTCCAGCAATTTAAGTGACCAGTGGAAAGGTTGTACAAACAGGCTGGAAGCTACCTAGCAAACATTTCTGGTATCAATGCACATCGTGTTTTGCATGCTGTTTGAGAGGCCAAGAGAGACATGCAATTGCTGGGGTTGTGGGGACAAGCCATCTGCTGATTTCCAGCAGCCAGCTGTGGTGCAGGGACAAGAACCAGCCGAGACGCTGGGAGAGCAAGGAGAGCCTGAACCACGCAGTCTGACATAGCTGCTTGTGGCAAATATCACAGTGTGATACTTTGTGCCGGTAAAGTCAGGAGCTGTTTTTTCCTTTCCTTGGAGAGCCCTCCAGATTCAGAAAGTAGGAGTTATACTGTGCACCTGCACCAGAAAAGAGGAGAACTTGGCTTTCCACACAACAGGGATCCATGCAATGTCAGTACTGAAACTGCTTGGAAAACAAAGTGCCTCCTGGGACCCTATGAAATTCTGGATGCGTTCACTAGTTTTACTCTCCACTGGAGAAAGGGTCTTCCCAAGAGGTTTCTGACACATCTCACCAAGAAGGGAAGGCATATGGAGGAAGACATGGTTGTACCCAGTACAATGCCTCCTGAGACAGCCCTTTGCTCTCTGTCTCTTTGAAGTGCTCAAGTTTGCTGTGCAGGAATCTGGAAGACAATTTTGCATACCTCTCAGAGCATTTCTCTCTCTTTCAGACCTACTTTCAGACTTTGAAGCTTCATGTTTTCCTGTGAATGTCTCTTGTTATACATTTTCTTACTTTATTCTGGAAGATCTCAGCAGGTGTAGCAAGAACAGTTCTTCAAGATAGTCTGAACTCTAGGGTAAGGCAAACAGCTTGTGTGTTGTTGCTAAATTCAAAGAGGTTAACATCAAAATATGAATATAACTCCCCAAAACATAGACAAACAAATTCATATCAGTATAAATACCTCTGTATTCATGGCTGTTGAACAGCAACAGAGCTCAGTGAGACCACGGGCACGCTTCTGGATCTTCTAATGATGTGGGTGTGGATGGGCTGTATGACTTGAGGAAAAACAGTGCAAGCTATGAATTTTCTGATGTGCAATGGAGAGCATGATGTCTATATGCTTTGGGGGGATACTATATGGCAGACAACGTGTGAGACATCCTGTAGCTGCCTACCACCACCATATTGTAATTACTGTCCCTCAACGACCCATCCTCTCCAGGATCTCTAGAGAAAGGTCCCTGAAGCGGTGAGAGGAACAGGGCAGCTCTGCCTACAAACATCCAGGCTGCGAGCAAACACCAGCTGGGTGAAAAGTCCAGCAGGGTTTTTCCAAAGAAGCTGAAAATTGTACAAGCAGAGATAAACCACAGCCTTTACAAATGACAAAAAGCTGTGATCCTGGCCAAGTTCCGCCCCTTCAGCAAATCAGACATGTACTGGTTTGGCTGTTTTCAGAATCTAACGGCAACGTCCAAATAGTGTATTATAAAAACTTGTGTTCAAGCACTTTGCAACCCTTTTTTCTACAAACTTTTGTGATCTGAATGCACAATTATTGGTTGTTCACAAATCCTTTTCTAATTCCAGTGTATTTCTTAGCAGGAAGATACTGTCACCATAGCTACCCTGAATGCTTCAGTATCACTCTACACATAGCTTACCATCAGGGAAAGCTGATTTATTCATTTGAAATGTGTTTTGTTGGATTACATTCCCACAAAAGCCCAAGTTTTTTATGCAACAAAGCTGATTACAAAGTATTGACGTGGGAAAACATTTTGGCTGCTCTCTCCTGGTTTTACTTCATCTGTCCTGAATTGTGCTGCCAGGTCATGCCCTTAAAATTAGTGAGTTATTTCAGGAGCAAAATTCCTTTTGTCCCTGCCAATGTACTGTCATCTGCCATCCAAGTGGGGAAAGAAAGTGACTTTTTGGAGGCTCTGAAAAACACATGAAAATTTATGGATTCGGTGAACTCTGACCCTGCCTCAGAAGGTAATTTGTCATCCTGTTCATCTGAGTACCAGTGAGGTCTTGGCTCTCTGATGGTTTGTATCACCTCCTTCCAGCCAATTCTGATGGCTCTGAGCTGGAAAGTGATAGTGTCACGGACACACTGTTTTGTTCCTGAGTGCATGCAAAAGCGAGCTAGCCACCATCTGCGAAGAGCAGGAGGCACTGTGAGGGACTGGAACACTTCCAGGTACCACAGCTTCTGGGCAGGACAAAAATGGGGGGCACAGAGACCGTAGGATTCTTGCTGGAGGAAGGCAAGCATGGGTGCTTCAGTAAACAGCCACGCTTGGGGCTAGTAGTGGGGCTCAGCAAATGGTTTAACATCGCTTGGCAGCACTTCAGTGTGTTGTCAGCATGACTCAAGCTGTGTCTGCCAGCCCATGAGGACATTAGTGAGGCTGGTGCAACTTGGTAGGGCAGGGCAAACCCGAGTAGGTTGTTGCCCAGAGTCCTGCAAAGAACACGATCCATCAATATCAAACATCTCATAACAGAGCACTGTAGATAGGAGGGGTGATCTCACAACCTTTACGTACAAGAGTAAAGCAGACAGGAATATCCATCTGCTTAAGCTACATTCACAGAGTGAACCATGGCAGATATTTAATAAAACATGGGCCAGCAGTAGAGGTGATGTAAGTCCATGTACATTAGCATCACTGAGATCAGTGTTCTTGACTATACCGATACTGCTGCTAGTATGATGAAGAATCTAACAGGGACAGAGTGGAAAAGAGAGACAAATATCTGCATAAAGTCTTTCTAAATAAAAGCCAGGTTTCCAAGAAACCACAAAAATGAAGATGGGTAGAATTATACCCTGCAGTTAAGTTTCCTCAGTCTGCAGATGGGATCCATTTTTCCTAAAAATCCAGGTGTCAGGAGATAATTCACGGTATCCTAAAAGCAGTGCTTAAGTCATCTGAGATGACAGTCCTTCCAGATGTGCTTGTCTGCCTCCCTTAGCTATCTCTAAAATTTTAGAAGGCATGATTCCCATGCTATGAGGGAAACTGTATGCAGTACCTTACTGAAGTTAGGCAGAGAATGAACGTGGAGCTTGTCAATATTTTACCAGTCTGACATCTCAGGATGGCTAGCTGTCAGTCTCCAGCCAACCACAAGCCTCTCTATTACAGAGGTTTCCTTTCCAACACCTGCATTTTCTGCAGAAGACAGCTTGTGCTGACAAATGGGGACAGAAGAAGCAGAGAAGCAGTTTCAGTCCCCATCTTTTCATCTGGCAACCAGACCTGTGGATGCCAATGACATAAAAAAGACTTCCCAAGTCCTGAACTCACAGATCCCAGAGATGTGCTTGCAGGTTGCCTAGGGCATCTAATGGACTGGGCCGTGCTCCACAGCCCTTCCAGTATGGCCTGTGGGGGTCAACAGCTGGCAGCCCTTCCCACCACCAAGAGCACAGGGTCATGTCTGGCATGTTGATGAACACCCAACACCTGATCCATATGCAGCAAGAGGGAGATGTTGACGCTGTCAGGCAGCTGCTATTCTTCTGAGTCTTCTGCCTTGCAGGAGAAACAGGGAAAACAAACAGTCCTTCTAAACCAACAGGGAGGAAATGTCACCATACTACAAGCTTAGATGTGTGACGGCCTAAGCCAAAGTAGCTGATGTCATATCAGAGAATGACCTCAAAGTCATGATCCACTCAAACTAGGAGCATGTTGCTGGCATGCAACTTCAACAAAACAGGTCAGGATTGACCATTGGCCTCCATTTGCACTGACCTCCTGAGGGTTTTTATGTGCAGAGGAATAACACTAGGAGTGCTTACACACCTTTGGCTATCACGTGCAGCTAAGTCAAATGCAAAAAGTAGCCACCATTCGCTGGAGATAATGAGTGCTTTTTTTCAGAGCCTGAGACATGGGTAAGGGCTTTTTGGGGGGGTGGGTTGTTGTCGGAGGGACTTGTATTCTCTCCCTTGCTTAGGCACATCTATAGATATTACAGGGAATCACAGATCAATCTCTCTTTTCATTCTATGGAAGGACACCTGTAAATTAAAAGAAAGGAAAAGCAAGAGCTAAGTGTACCAATTCATTATCCCCAGCCAGTCTTATAATGATAAGATCTCCTTCCCTCCAAAGCCTCCAAAGTGGAAATCTTTCAGTCCATCCCCAGCCAGCCTCATCCATTCCCCAAGCTGTCCCAAGCCCTGGCTATCCCCTCAATCCTGTTGTAAGGAGAACATACCAGCTGTGGGCATTGTGGGGTTGTTTGTAGCTGAGAACATTCAGAATCTGTGTCCCCTGCCGTTGCTATAAGCTTGCCCTCAGACACCCCTAACCACACCAAACCCAAGTACCAGGCAGCACGTGGGTGGCCAGCAACCAGCAGCGCTGCCACATTCATGCATGAGGCTCCAACAGTTTTTGGTTGCTTCAGTCACAGAGGAGGCAGGGAGGCTCAGTTTCCATTCTCCCAGCTCTTCTTGGAGGAAATTCCTTCTGGACCAGACCAGAGGGACATGGTCAGAGGGACATGGTCACCCTGGAGGATCTGTCTGACTCAGTGCCCCCAGCTCTGCTGGGCAGATCTGTAACAGCACATAGGTCTGGGTGACATGAAGGTTATGAAGATTTGTCAGCATCAGCCTGAAGTCACCTAAAAAATCTGTCGTTGCTGCAATACCCTTCCACAAATCGTTAATATAGCCAGAATCTGGGTCTACCTTGCTGTAATCACAGCTCCACCTGATGCTCCAGCCAGTTCCTTTTATTGTTAATTTTAAAGCTAATTACAATGGCTAAATCTGCACTTAAATATGAGCAGAAGCAATGGTCAAATCAATCCTATTTATGCTTACAGGATTTTATCACACGATGGCTCTTGGCTATAGGAATTAGCCTATACAGGGATGTGAACAGCATTTGGGGGTCTCTGAACAACTCATGAGCTAAATTGCCTGGCTAAAAATTAATTCATTGAAGCTCCCCTTGGAGGCAATTACCTTCCGCTGCCTATTAAGACAACACCTGACAAGATTATTTACCACCTCATTACATTGCTTTGTGTAATTCAGCTGCTTTGTTATCCACATTAAGCACTATTAGAAAACATGTACTTTGTGGCATCAGCTGGCTAAAGGATACCCACAGGCTTTCAGCAACAGTATGGAAGGATGATAAAACACTGAACGACCCCAAATTAGATGCAACTATCAAGGTACATACGGCCACATTTTGGCCAAGCACCACAGCTGCTGCTGGACATCTGAGAATATTCATAACAGATTTAACTGTCCCCAAAAGGAGGACAGCCTTGCAAGCTGGAAGGGAGATGAACTCCCCAAGCCACTGCTTTTGTGAACAATGAAAATCTTATCCAGTTGCTTTACTGTTTTGGGGATAAAAAAGTGATTTTTAGATCAAGACAAGAAGTCAAAATCTTGGAAACTTGAAACTACATGTCAAAAAAAGCTTTATGTCAGTGGCAAATATTTTGATATCTGTCGTGGTTTGGGCCAGATTGGCCCAATCCGGTGGAACGACAGATGCTCTCTGTCTCTTGCTCCACTCCTGAAGGGAGGCAAGAGAGCGAGAGGAAAAGAGAGACTTAAGAGTTTAGAGAGAACTAAACTACTTTAATGAAATATTAATAATAAGATAAGAAAAAGAAAATAATGAAATAGATACAAAACCGTATCAAGCTCCCAGGATGACAATCACGTCACCAGCAGGCACCGGGGAAGTCCCAGACTGGACTCAGTGACGGACGGGAACTGGATTCCGGATCAGGATCAAAGGCAGATGCACAGACAAGGAAAGAAAGAGAGAAAGGGAGAGAGCGACCCTTTGATCCCTCAGCTTTTATACTGAGCATGAGGCAGATGGGATGGAATACCCTGTTGGTCAGTTTTGGGTCACCTGTCCTGTCCGCTCCTCCCCACAGGTGTGACCTCTTTACGCTTTTCCGTTTCCGACCCTCCAACGGGGCAAGTAACAAAGTTGGCTGCCCTTGGGTGTTATAGCAATAAGGATAAGCAAGAACCTCTCTGCATACCGTTCCTTGGCATCAACTGTAAACATGGGTCTTATCACTCTGAGAGTGAACAGTTTCTGCACAACATGCCGTTAATTTCAGCAGTTAGAAGAGGCCTAGCTAAAAAGTAAAGTCACTGAACAAAATTGGTCCCGTTTTACCTCAAACCAGGACAATGTCATATCGCATTTGCCAAAAATATTAGCTTAAGTAGTTAAAAGCCATTTTGAGCTATAAATATCATCTTCTTGTGTCAGAAATATCATCAGCTCTTTTAAAATTGAAACACCTGTCAAGGCCAAAGTTCTCTTGTGAAGAACTTCAGTTTTGACAAGTATGAATTTTTTTGTCTTTTTATTTATTCTGTAGATACAAATTCTAAATGTATACATCTTCTGTAAATCAATAATGACCTTCACCAAAGAATAGTTCTCAGATCATTTATACACAGGAACAAAGCACATACAGAACCTATTTGGGGAACATTTCAGAACAAAATCTGTTTTTCCTTATTTGCAGTATGTGCTTGGAGATATTTAATGTGCACAAAGAGCATAGGCATTTTTCTTCATAATATGATTGTACATTTTAATCAATCACAATTTGTTCAAAGCTTATAAAAAATGAATTATATGCATTTCCTGAAAAACCCAGCAGCCAATATTTATATTTCTATCCAATTCACATTCATTTTACATTGACTAATTTGTTTCCACTCAAGGATTTGGGGGATGTAGGCTTGTCGATTTATCATCATGTATACACCATATAGCAGCATGCTCATCCCTGGTTTTGATCAGGAGCTTTGAGCAAAACCAGTGTCTTAAACAAGTGCCAGTCTGATTTTTATTTTTTTTTTAGAATAAGACAAATGATATTTGTGTAGTCAGAGGTGCTAAGTTTCATTCTGGCTCAGGAGGTATTCTGAAGGAATACGTATTTCTTTCCAGATCTTGGTTGAGTTCCACATCTATTTTGGGACTGCAAAGCAAGTATATAATACTGCAGATTATATATTGTTATTTCATGGCTAGAGCAGAAAAGTTGTTTGGCATCTTAAGTTATATAATTGTGTTAAGGCAGAGCTTCATTTCCATTTAAACCACTTTTTTTATGCTTTGGGTATATATTGCAAACCTACAGTAACTGAAATATCAACATTATTCTGCTTCCACCAAACTCCCTGCCAAACTCCTGCAGCCAGTCCTGGGAACAGAGTTCAGAGAGTTTAGCTCTGAGTGCCACGGAGTTTTATATTTGTGCCAGGAAAATGCTTCCAGCCAGATATTTGATAAAAAATAGCAAAATTGTTCAGAAGACTGGAAAAATGAGTGGACTCCCCTTGTAACTGAATAGTGGACTCAGGGGCTAAGCACAGGATATCAAGGCTGTGTTTGGGCTCTGAAACTTATGTATAAAATTAGGTAAATTAGCACAGCTCAATTTTTCCCTTGTCTCAGACTCACAAATAGTCACTCACCTTCTCAGATGTGCTGTGAAGATGAATTACTCAAGATTATTTTTTTAGTCCTAAAAAGCTTTAAGTGTTGTTAATGATTATTCTCATAGTACGGTCAATCATCATAAATCTCTTCCAAGTCCATCTCTTCCTAGCAAAGGCAGCCCAAGGCAGGATTCCAGGTATTTCTGGATTCAGAACTTAGTCATTAGAGTCACTCGTCGTATATCCTTCACCAAATCAGTTACATCTATACTGCAAGGGGTACTTAGGCACTGCCGGATGTAAATGACTGAAGCCAATATTGAAAATGGGATCATGAAGTTACTCTGCTCATTGCAACCCTAAATGAAGAGACATCAAGGCATCTCGATTCTGTACTTTGCCAAGCAGGACAAATGCAATGTATCCACTGGGGGAAAAAATGAGAAATAATGCAGGCAAAGTACTGTGAAAGTTTAAAGCAGATATAAAACGTGTCTTGCCTTATTGTCATCACAGTGTTAAGGTGTAATACTTAAATAGAATATGCACTTCTTTGGCTGAGGGCACTTCTCTGGGCTAACAGGCAACACCTGAGAGAATTCAGGATGTAGACAGACATACAGAGAAAAACGTGAGGGTTTCACATGAGCTTTTTCTATTAGTGAACTTATGAAGTATACCTCTTCTGCATCAGATAGGGTGATTATAGTAGCTGGAAACTTCAACAGTGGCCATGGGTCCACACTTTGTGGCTTTTGACACTTTCCCATGCCACCTTTGAAGGGTGACAGTGAATCTGCAACAGCGTGAGGAGCCCCAACCTCAAATGCAAAGACATCAATGGATAGACCAGGACAGACTGAAACAGCATTTCCAAGACACCCTATATGAAACCAGTTTTATTTCTTTTTAAAAACATCTACAGGGCATGGTAATTGCCCAGTCAATACCCAAGTTACACTGCTTAATAAAGAAAATAACTTTCTTTATTCCAACACCAATGAGAGTTAGAGACAACTTTTCACATTCCTTGGCCCATGGAAATGCCATATGTATTACAAAACATACCCTGACTTGATTAAGGAGGAGCTTATAAGTTACTCTGTTTGCCTGGGGCAAGGTTAGATTGTTTAATGAAGTAAGAGAATATTTTGTGTGTTAGAGCCCCTCTCATAGAGTCTGCACTGTGCATAATGTAATTTATATACTTCATGCAAAGGGATGGTAAGCATCATTCCAGATATTTGAAATGAGACAAATCAATGGAAATGAGAAAACCAATTGCCCATATTGGTGTCAGTAAATTGCTTGATTTCCTTGGCTTTGTTTTAATGAGACTGTCTAATGAACAACTTTTTTTCTTTAATTGCCTACTAAACAGCCAACGATTATGAACTGTTTGGGTTTTTTTTAACTTTAACTGGTTATTTTTCAAATTAAACGCTCCATTTCCTTGCTTTAAAAACATTGTGCTGTTTTGCATTGATGTCTGTGCTATTGGTGATGGGACCAGCTTTGGGCCATGGTGGCACATGTTTACCAGCCAGCCCACTGTTTGAACTGGTCTCATAACAGTATGAAACTCAATAGCAGATGTTGTAAAACTTCAATGTAATTTCAGGGAAAATACTGCCAATGATTGCTCACGGCATCATTCCTGTCTGGTTTAACTCAGTTCATTTCACAAGTATAAAAATAACCTCTATCATCTTCCTGCTGCCCTTTAAATCAGTTATACATAGGGCCACATATATGGCTGCATTATTTTACTTCCCAAATAGCAAGAGGCACGGCAGACAGGTCTTGTACTCCCTGTACGTGGGATCAATCCTCACTGCAGCAATGCTGCAGGAGCCCACGAGCTCCGAGTGCACTCCGTTATAATGCGCTGCATTACTGCCCATGGGATGCAGCACAAGACTTCAAGCTTCTTGAAGACCTGCCAGCTGGAAGCATCCCAGCGCAGAGTGTGCAGGCGAGAGACTGGAGCGTGCTGCATTCATGCAGCCACCCCCTCTGCTAGTGCAGACGCTGGTGTTGGTGTGGGGAGGGCCAGTGGGGTGCTGGGGCCAGCCCCTCTGGCTCTGCAGCAGTGCGGTGCCGCCTTCCCCTCTCAGCAATGGGCGCTTCCCGGGGGAAGTCCTGCTGTTCTCTGTCCCTTTGCTTTGCAGCAGATCAAAAGCCAAAATTAGCCCATTTGCAGGAAAACCTTTGGCCTTCTGAAGGGACTGCAGATGCTCCATGAAAAGCAGTGCTTGGTAGCTGAATCTGTCACCACTTCTGATGGAAGCTTTTGGCCCCTTGAGAACTAATCTGATGACCTGAGATCTGTAATTGCTGCTCCCTGAAGCTCCAGTAGATAACGCTGTGCATAAATCACCATAGCAATCCAAACACAGGAAAAGCATGGCTTTTTTTTCCCGCCCTCTAACAGCTCTCCCAGCTTCAAAGCATGCCATTCAAAGAGGAGGAAGAGGAAGGTCAGGGCAGGGTAGCAGAAAGTGTTTTTGCAGGGATTTTGACCAGAAAAGGTTCTCATTACTAGGCTGTACAACACAAAGAGGGTTGCACTTGTACGTTTAAAGTGTTAAATATCACAGCTGGTGTCTCACTGAGAGAAGCAAGGACCGCTATGCTTTCCCTACTGTTGTTTAAAATCATGCATTCCTTCACAAAAAGCCAGCAAGTTTATTTGACTGATGGAGAGAAGAGAGTTCAGGGCTTTTCTCCCGTAAGGCAGAAGCAGGAATTGATCTAGTGCTGCAGTGGGGGTTGTGCCATCGTGGCAGCAGCTGCAAAGACGGTAAAAACAAGGGCAGGAGGTCTGGCTGATCACTGCGCAGATTTAAGTTTCTTATAAGGAGTTTCTTATAAGGAAAAACCATCCTCAGTCACTCCTAAAAGCATCAGAAAGCCCTTTCTCCAGGTCCTCGTGGTGCTAAGCTGCTGCTCCAGCCCCTGGGAAGCGACAGTGTTGGCATCTGTTACCATCATGCTCTCTTTTACTCAGTGTCGGTTCACTGAGTTCAAGGAGTCCAAATGCACACCGATTCACAGCTCCAAAATCCCTCCCATCAGGCACATAAATGTTGGGTGCTCTGAAGTTTCAATCTGCTGTAGGTATTATTTGACTCAAGCTGCCACAGGCTGATAAGGACCTCAACAGTAAAGGAAATGTTCATGCAAAACAACCGATTCTGTTTTAAGCAATCAGAACAATTCTGTGATTTCTGAGTGCCCAATAGCATTGGAAGATTCCAATGTTTTAAAGCTTATTTAAGACAAATTGACAGTTTTCTAAGTGTAAACCACCCGGATTAATTTTTAACCACATTCATTCCAAGAATGTGGAGCTAATTGCTTGCAAAATCCCATTTTACAAGTGCAATGCATAAATAAGTGGTAACAAGTGTTCCTAACTACTTTGACAAGGATGGTGGAGAAAGATAGAGGCAAAACTTTCATTTTTTTGCCCCAAGACCTTGTGTTTTGCATGGGAAGCGTATATTTACCATATTTACAAAGATAGTTTGTCCAGTGTCCCAGACCTCATACAGTCCAAGTAATCTCTGTTGTTAGCCTGAACAGACACATTCAATCTAATTCAATGCATGGAGAAAACTCAAAGAACACAACCAAAATAGCAACAGGAATACAGACAACCTTTCCACATCACTTTTGGGCTGCAAGGCACTTTGTGTGGCCAAGACAAGTGTGAAGCAGGATTCGTATTGACAAACGAGCTGGCTGTCGTTGGAAAGCCACCTTGACTTCACCCCATGATCTTATCTCCTCTGCTGTCAGGCTGTGTGCCTCATGTCTTCAAGCCAAACTAATGCAGTGCCCAACTGTAGTGGATCCTACTGCTTTCCTTGTAGGGTGATCTCACTTACTTCTGGGCAAACCAAGAAGGCAGGGAAGCTAAGCGTGTAGCTCACTGGAGAAAAAGACCAACCTTGCTCTGTGCTCCTCCATGCTCTGATACTATTAATGTTCCCCCATTGCAGAGCTCTTTGGCTGGACACAGCCGGAGACTCAGGAGACTTTGTTCAATTCCGTGCTCTTCCACAGACTTCACACCTGATCCTTGACAAATCCATTTGGAAGAAGTTTAGGCACCAAAATTCCATTTATGTCAACAACAGGGAAACATCAACATAATTTGAGGTCATTACTGGGCTTCAGTTCCTGTTATAGATACAATTACACACAGTTCAGCCTGTCCACAGTAACCTGAGGGGCACGACAGAACCAACTGATAACCTTTGGAGGTCCCTCCCAACCAACATTTTGAAGCTATGACACTGTGAACTGGTCGGTTCCCTCCAAATTCAGACTCAAGAGTGAAGTAACATTTTGGCAGCTTGGAAGGTCATGTGAACCAAGACCTTCTTCACAAGTCAGTAACAGTTTAAGGACCTTGTCACGCCCAATACCTTCTCCTATATGGCTCTTCTGTCTCACACAGCTTGGAAGGCTTCATGGTCAGTCAGCCCTCTCTTTCCTCAGAGAAAATTGTGGCAATCTTTCTGTATGGACAGGGAAACCAGCTCACCCCATCCTGCAGGGACACTAGCACAGACTGCCACCAAACCAGCCTCTCCCAGACAGTCCACATCACAACCTGCCCCCAACTTTGTCCAGACTGTCAGCAAAGTTCAAAAACAGCATCTGAAATGAAATGGTCAAGAACAAGGAAGCCCTTCCCTAACCATTGCAGGAATGCTGGGAAAACCAGCATAAGTCAAGACAACTCAGTATCACCCCCCTCGTTCTGAAATATTCCTCTAGCACAGAAGAGGAGGCAGGTTTTACACTACCTTCTCCTGACGACTGATGGTCTCACAGAGAAGGGAGCTCTGTCCGCCCCACCTTTTATTGGAGCCTCATGTAAAGCACAGAAGTCTGGGTTTCTCAGTCATCAATCTCTGCTCCTGAGCTTCCCTGCTCTGACGTTCAAGGTCCAGCATGTCATCCTAGACCCCATCAGCCCTTGTCCTGAAGGGATTTCAACAGACTCTGAGCGGGATTTAAAAGGAAGTTGGTACAGGCATTCTTTTGGTTTGTACGAAGTTCTCTTTAGCTTCATATTTCTTCAGGGCTTTATTTTATATCCTTCTACATGCCCCAGTGACCACATCCCATTTTATGTGCAATGCAGGTACAACTGCCCTCATGTTCAAGCTTTTCTGTTACCTTTCACACTTAACCTCTTTATGCATTCCATCACTTCACTGTAAATAAATCTAGCCCTGACCATCAGCTCAGCTATTCCTCTGCTCTCAGTTTCTAGTCTATTAGATATGCAATACTGAGTGGTCACCTGGGGTGCAAAGTTGGGTTTTTTTGGGCGCTGGGGTATGAGCAGCCATAAACTCACAAACGAAACATTTGATCTAAGTGTAGAGGTAGCAACAGTTGTGCTGGTCATTCATAACTCCCTTTCTCGTCAATGCCGATGTCTATTTTAGGGATCCTGCGTAGGAATCATTGTTTCTCTGGGTTGACCAGAGGGGAAGTTAGCTAGCTCCTTGTCCCCATAACAGAGTCGTTGGTCAGATGAATCCTGCTCAACATTTCTGTAGGTACTCCCCAACTCTGTTGGACACAAAATGTATAGCCTACATCTTGCAGTCCGCTGTTGCAATAAATCGCCTCGTTCTCCCCCTGCTGTTACAGCTCAGTCATTTGCTCTGTAGCTCCCAGGCACTCGGCATGCATGGCCTGGACTATTTACATTGCCCTGTCTGAGTTAAAAAAGAAAAGATACAGTCAGGATACTATTTCTCCCAATCAGATCAGGAAAACATTCTCTCCTGTCAGGCAGTGTTTGACAATATACACAAAAAAGTCTACAGCTCTACTCTGGGTGCCTGAATTTACTGCAGTTCCCAAATGTGCTCAGTGGGATTGCAATTCAGATGACCAAAAGAGTAGATCATAATTCTCTTCTTCTGTCCCAGACTGATAGCCCAGATTGTACCTTTGCTCCATGCAGACTACGTCTTTATTCATTTTTAGTATGGTTAGATATTTAATCTGCAGAAGAAATACCAGGTCAGAAAATGCAGAGGCTGTCCTGAATTATGATCATGTTGTTATCACTAACAGCTCTTTGGTAACAGAAAACAACACAGTGTGCTGGCTACCGGACAGATATGAAACAAAAAAAATATATCTGAAACCCAAGACGTTCGAGAAATAGTTGTCGCACCCTGTAAATGATCACCCACCACTAATTAACTTTCACTACATAGCACGTATGGTCCTGGGCAAACCAAAGGGCAGGATTTTGCCCTCTGCTAAGCTGTATCGAGTTGTCCTAATTAGGAAGTCCTAGTTCTGTCTCTGCTTCTTCCACTAAATGACCGACTCATGTGCAAATTACCAACTTGTGCTTACCCGCCATGTGTGAACAGTCTGAGATCTCACGCTGGAAGCAACTATAAAGTTACGTATTATTAATTCAATGCAAGACTTCAGAAAATACGAAAAGAGCATGGTGTTTGAGCAAGACTAATGGCAACATCGAAGACACCTTTTAAGTCTAACGCCTAGCAGCAGGGGGATCCGGTTCTGCTCATTGCTTTCTGTCCTGAGCTCCTCCAGGCAGCTCTCACCTCAGATAAGGCTGAATCCCTCCTAGCTGGAATCCATGTCAGGAAGGACTCGGTGTAATGAGACTGCTGCCAAAATGACAAATAGGGGATGGAGTTTCAACCTTTGACAGCAGACGGGATGACCGGCTTGGTGACTGAAGGTCTGTGGAGCAAGGGCAGGGAAAAGGAGTATCTGCACAGTTCTCTAACTTTCCGGATAAGGGGCCTAGGGACTTTTACAGAGGCAGACGACATTGAGTGGATGTTTAGAAACAGGATTCCTGGCATACCCTGCTCACAGCACTTTGGAAATCACCAAGATGAGCATCCAGCACTGTATGGCTGCTCTGCTGCTGCTGTTCCTGGAAAATAAGGGAGTGTGAAATGAGAAAACCTTTCTGGGAAAATACAAGGGTAATCAAATTACTCTCAAATTCAAATGAAAAAGATCTCAAATTTGGGCCAGTGAATCACCATTCCTAGCAAATACCTTTCAAATAAGTCACTGTTTGGATGCTTTGGTTCCAGTGACTCAGTGGCTAACCTTTGGTACATAGCTGAGCTGCTGCCATCAGCAGAAGGGAGAGGGTACTTAAGGCACAAGGGATTTTGCATGACAGAGGGCGTCCTTTTCCAAAAATGCCAATCTGGATAGCAGTGATGATCTCACATCATCCTCCTTAAAGAACACATACACATGGGACATACTACTCACGTTCCTATTATTACTAAGGTCTGAACTCCTGAAAATACTGCAGAGCAAAGCTTGTACTTTTGTAGCAGCTATAAAATGTACATATATATAACCCATATTTTCCTTTGCTCCT
The DNA here is from genome assembly GCA_013397275.1 of Burhinus bistriatus. Taxonomy (NCBI): domain Eukaryota; kingdom Metazoa; phylum Chordata; class Aves; order Charadriiformes; family Burhinidae; genus Burhinus; species Burhinus bistriatus. The sequence goes on from VYXH01004956.1 coordinate 365,045, forward strand.
TCCTGCCTGAGTGTACTTTGGCCCAGTTATTTTCCTATGTCAGAGCGCGATTTATCATCAGCAGTAAGTATAAGGAAAAGGGAGGCCCCATCTGTTGAAGTGTTCAAGGCCAGGCTGGATGGGGCTTTGAGCAACCAGGTCTAGTGGGAGGTGTCCCTGCCCATGGCAGTGGGGGTTGGAACTACATGATTTTTAAGGTCCCTTCCAACCCAAACCATTCTATGATTCTATGAAAAAGACACAAAGGAGAAGTGCACAAGGTCAATCACTCACAGGTGCCCAGGGAGCCAAACCCAAAGCTTCCAGTGGGAGCTATAGGAGTTGGCATTATTATATCGTACTGGCTTTGCTGTGTGGGGTTGCATACCTTTGCCATACGTAGCTCTGTGTGCCAGTGCTTGCTGGTTTATTCTGCAATGTGAGCCACACAGTTGCTGGAACAAACACAACATATGTCCCTGATTTTGTTTCCATGACCTGCTCTATAAACAGAGAAAATGGTGAGACACACTTGGCTCCTTATGAAAACGGAAAGAAGCCAAAATATGTTGGATGTGAAATTTTATTAGTTTCCTGGCATCATTACCCTTCCTGTACAGCAGGAGTAGACGAGCAAAAGCATCCTTGATCTGCAGAGCAGGGACCTCGAATCCATCTGGGGTGGATCTGCCAGATGTCCCTGCAGGGACGCTGCACACCACAAGCTGACCATATGCCACCTCCAGCCCAGCCTTTGGCCACAGGACCAGTGCAGAGTGAGGGAAGGACAGAGGACAACAGGGCTAAAGAGGCCCATACCCTTGAAAGCCATCTCCACACTGAGCAGTGGAGCCCAGGGCAAGTTGTGCCCAGGTTTCTTCCTTCCCCAGCTCTGAAGTCCATGGGACATCTTTTGAGGCTCTCACTGATCGGAAGACGTGTGTAAGTTGATGCCCTACAGGCAGTAGGTAGTAATGTCAAGTTTGAGTCTGTCTTTCCTGATGTCACGACATTAGCTCCCCTGCAGTCTGCCCACTTGACTTGTAGCAGGACAGAAGATACTCCCTGACTCTCTGCTGTGTAATGAGCCCACATGAACTCCTGGAGCCCCAGTGGAAGGTAGAACAAAACCTCAGCACTGCAGTTGAGACTGAAACCTCTGCTATGCAAAGGGGTAATTCTGCTCTGTCTGAGTTTATAGAACTGGGAAAACGACTCTTGTCTCACCTTTCCTTCTGCATGGGAAATTTTCTGAGCAGCGTCTTGCAAATGTTGCATTTCAGCATCTCACCAACAAGTCGATTTTTGGGGTTTTTTGTTCTCTTCAACCTCTGTTTTAAAATATCTTTGAACACGGCAGATGAATAAGCTGATCTGGGAATGCTGATGATACATGGCTATCTTGAGTTGGATCTAAAACAGTTCTGCTTGTGGTTTATGCCTATCTCTCACTGAAATTTCCTGCCCGTTAAGAGAAGCATCAAACAGATGAAAAGTTTTAAACCATGTAATTTGTGCATTATAATAATAAGCCAGACTGAATATTCAAGTTAAATCAGAGTGCTGCTTTTGACAGAATTACTCCTATTTACAATGACAAAGACACGCCATGTGTATTTACCATTATTCACAGCCTCTGCTGCCTTCACTCGGCTCACCATCCCTCCCACATTTGAAAGAAAGCAACCTAAATTGATATTGATTCTGATTAACTCTAATAAAAAGTTAATCTCTAGGAAGCGTAGTTCAAATGCAGCCTGTATGCCAGTCTTCACTAGGCAGTCACATGTCCTTGTTTAGTAAAATCCCAGGAGCACACTGGATTCAAGGCTGAGTTTTTTCTCATTATTATTTCTGGTGCATGACAAATGAGCCTGGAACTTTCACCTTAATGATATGGCCAATTTACAAACTCTTCCAGGACAGTTTTTATCAACTGAGTTGTTGCTCTTCTGTTTTGCTATCTGTTGTTTCCTCTAAGGAAAACTCTTTTTTTTTTTTTTTATCTTAAAAACTTTCCAGTTAAAATACAGTCAGATTTATTTAGGAATATGGATGCCTGCAATGCAGACATTTACCTCTGTGTTAACCATTACTTTATCATTTGAATCAGCACAGAGTAACAGAGTCTTTCAGAGTTCTGGTCATTTCATCGTAATGCAAATGCCTAAAATGAGTCAGATGAGCCCTAATACAATCAGATGCAATGCAATACATCTGGACCAAATCACTTGAAACTCTTTCACTGAGTCCTACAGAAAGGTGGAATGGTCATTCATGGCTCTTCCTGACCTCAAAATCTCTTACTCTTCCATGGGATTTTGGATTTTGTAGCTATCTCTTTGAAGTACTCATTACTGATTCATTGCCCTGTCCAAGCCAGACTGAGCTACCATGGTGCTTACCATGGGCTGGATCAAAGCAACTCCTGTTGATATCAGCAAGGAGGAAAAGACTCCTGGTCCTGCTTGCAATGTGTGCTCTGATGTCTTACCTAGCTAGAATGTGCATATCCACCCGAATTTTCCTCTGTTAACACACTGGAAGGTTAATTAATTTACCTGTACTGAGTGGAAACTAACCTGACAGTAGGTTCTGTTTTGCTTCACAATTAACTTAATATACAAGTGTGAATTTGTTCCATTTATTTAGTGCACTAACTCACTTGACATCCCTTGTTTGCAGAAAGGGCTTTTCTTACACAGACACACAAAAAAGCCGTCTGTTCACCTCTGAGTAGAACCTAAAAAGATACTTGATAACTGCATTAGACTATGGGCCTACTCAGCAAAGCCTTAACAAAAAAAATGCAGTTGGTGTTTTTATATTAACAGAGTGCAATCCTAGATTACAATAGGATGGTGATTAAAATGTTGAGGATATTTTAATGTTTGCTCTTGCCCCTTTCTGCAGATTTCCTCATATTTTTTCTTATGAGGTTTTTGAGGCTTTTAATGGTCTCTCTGTTGCCACCAGGACTCACCACTCATCAGTGGAGCCTTAGACTTTGTTCTGCGTGAGAGGTCCAAAAAGACCAGTTGCATCTGCTGTTGGGTGAGAGCTGCAATCTCCATAAAGACATGGGAAGAAACACCTCCTTTCCCATAGCATTTAGTTGAGGTGCAATTCAACTCAACTAATACCAACCTAAAATGATGCAGCCAGAGCTCATGAAACTCCTCATCAATTATTTGTTTACCAAGGCAGCTCAACTTGGTTTTAATCTCAATTAATCTGATCACATAGAAGACAAGCTCTAGTCTGAGAGATCTACCTAAGAGCCTTCCATAAGTTGGTGGGCACTTCCAAGGAAGCAGTCATTACACTTTGAAAAGAGTAGCCAAGGCAAGTGGAGTCAGCAAATTCCTCTCTCTTTCTCAAGTTTATACTGGAACCCTGGAAAAATAGTTTAGAGGAGACGGCTAACTCGTAGATAGCTGGAGGTGGATGGATGCACTCCCACCAGCTAAGCAACAGGGGCATATAGCACCCTGCAAGAACTTAAGAACAATTGTGTTTTTCTAGTAAGAGGCATAAGGATGTCAAGAACCCTTCTGGGTTTCCTAAGTAGGGTAGAGCTGTTGTGGAAAGGAAGCCTTTCCCTTGCTGTCAGGAGAGGTGACAAGGCAGGCAAGCCTCAAGCTGCGGATCTGCCATCTGCTTTCTCCCAGCTCTCTCATCTCACATATTTATGTTGTGAACTCTCTATAACATGGACCACCTCTTGCTATACATGCTGCTGCAGGGAGATCCTGTTCCTAGTACAGACCTCAAAGCAGTATGGTGGTTCAAATGTTTAATAATGATGGGATGATAATAGATAACACAGTATGCTGAGAAAGCTTTGGGAGAAGAGTCCTTGGAAGGTGGACTACTACTGGGACAAGGCTGTGTCCATCTAGCTTTTATCCTGAGTTCCTACACATGTGCTCAAGAACCTCATTTCAGATTTTGCCTCCTAAAACAGACAAATGAGCCTGGAACACCAACAATGCTTAGTGCCAACAAATCTGGTGTATAAAAGGCATCAGGATCTCAAAGCGGGATTGACCTGTGGGGAAGATGCTAGTACTGCTCACAGGGCAGGAACAAAGCACTGGACCAAGGGGGTGCTTTTATTTCCCAATAGTGCTCTGGGAATAGAGGTGCCCTTCAGAGCTCAGAGGAGCTTTATTCTGGAACACGGTTATCTTAGAAAATATTACTGATTTGTTTGCTGGGGATACTAAGGAGGTCAGACCAGCTACAGAGTAAGTTCATTTATAACCATGACACATCTTATGAAGGGTTTTTATTTTTATATGGCTTTTGACCTCAGGTCTAAAGGAAACATCAGTCCACACTGTAATGTGAGGTCCAGTGAATGCAGACAGGTCAGACATTTCCATATCAGCTGCAAGACCTTTAGAAGTACACACACACTAGCAGGGCTCTCTCTAGCACAGTGTGTGTTAAAGACAAGCAATGGATAGATTGCTTGTCAGCAACAGCGGAGAGAAAATTTTACGAGCAACATTTTTCTTTCATCTGCCCAGGGGTGAGAGATGAAGCATGAGTGTGCAGACACCTGAAGGAGGGGGAACCTTGGGAAGGGCACGGACTGGCACCAGAAAGTGGTATTTTTCAGCTTTGCTGTGTGAGCTGAGAGAAACCAGTATCCTGTTTCAGTTCTCTTTGATGGTCTTGTTCGTTTAGATAACTCCCTCCTCCTGCAGGAAGCTTTTGGGGCAGTGACCTACAGCTTTCCATTGCTGCCAGGCTCTCCTCTCTTTGTGGCAGTATTAATAAACCTGCTGGAAACAGATTTGGTGAGTCCCTGAAAGGAAAACAGATTCTACCAAAAGTCTCTGTCTTTCACCCGAATGCTTTTATATCCCTGTGCCCTCCCCCTGGCACAGCAGGTGCTTCTGTGCCCCATGACCTGACATTGTAGCATTCAGCTCTTCTTCCGATGTAAAACCAAATCCCACACTGCTATATCCCTGCAGAATAGGTAGAGCATTAAGAGCTGGGATGTATCCCATATGGAAAAAAATGTTAGCTGGGTTTCTTTGGTACTTTTTTAAAAGGATGCTTTGTATTAAACAACATCTTGATGTCCCAGTTCCCTCTTACTGCAGCGTTGTCTTCTGTTGACTGATCTGCTTGCTGCTCTCAGAAAATTAAGAGTCCATGTGTCTGGAGTCACAGCAGCTCCCCTGCAGGGAGCTGGGTGACTAGTTTCAAGACAGCCGTGTAATTAGCTGGCAGCCTAACGTCATCACACTAAAATCAGAGGATGCTTAAGAGAAGACAGTTTTCATCCCAGGACTTCAACGCACTTGACAGGCAGTAACTTTATTTTTTAATGAGGCAACAAGGCCCTGGACATTCACATTTCAGAGAAGTAAACCATCTCAGACGACATGAGTTCCTAAAACATTCCAGCAGCTCTTAAAGACAGAGCAGGGCTCTAGCTCCAAATACCGTACTTGTTTTCCTGGCTAGCGTTACAGCTTGGGGAATTAAACAAGCAGGTAGCAATGTGTGGAAGGAAAGCAGAGACTCTCCCCAGGGATCCCACACAAGTTCCTGGCTGCCAGTGGGGGTTGGTCCCTCTGCAATGGGGCTGCTGCAGATGGAAGAACCAGATGCATGGGAAGGCTGGCCCTCCTCCTGACCCCTTTCTCATCCCAGCACAGCCAAGTACAAGAAAACAGCCTTGCAGAGGGATCACTAGAAAAACATAAAATTAGAGTACGAAACAAAACACAAAAAAACGCAATGGCAAAACAGCTGCTGGGACTCATTGAATGGTAAATTAGTGCAGTTGAAAGGAAATGTAATCCTTGCTTGGGGTTTGTCAAGGATTTCTGAATGATGATAAAAACGAGGCTTCCTTCCAAATATACAACTGCAGCAGACCCACCATGATTTTGTTGCATGTGAGAAAAAGCCCCTGTCTCGTCCTCACCCATTCTGGTTTATGACTTACCTTTCCCATATAGCAGGGCTTTGTAAAGACTGGCATTGACTACAGGACAGGATGGCAGGATTGAGTGACCCTTTGAAACCTTTGCTGCAAAATGAATCCTTTCTCAGAATGCTGGAAATATAAACAGATTCATTCTGTTGTTGCCACCACAGACAAACCATCACTTTTGGAAAGATGTTGTTCAAAACATAATCTAAAGCAGGAGTCACAGCAACGCTGAACTGTTCAGGCTGGAGAGACCTGGGGAGGTCTCCAGCCTCTTCAAAAGAGGACAGAGACTGCAGAGCCTCTCTGGCCAACCTTCTCCAAGCTTAGTTATTCTCATCATGAATATTTTTTCCTTATACCTGATTAGAAACTCCATTTCTGATCGCTGTCTCTTGACCCCCTGCCCTGCACCTCATCAACAAGCCTGGCTCTGTCTCCTTGATAACCCCCTCATAGGTATTGGAAAGTGCTGTTTGGTCCCACTGAAGCCATCCCTTCTTCAGGCTGAACAAGTTAAACTCCCTCAGCCTCTCCTCATGCATCATGTGCTCCAGCCCCAAACATCTTCGTGACCTCTGCTAAGCTTACTTAAGTTTTTCAACATCTTTCTTGTACTGGGTGTCCCAAAACTGAATGCAGTACACTAGATGTGGCCTGAACACCGCACCCCCCTGGGGGAGTTTCCTTTGCAGACATCTGACACACTAAAGTCAAAAGAGAGAGAACAAGAATGACCTCTTCTACAAGGAAAAGTTCACCAAAACCCCAAACACATGTAGTTATAGCAGAAGACATCTTACAAATGCTTTTCTGGTCTTAAGCTGTAAGACCTCACCACTAATGTTACGGTTGCCTCAGGTGCAGTGTTGTGGTGTGAAACCTGCCTTGTTGGAGTTAACAGCTTCTGGTGGGCCTGGAGGCTCCTGGTCTTACACACAGGCAGGAACAATTGACTGCGTGAATCCTTGACTGGGAATAGCTGGTGAAGATGGCTCAAGAATGCCTTGAATTGGGAAAAAACTGGGACATGAAAACGTCTTGCAGGCATGTGAGGTGATCCTTGCATATGTTACTGTGCCAGTGGAAGGAACCAGCCTTTGCACTACAGGCTCAGGATACGTCAGGACCAAGAAGAGAAAAAGAGCCCTACCTAGCAAAAAGGACAATTTGTGACTGCCCTTAATCTGTTTATTATGTGGAGGTCATGAACAGAGGCGGTATGCAGGAACCTAATGTCTTTGCCGAAGTGTGAGTGACATGATAAGGGTGTTGCTTTGCAGAAGCTCTTTGGGTACCATGTGGTCTCTGGGACATCACTGGAGACACTTGTGTCTGAAAGCAGTACTAACACTGCTGGAATTATGTCCTGAGCAAATCAGAATATCTTTTTCTCTGATAAACAAACCACCTGATGAATTGAAGCTTAGATTATCTCGCTTTTGCTCAATTTACTTTGAAATAATAGTACATTGTTCCCACGTACTACCTCATTGGAGAACTGATCTCTGCAGGCTCAGTTGCACCAGGACCAGGGGACGTGACTGGCTGGACTGATGACCAAGACATGAGGCCAAGGTTTCCAGAAGATTGCTGTTGGCAGGGACCTGTTTCGATCTGACCTCAGAACCTTCCAGTAAATTTACAATAATTTATCATATTCTAAGCCTTATTTAACAAAGAACTGGTTTAATTGGTAAGTGCCCCAAATAAATGGTTGCTTACATGTTCCCATCTGTTTCTATTTGTGGGTATGCACAGAGGTGCATATGTAGACTTTTACTGTATTTTTCAATACTTCTGCAACTCAAATGCTTCCCATATATAAAGCTTGTCTCATTTGCACATCTGCTGAAATTTATTAGGAACAGCATTTTTTAAAAAAATGTAACTGAGATAATAAGACAGTTTATCACTTCCAAATTTAATAGACACCAGGAAAATTATTACATGCTCATTAAAGTAAATTCTTGTGCTAGTAGATTTCAGGTAAGGAGAAAAGCTACAACAGAGAAATCAGATTGTGAGTCCAGAGGAAAGTTAAGTCACCTTCCTCATGTATAAGATGGTTCTTATCTCTATTTTTTCATCCCTTGCAATTCACCGAAGGGTTACACTTTGACTGCTTGAATCAAACACTGACATGAGTGAGGTCTCTGGTACAGAACAAGACCCAGGTGAGGACAGGATTAAGAGTCTAGCTGTACATGGAAATTCAGTTCACTTTTGCAGAGCGCTGTTTTACAGCTTTTTCCTTCTAGTGTGAGAAAGGACTTTGCTTTGCTTTTCAAAGTGACAGAGAAAGCTGTTTCTGAGCAGCCCGTCCTCTCTCCTGAGAGTCTGTAAAAAACATACAGCTTGTACAAGTGTGAATCAGGATTGATGATCATTTAATTGTTCTCCCTTTCTGCCACTCCTACTCAGCCTTTACACCTCTCTTCTTCTTTGCCTGCTTTGCCTTCCTCTTCTCCTGCTCCCTCCCTGTCACCTTTATGGCACAGGCTGTCTATATTGAAGCCCTATCTGGCCTCTCTGCTATCAAGACTTCCATTTTAACTTCATATTTGGTAATTAATGGCAATTTGCTCACATATCACATTTGCCATTATGCTCTCACTGTTTTCCTTCCCTTTCTGCTCTTCCTCACTGGCAGCCATGCCCCTACAGCGGCTGCCTGCTGCACCAAGGCCACCGTGCCACCTTAAATGGAGATTTCATCCCTTCTAGCCAGCCTTGGACCACTCACCCCATTTCAAACACTTTGCCCATGCCATCAGTCCATCTCAGTGTTCAATTCACAAATGATGAGAGCTTCAACGTCAAGGTTTCTCTGGGTACCTTCCATTTACAGTAGGGACACATGGGTCATGGGAATAGCAAGTGCCAACGAACTGGTCTCATGTGGCTTACCTCAATTCACAAGTCCTCTGGAAATAGTTATGAGGCAATAAGTAAAAGCAACACTTGCTCCCAGACCTGTGCAGTCTCATTCATTTGTTATCCAGCCTCCCCAATTATGTCTTCCCAGCCAAAGACAGAGTCCTAGAACAGAAACGATGCTTTATGAAGCTGGCCTAGTTACAGATCAGCAAGCTGGTGAAATCTGCAACAGGGTAACGAAAATGAATGAACTCAGTGTGCAGCTCTATCCAAACCCCAGCCTAAAGGGCCTCAAGAGATCACATTAAGATGGCAATTTAAATAAGATTTATGGTTTTCAGCTCTGTTCCTGGGGCACAGAGGGCTGTGAAGGCTAGTCAGCATGCTCAAAATCACTGTAAGTACCTCTGAGCTTCCTCTGTGTGGTCTGGCATAAAAGCAGCATGGGGGGGAGTGATTGGCAGCAGGGAGCTAGTTTATCAAATGAAGATAATGCCAACCAGGGGAAGGATCAAAGGAAAATGCACATCATCATTTATACTGGTCCTTCATTCCTGCTAGCAGAGAGGTATCTAGTGGGACCACAAACCCTCTGGGATAGGAACTGTGGCCTATATATGCAAATACACAGAGATACCAAATTCCCACTGGCATGTCTTTGAGCATTAGGGGCCAAAATACCTTTGCTATAAATCCAGGCATCCAAAAAAGTTTCCTATATTTAATCTCATAAGTATTCCTTTGTATATAACATGCATATACACATGTGTGGATGTTTGCAATTTTACCTCTGGTGATGTAAAGACGAGCCTCTGTGTGGAGATCCCAAAGGAGGCATTCCCTGGCAGGGGAACTCAATTTTCCACACTGTTAAGTTGTTACCATAGTCCTGGCACATTTTTGGCCTCCAGGCCAGCAAGAACTGTCCCAGATAAACCCCAGGCACGGCTCAGGGGTGCACATGGAACAGACACCATTGCCAATGGGCAGTCTGGGTATGGCCACGTTACGTGAGCTGAAAGTTTGCCTGGAAGACATGGACCACCTCACACCAGTTGGTGTGTACAAGTACAGGCATGTGCCTTTAGCCTCATCCAGCCATAGTCATTAAGCAAACTGGCCAGGATCACAGCAAAAACCTGTAGTGGGAGAGGAAACTGTGGTGCCCAGGGCCCTTGCTGCAGGTGATCCTTCCCATCATGGAGCCAGAGTGACCTGTGGAGTGGCCCAGCATCTCCAGTCCTCAGTTCACTTGGAGCTTTGGTGAGAGACTTGGACTGTTTCATTTTCAAGGAGAAACATTTTTCTTTCCTTGCCTCAATAGTAAAGCTTTGCTGCTGTTCCAAAATACATAAGAAGCTGAAGCTGCCCTAATCAAGCACAGATGAAAAGTCTGGTACCCTTCTGCCTTATAGAAACCCCCTTTATTAGGAGGAGTGACAATGCTTTGTAAAGGCACCCTACCCCCTCCAGATGACAACACAAGACTCATGTGGGAATCCCCACACCCCAAGCGAGTCGCAGCAATGCAGGGGATCTCTTCGGGAGGCTGCAGATGTTGCTGACCACATGCTGCCTAGCAGAAGTGCCCCAAATGTACAGGGTTTGTCAGCTTGTGATTGACACCAGGCCAACCATGCTGGTGCTGGGACTCCCTGCCTCAAAGCACGGCACAGGCAGGGGCAGGGGTGGGCGGGTGTTGCAAGTAGACGTGAAGCACCCAGGTCCCCATCTCCAAATCTGGTGCTTGAACCACTCAGTAGTATTTCTCCTCATGGTTTACCTAGAGAAAACAGGCTCAGTTGCTGTATTCACATAGATTGGATTCAGGATGTTTTTGGGCAGCTGAAATCCAATGTACTGCTTGAATCAGCTGTATTAGTTCGACGAGATTAGCTGTCTCTTCACAACCCTGTATGGCTCCCATGTAAATGGCCTGTCGGACCTTTGTATCACTTCTCTCCAACTTTCATCTTCTGTTTTGCTATTTGCCTTTAGTGAGATCTCACTCCCACATTCTCCTGCCACCACATGCTGGCCTGGAGGAGCAAGCCCTGAATTAACACTGAGAAGGTGAAAAAGGGCCATGTCACAGCTATTACTGCAAGAACTGCTCTAGGCCAGAACTCAGATAAGTGAGCAAGTGGGTTTGAAATCTTCATCTTTCTTTTATGCTTTGTGTCACTCAGGACTCAAGACTCAAATGTGCAGAGCAAGCATCGCTGAAGCCAGAGGAACATCACCCTGAGCCCCTGCTCCTGCCCATAGAATGGTTTAGGTTGGGAGGGACCTTAAAGATCATCTAGTTCCAACCCCCTTGCCATGGGCAAGGACACCTCCCACTGGACCAGGTTGTTCAAAGCCCCATCCAGCCTGGCCTTGAACACCTCCAGGATGGGGCCTCCACAGCTTTCCTGGGCAACCTGTTCCAGTGCCTCACCACCCTCATAGTGAAAAATTTCTTCCTGAGATATAATCTAAATCTACCCTCTTCCATTTTGAAGCCATTACCCCTTGTCCTATCACCACATGCCTTTGTAAAATGTCCCTCTCTTTTCTGTAGGCCCCCTTTAAGTACTGAAAGGCCATAATAAGGTCTCCCTGGAGCCTTCTCTACTCCAGGCTGAACAACCCCAACCCTCTCAGCCTGTCTTTTCTCCCTAGTCCATTGCAGAGGTGTTATAATATAAAGACCTCATCTAATATAGCTCCCTACCAAGGCGATATTCCCACTATGCTAGATATTTTGTAAATCCATTTAAGAGCTTCCCTGTTCCCAAAAGCTCATAACAATTAACTGGCTGCTCAGTATTTATACACCCACAGTCCTATAGAAAATGGCAGAATTAGCAACAATTGGGTTTCTTGACTTGCCTGCAGTGCTCCCATCCAGAGGACAGTGCTGCCACACGGCATGGAAAATGATGACTCCTCTCCTGTTCAAGTGATGTCCAGGCACCCTTTCACTTCAGCGGCGCAGACAGAGCAGAGACACAGACTGACACGATATTCTCAGGCTGTTGAGTCTCCCACCCATGTGGTGGGATGGGATTGTGCCTGCAGCTCTTACCTAACACACACCAGTAACAGCCTCTCTGGGAAATACTTCTTCCTCCTTGCTGCCAGACTCTGTCACTATATATAAACTCTACCATTATCTGTGAAGTCTAGACGAGGCAGAGTGAAAAATCAATCAACAGGAGTATTTTAACCGAATGCAAAAATACCCTTCAAAAAATAATTTTTGAGGTTGGGGAGACAGCAATTTGTTTATATAACATGTTATTTTTGGATTAGCAGATGATTAATAATAATCAAAGCTGACTATAGAGGTAATCATTTTAAAGGTGGACTAGCATTCCAGCTTGGTAAAAAATCTGTTCAGGTTTTATATTCAAGGCAACCTGACATGTTTTACCAAAGGAAAAGTGGGGACAACTAACAAGACTCAGCATTCAGCTGAAAAGTGAAGAAACTGGGGCCATAAGGGCAGCGAAGAGGCAGAAGCTGCTGCAGTCTTGATCAGCTTGCAGGTATGCACACACACACAGAGCAAGATCCCGGGGACACCATCTCCACAGCCACCTCAGGAAAGAAGACAGGATGGAGATTGACCAATGCAGCTGCATTCCCATCAATACCTCTGCTTGGTATAATGGCAGAAGACTTACAGGGTGCTTTGCAAAATCTTCCCATTCATCCTGTGGCACAAACTGAGCAACCAAGCAAACTTCACTGCAAAACTCTCTGTGACTGGCTTGGTATCGGAAACCCAATTTATCCATTAGGGGCAGATTGCTGGTTTGGGGCTTTTCTTGAACTAAGTGCTGGAGTAAAAACAAGTCCTTTGCAATAAAGAACACCTGGTGTGGCAATAAACCCAGCCTGATTTTCATTTCCTGATAAAGCTCTACCCATTTTCTCTCCTTCCACTGCAAAGAACTTGCAGGATATGTCTCTCTATGGCTAATTTTAATTTCCTGGTAGTGTGATTGCTTTATAAAAAGGGAAATGATGCTGAAAAATATGTGCATAGGATTTGATGTGTGTGTCAGATTAGGGGAAAAGTGTAATGCAGCTTTCTATCATTTGTCTGAGACAATGTGTGTTTACCCACCTCTGCACACCATTTTCCATATTTTATGGGCTGAGTACTCACAGCTCCCATCAAATTAGTGAGAGTTATTGGTGTCCTTCACACCTGAAATAAGTCAGCTCATTAGAGGAAACTCATTCCAGTATACAGGGACTTTACAACAGCACAGGACACCCATCAGCTCCTTTTCCAGGGACATATTCCAGTACAGTGACTGAAAGCACAGAGGAAGTTTCATGTGCAGGGAGCTAGACTGTGCTCAAGTACAGGCAGCAGCTTGTGGTGTAGCTCAGATTGTACAGATGACTTTTCTGAGATCAATCTCTTGCTTAAAAGGAAGTTTTCTAGGTAAGGTACCAAGAAGACAGCATCTTGAAACCTCCCCTGAAATATTTACCTTATTTTCTCTGAAGTCATAGCCATTGCCTGAAGTTCCTCTTCTATATAAAGCAAACAAGCAAATCTGCACTAAAGGGCTTGTTGTACTGTTAAGCAGACCCAAATCTGACCCACCATCTTCACTGTCCCCCTTGGTTCTGCTGAATCTGCAAGGTGCCTTAGTTTCCTGAAATATTTGCCCATTATAAGGGGAACGAATGGACGAAACCTCACCGTAACTTTTTTTTGCAAGCGTATCAAAATCTTGACAAAACATTTCCAAAGAGGCAACTTGCAAAATTCATGCTTTCTTACTGCCTTTTCCCATGTGTTTCACTGATAGAGGTGAGAGACACAGCATTAAAGGAAAACCTTGAATGCCATCCTCTGTCATCTTGTTGCCTTTGATTTCTGAGCATAACAGAAGTTCAGTCCATGGCAGTCCAGCTGACTGAGGCCTTCATACAGCATCTTTTCAGTGAAATCTGGATGAAACAGCCTTGAACTGTGAAGGTCCCAGTTCTCAGTCAATGCACTGAACAAATGTCAGGGCCAGCCTAACCACCAGCCTGCGTCGGGCAGCATCTGCTGCCCTGCCTGCCTAGCACCAGCTTCAGTCACTGCCAGGGAGGATGAGGTTGCTCCGCTGACTGCCAACGCATGGCACCACGCTGCACAGGAGCCACCACTTTCCTTGTGCTCATCTGATACTGACACCAGGAGTGAGCCTAGAAACACCAGCTGAATCACAGAGAGCTTTTCTCACTAAGGTGCCCACTTAGACATCCAAGAGATCCAAAATCTTCCATCTTCTACCAGCCTCCAGCTACCACCACCATCTGTGTGCCACACACCAGACAGACACTGCCCAGTACATTTACATTTACAAGCACATGCAAAAGTACCTTTATGAAATATATCATAAAAAAAGATTATGTTCATGAGGTCCAGTTGGTGCTAGATGAAAGCCTGAACTGTGAGATACTGGTGACTAATATCAGCAAATATCTACATGGTGCCCGAGAGGAGGAGGTAGCAGCCCTGCGCATGATTTGCCCCGTGCCCTCTCCAGCTTTATGGCCACAAGAAGGTCCCACCACTTGCACTGCTTCCCCTGACAAGATGTCCACCTCTGGCATTACGGTCTGCGGGCTGGGTTATTTCATTTACCTGTAAGCAGCAAGTACCTATTAAAGATAATAGTGAGATGGACTCATCTCCCACCGAAAGTCTGAAATTATCCTGCTGCAGTGCTGGATCACAGGGAACCAACACCTTTAGTCAACTTGACCTAGAAGATGGTGATGTTTTCCTCCATGGAGAGAGGGAAATGCATGATATAACTACAGGTGGAAGAGAATTGCAGGAGGAAAACAGTAAGAAAGGCATAGAAACTTACAGGCAAAGATATTATTTACTAAGCCAAGAAAAAAACACTTTTTCTTTAATTTACAAGTGGTTTCAGTGGTACCATAAGCAGAGACTGAGCCATATTAAGCAAAATCAGTTTTGCAAACAAGCCCATAACAAATGCATTAATTTTTGACCTGCTATTCACTAGTAATAAGACACAAGGACTGTTTAATACTTTTATTTGGTTAATGTTCCCTGCTATTGAAACCTTCCCCTCAACAGCAGTTTAGGAGCCCTGAAGGAAGCACCAGAGGCTGTGTCTGAACCCCACTGCCTGCCTGGAACATTATTCTGATGGTATTTTAATACGGTTCACTGCTTTTACTGGAGAAATGCTAAGCTTTCTCAATTACAGGTCTTCACGGAGCACACACTCAAGGGAGCACAGGGACTGTCCGGAAAGTCAAAGTACTTTTATGACTTCTTCACCTCACCACAAGCTGTTTTGGGCTGTGCTTACGGTCAGAATCAATCACTCCTCAGGAGACGTGTAGCCAGAGACAAAATCCTGGGTACAACTGAACTGCAGCTTTTTGCACTAAACCATGTTGATTTTGGCAACATTTTGACATGAAAATCTTCAAATCAGCTCTCACCAGGTTTAGATGTGTAGGTTTATAGACGGACAGTTGCCAGGTTTGTTGTATAACTGTTTAGCTTTCCAATTCTCAGATGACTGTGAAATATGTAGTATATGTTAATACTATTTTATACCATGTAGGTACAGATTTGCCGTACTGGCCTTGCACACTGTCCCAACGGAGGCCATAGCAGAGGAAAGCTGCCCGCATGTTTGGGATGGGAGCTGTGGTCCAGGCACTGTTGATGCTTGAGCAAGTCACTCTGTGACCAGAGGGGTGTGGAGCCCAATCCGGGCTTCAGCTTGCCCATCTCAAACTGGGACTGAAGCAAAGGGATATATTTAACCCATATGATGTCGGTGAATGTGGTGTCCAACGCACAGGAGGAACAGAGGAGGAGGTGAGGTGCCATCTGCTAAAATTTGCAGCCAAGAGCCTTAGAGGGAGGAACCGGAGATGTTTCAGTGTCTCTGGGGAAACTAGGGAAATCACCACAGGACTGAAAAGCTGCTGAAGCTCCCAAAGAAGACGACCCTGGTGACTCCAGGCATTGTACATTTTAGGAAGGTTACTCCAGATCACTAAAATAACCATTTAATTTAGAGTCTAGATTAGCAAATCTGAGGGGCCACGATGTAATGCAACATAGGCTTGTGAAAGGATGGTTCAGGCGTTTTCCCAACAAGATTACAGGTCTGGTATGGTGAGACTATACATATTCTTAGACCCTCCTGAGACATTTGACTGCTATGCGATATGTTGATCAATCAACATGCATGAGAGAGCTGTAGGCGTTAGAAGAAGCGTTAGATGCATGAAAGGCTGGCTCATGGATGGGTCTCCAAGTGCATCTGGGTGCAGACAACACCAGAGGGGACCTGTTCGGTGAGGGCTCCTGCAGAGATCAGGCTTTGAGCCGGGATTAAAAAAATACTTTGACTAAGGCTATGGAACAGGTTGCCCAGAGAAGGAGGCCCCATCCCTGGAAGCGTTCAAGGCTGGGCTGAATGGGGTTCTGAGCAACCTGGTCTGGTGGGAGGTCTCCCTGCCCAGGGTCCCTTCCAACTCAAA
This sequence comes from Burhinus bistriatus, assembly GCA_013397275.1. Lineage (NCBI taxonomy): Eukaryota > Metazoa > Chordata > Aves > Charadriiformes > Burhinidae > Burhinus > Burhinus bistriatus. The sequence continues at coordinate 381,402 of VYXH01004956.1, forward strand.
CCATTCTATGATTCTATGACACAGGCTTTTTGCTGGTAAAATATGCAGAAGTTAACAAGATTGGGAAAGTAGCAAACAAGCAGGAGAATGGCTTATGTTTGCAAGGTGAACTGGACTACTTGGTAAAATGGCCACAATCCAAAAGGATATATCTGAATATGAGAAATTGTAATAAAGGATCAGTTTCTTTACACTGGATAAAGAAAGTGTATTTCTAAGCATGGCGTGGTGAGATCAATGGTTCTTTGATGGCACAGCATTAAAATGGGCTATTAGAAATACTCCTCAGCATGTCATAAACTTTATTCTGAAGGGTGAGATTTGCAGAGGCGACATGCTCTGTCAGAGAGTGCTCCTTGGCATTTTGGACATAGCAGGAAGGATCAGAGGACAGCCGCCTGTCTTAATTCTCATCACTGTAATTGCCCCAACATTGCCGAAGAAATACATGGCTTTGAACATGCACCACACTGAAAGATTTGTGATGAGTTTTTGACTGACACAATTTTTAACATAGAGAATTAAAAGAATGAGAGATGTCAGAAGAGCAAAAATGTACCTGTCAGTCAGAAAAGCTATTCTGATTAATAAGAAAAAGCAGTTTGGAGTATGATATCAATATTTCAATTTGCAAAAACCCCAAAGGAATGACATTAAACCGACATGACCGGTATTAAAACAGCAACAACAGTGAATTGATCTATTTACTCTGTCTTCTTCTAATGGAAAATAAGAAGTTTCCCAAGATCAATGAAGTAGCCCGTATCAGCAAATGATCTATAACTCAATGAAATCATCATGCATATTTATCTTTTAGGTAAATATTCAGGAAAAAAAAGTCCAGTCCAGGCAGTATTTTAAAATACATGTTTCAAGGAAGCCAATGCCCTTTCTGAATAAGTTATTGGCAGTGGACTTTGCAACTTTTTGTCTTTGCTAACTACTGTATCCCCCGTTCAGGAATCCAGGGTGAGATCAGAGAGCAAGTCTTCAAGATACAACTTTCTTTCATCTCAGTTTATCAAATAGATATGGGTCTCCCTGCAGCATCAAGCCCAGGCACCCATGCCCTGCCCAGGGCCATGTGGCAGAAAGGGGCCACCACAGGACTCCAGCTCTGCCTGTAGGTGCAGCCCACCAGTCGGGCTGGGTGGAGGCCTGGGGCTGCCTCAGCTTGCCAACATCCACACCAACGCATTCCTCAAGTGTTTATTTTCTGATGTCCCCGCATCCCAGGAAACACTGATGTCTGTGCTGATTGCTGAGGATGTTTCCTCCTGCAGGTCTTCCAAGAGAGCTTTGTACCTGTGCCCATCCCCTCTGAGCCAGGTCTTAGGTACCTCTGGTACTTGATGCCTGTGAACTTCTCAGTGTGATATGGAGATGGCTTTGGACCCGGAGTTATGGCTCATGCTCACTGCCAGCCCCGAGGTGTCTTCATGGCTGCTGGTTATCAGTAATGGAAGCAAGCCAACATCAGTCACAGCAACCGTGCTGCTCTGCACAGAGAAACACCATCACCCTTCACTCCAGCTGATGGTGCAAGAGGGTCCCACCGCAGCCTGGGCAGTCCTGGCGGGACTGCATGGTGTGTCCACTTCAGCAAGTGGTTAATGTTCCTGCACACCATCACAGGGTGTACTCACAAGTGAGGACACAATCCAGACAGTGTTAACACCATGCATTTTTCTAAGGGTCTGCAAACATCTGCTGCTAATTAAGCTCCCAAATCAAGCTCCGTCAGCAAACCTTCCTTTAGCACTTTCTCAATGACATCAAACATGATGTTATTCCTAAACAAATCATCCTCAGTGTTTCCTTGCTCCCAGTTTCCTGCTTTTTTGCCTCACTTTGGTGTTACATTCACCCTCCTACACAGTGAGGAGACCAGCATTGGCGTCAGGTTCTTTGGGGACAGCAGAACTTCCTAAGCATTTTCAGTGATGCATCCAAAAGGATAATAAAATCATTCCTGTGAGAACACATTATAAATAACCATATCCTCTTCCAACATCATACACACTAAAAGGTGACTTTTACGCTGTCTTTTTTTAACATACTCCTGAGACATTCATAGCCATGCAACATCTCCTCCCAGTTCTTCAAGTCTCAGGAAAATCACCCCGTAAGGAAAGCAATAAAATCAACTTGCAAAGCTTGGTGCTTTTCCCTGTGTTTCTTTTTCTAGTTGAGCAGATTTTCTTGCACGGGAATGAGATTCCTTTAACTACCGCATATGTAGTAAACAGTTTCCCCAGGCTTGCTTCATAGTCTATGGAGAGAAACAGGCACTTTAGGTGATGCTAAAGGAGATCCAACAAGAGTGCAGCTGATCATAGTGTAAGAACTGCCTGAGCCTTTCCACAGCCTACGGAGGAGCTGGGAGCCACTCTCTCACGTGCAGCTATCTGTAAACAGATGAGACAGGCTCCACTTTGGATTTGGGACAACGTTTGTGCCGTGCTGCTGGTGGTGGCTTCCGGCACTCTGCCCAGCCCGGTGTCTGCTGCACCTTCTCTGCATTACCAACCCAGAGCAAGGTTCATGGCTGAAGCCAAACCCCAGGAGCTGTGAGCAGACAGCAGCTTAACAAACACCTCCGCCTGGCGAACTCTGGGCCCAGCTCAGCGCGTGCAGGAACCTGCTCTTGCGTGGTAACACTTCATTATTTTGCAAACACGGCACTCTATTGCATACTCACATGGCAAACGCACATGCTGCACACCCAGCTGCATTTGGCAGTTTTGGCTTTCACTCACTCTCCCTGGTGATCCCCAGGCTTGCGCCCAGAGAGCTCATTTCCCCCCCCCATCACTGAGAGGAAAGGCAGTCTGATGCCTAAATATGTCAGTTAGGGACTCTGAAATCATTTCTCTTGACGAGTTTTTGCAACATTCTGCAGACAGGCATTGCTTTTTGCATGCCAAACTTCCAGCTGCATCCACAGTGAGTCGGTGGCCCTGATCTGGCAGGGACACCCTAGCTCTTCATGGCCACGTTGTCCGCCATGGGTGAAGTGCAGTAAGTGCAGGTTGAGCTGAGCCTGTGCTTCGGGGTAACTTTGTGGTCCTTCTTACCCTTGCACTCTGACACCATTTCCCCTGGAACCTAGTGGTGGCCCTGCAAACTCTTTACCAGGTAAACCTGTAGACAGCTGATGAATTTTGGCTTCAGCCTGGCTCCAGCCCACGCCTGAACAGCAGCTGCAAAACAGACCACCTACCTCCTACCCACGCCATGACCATCACTACTCCAAGTGATCTGAGAGACAACAAACCACTCTCACTGTGGTGTCACTGTTAGTTATAAATATTTATCTATCATTAGGAACCAGAAACACAAAAAGCACCGGGTGCCCCTTGTGCTGGGGGCTGTACAAGCTTAGGACAGAAGAGACATTTGTCCTCTTAATAAGGAATGCCCCTCTAAAATAAAACCCACAATCCATCTCACATATTAATTTTTTAGCAAAGAACACAGGGTTTTGACCTTTATTACTCAGCATCTGAACAAGAAAGTCTCTATCTCTGCTTACCAGAGACGTTCCCAAAACACAGAATGAAGTTCGCCTTTAAGAATGTGTATTCCTTATTAATACCTTGCCATTACCAAAGTAATTTCTGCCATCATAATTGTGTGTACTCAAAATTTTCTATATAGTGCAAAGAAAGGGGCAGGGTCTGTTGCAATAGGACAAGGGGTGATGGTTTTAAACTAAAAGAGGGTAGAATTAGACTAGATAGAAGGAAGAAATTTTTTACAATGAGGGTGCTGAAACACTGGCACAGGTTGCCCAGAGAGGTGGTAGATGCCCCATCCCTGGAAACATTCAAGGCCAGGTTGGATGGGGCTCTGAGCAACCCGATCTAGTTGAAGATGTCCCTGCTTATTGCAGGGGGGTTGGACTAGATGGCCTTTAAAGGTCCCTTCCAACCCAAACCATACTGTGATTCTATGATTCTATGACACAGTGTGGTAATTGCTTATTGCTTCCTTTAGCATTTGTTGTCATGGGGTAATCAGAATTATCTATATCTGAAAATAAAATTTGTTTATGTAAAACTGTCCCCTCAATCAGTTTGCTGAAATCTTTTACATTTTAAAAACATCTTCCTTATCTGTATTTTTCTATTCGAATCCTTTTACCTGCCATGCCAGTCCCAACTTATTTACAAACTCGGAGAAAGCCTGTGCTTCCATTCTCTTCCCCTGCCTTGAGGGGATAAAAAAAGAATAGCTAATTTCATGTCTTAGTTCAGGAAAATGAACCATGTAGAAATGAATACAAATTTTGCTACTGTGGTGAATTGCTGAAAAAATAAAACCTGAAGTTGAAATTTAGGGTTTATCTTCATTCAGCATGAGAAATACTTTCTGCTCAGAGTTCAGAATACATTTCTGCAGATATTAATGTTTAAAACAGGCCTGCTGGGCAAGAATTTTAAAATTCTGTTTTGCAGTTGAATAAATCGAAGTATAGAGAGACAGAAAGCAGATTGCTGGTTTACTGTAAATATAGGACACATTTTTCTCCTCTCAGTAGAAGCAGACAATGTATATATTTCATATTTCAGAGATCCCTAGCAGACCTGTTGTAAATTAGCATTTATATGCAAGCATCCTTTGAGGAATTTGGCTACTTTACTGTTCAGAGACAGGAAGAATAGGTCAGATACGAAAGATCACTCTTTCCTGAAGCCGTTCTGAAAACTGGTGACATTCTTTGCTGGCTTGAAGCAAGTCCCATACAATTGCACAGTAGCAAAGACACAACAAGGAATCCTGTTTTTACTAATAATCTGACTTTGTATCTTCTCTATCACTTGCCTACAACCCAAATCAAAACACACTGCAGTCAGTGAGAGTGTTTCCAGTGATGTGTTGAGCAAATATATAGAAAAAATTATACCTTTTGGGATCCTATGGAGCTGTTTTTAGGGAGGAGAAAATAGAGAATGGAGCTATACATGTGAGTGAAGTGTAGACAGCAAAACATAGGGACAGTTTTTATATAATAGTTACAGAACCAAGGCGCAAGCAAGATCTTTTCATTTAGCTTGCAAGTGGTTTCTATTCCGTAAGAAGAGACAGTGCCATATTAAGCAAAATCAGCTTTGCCAGCAAGCACAAAAGTATGCCTGTGCATTTCTGTGGTGCTGATTAATGGCTGGGTGAATGCCATAGGACACCTAAGAACTCTGAAATACTTTTGTTTGCTTAGTGTTTTCTGCTGATGGCAACTTTCCCCTTGCCTGCCTGCTAGGTTATGGGCGAGCTGCTCCCCACCCCAGCGCCTCCGGCACAACAGTCTGCAAAGAACTGGCATGCGCCAACTCACACCTCACCTCCCAAATGGCAATGTCAGACACGTTGCCGCGATGCACATAAACGCGTTGAAAAAACCATGAATTCAGGCCAGAGGTGTCTGACTGCAGCAGTATTCTTAGGATAATTACAAAAATAAAGTCAGTCAGACTCTCAAAAGCGCCCAGCACGGCGTTTTGTACTCCCATTGAGATCAAACAAGTCAGAGTTAGCTCAATCCAGGCTGAAGTTCTGCTTCAGAGAGACTCATTTCAACTTGTTAAAGTCATTAGCTTTTCCAATCTCTACCTGACAAATTTTGTTCATCCTTTTCCAGATTTAGGAACCGGTGTTTGTACAGCATTCAAGAAACCAGAGCCCTGGAGTCAGGGCACATGCTGCCACCATAAAACACAGCAAGGAGGAGGGGTAACCATTACACGACTCATCAGAGACAGATCCAGTGCAAATCAAAAGAAACATCCAATTGTAAAATCACTGTGAAAGAGACTGTGATAAACAGGGCAACTACCAAAGGAGAACTGTCTCTGTCCTTTCACTCTCAGATATTTGCTGCTTTTCAGACATTCAGGTCCATTTGTTCTCTTAAAAGTGTTGATTGATTAGATGCTGGAGATAGTGGGTTTGAAAGAGCATTTTTGTTGTACCCCTTCCTCACATGCATCAGCCTGTTCCAGCAAAAAATTACACAGTATTATTATCTTTTATTTTCTACTCATTTTTTTGCAGTGGTATCTTGGCTGCTGCACAAACAAGAACCGTGTTTATTACTTCTAGGTAAGCTGATATTTTTCTGTCCTACTATTTGCTCCAAAGGCTTCTCTTTTATTCTCATTTCTAGTCGATCCTGCTGTCCTCCAGTTTACAGAGGTAACGATTTTTAGACTAGAACTGAGCATTTAATTTGTGGGATTTGCTGTTAAGGTCTAAACTCTTCACGGTGCTCTTGCAATACTAACACGTGTTTAGGAGCTGAAGCCAATACAGGAAGGCTGAAATCCTGATTTCTGTAGAATCATAGAATTGTTTTGCTTGGAAGATACCTTTAAGATCATCAAGTCCAGCTGTTAACCTAGTATGGGGAAGGCAGAGGGGGATTTCAGTGAAAGCAGCTACAAACTAAGTTTTTCAGACAGGCTGTTCCTTAAGACTAGCACCTATGTGCCTAAGCTTACGTTGTCTCCCCCACAAACCCAAAGGAGGAGTTGCATATTGTTAAAACGCCCCTAAACTGCAACTGCAGGTTTAATTCTAAATAACAGGTTTTAGGTTTCCCAGCATTACACACGTGTTGCACAGACCCCCCACCCAGCAGCAGCCTCCCAGGACCCCCACGGGACAGCACAAGCTGAAGAGTTCCCACCCACTAACCTCCACCTGTAACTTCTGAGCTGCAGCACGGCCCATGGAGAAGCTGTCAGTCCTGGCTGGCAAATTTCTTGTGATGGGGAGCAGGGTTTTTTAAATTAAAAAAAAAAATCACAAAGCAAAAATACATCTAATTTGTATAAAGAAGGTGAATTGGGGGTGTCAGCTGCTATACTCATAATTCACTGCTTCACTCTGCTACTGTAATCGAGATTTGTGAACTGTAATTAGTTTTCTGCAGCTCTTTAATCATAAGTAACCACAGGAAAAAAAACCACCACTACCTTTGGATGTGATAATGTGGGGAAACGTCCATATTAAAAAAGGATAAAAAGAGGACTTCCCCTGCCATTGGAGCGAGACAGAGGCAGCAAGTCAAGAGGCAGGACCCCTGCAAGACTCTGGCCTGGGGTGCAGAGGGGCAGAAGCTGAGTGCTTCAGTGGCACTCTCTTCTTGTGTGACTTTAAGCGAGACAATTTTATCCCTCTTCACCTCTCATCTGTAACATGGTGATATCAGCAGCTTCCCACCCCTCCCCCTCCTCCTATCCCACTTATTCCCACTATAAACTCTTTGGAGCCATACCTCTGTTTTGGTATGTGTTTATACAGTGCCGACACCATCTCGGCCTCACGTACCCAGCTGCATCACTACCAAATCCCTGATGCAAATGTCATTCCTGGGAGCTGCCAGCTCGCCTTCCCTCCCCACGGCTGCATCTCCATCCTCTGCAACCCAGGTAGCACGTAATGAAACGCTCTCAGTCTCGAGTGCGCATCCCTGAACAAGTGTGAGGTTTCTTCTCCTGCAAAGACTTTGCAGAGGACTGGAGGTTTTCACAGGCATTTAATTCATTTCAGATTTTAACTGAGCTTCTCAAAATAATAGCAAGAAGGAAAAACTACTTATGTTATAATTAGATACGCCAGAAATAACCTCACCTTTTTCCTGACACTGCTTAAATTAGTATTCATTGGGCATAAAACACTGTGAATAAGCTAATGAAATGATTCATTTGTTCATTTGCCTGTGCATGTTGATAACTACACACCAAGAACCCAATGACTTGTTAACAGCCTCATTTATTTTAAGGAAGCTGCTGTCATTCATAAAGCATTGGCCAGCTGCCATGCATCCCTTCACCTTTCCCTCTTGCCTTCATAAATCTCCAATTAACTTCTCGAGCATCTTAAGCATTTTTGTGAGGAAAACATCAGCATTTGTTTGGAGGCAACTGCTGCTCATCTGCTCACCTTGCAAAGGGTTCTTGGCCCCTGCCCCTTCTGTCTGTTCCGTCCTGATGATGCAGCTCATTACTTCCAGCCTGCACAAACATTTCTCTTCATCGTTTGGTGCTTTGCATTGTTCTGTATAGGGGGAGAGGAAGTCCTAGCTCTCCTCCTCTCTTAACCAACCATCTAAGATCAGTCATAAACCAGATCATTCGCTCTCATTGTGATTTTGAATGAAGCTGTTAAAAGTTGCCATTATTCTCCATGATGCACAAGGCACACACAAGAGCTGCCTCTCTGCTCCTGAATTTGGCAGGGATGCCACCAGAAACCAGTGACTGGCAAGTTTCCCATCCACAAATACTGTTGGTGCTTATCCAGCCTCTCCGGGTATTTCTGAGCACCCACGTGAGACAAGTGAGTCAGTGCCATTATCTCATTTTATAAGTGGGCACTTGAGGCACAGAGTTGAAATAATTGTTCAAGGTCATGCACGAAGCCTGATCAAGAAATGGAGCATGTGTTTTCCCCTCCCCTAGATTAGATCAAATCCTTCCATTTTGGGGGAAAGTGAGCATCCCAGCCCAGCCTGCTCCTGGAGTTGCAGAAGGTTTCAGCAGGATAAATACAGATAGGTCTGTCTTGGGAAAATCTCCCCTGCTTCCAAAGCAGGTATCTCCAGTTTTCTTGGTGGAGCACAGTGCTGGGGTCACTAGGACATACTATTTCAGGTTCAAAGGAGGTAACCACACAGCTCCAGTACACACAGAGAAGAAGCACTTCTACATCAGTTGCGTAGGCAGTTCCTCTTCTTTCCCTATCGTATAGGTCCTCTCACAGCTAAACTGCAACAGGACAGTATTGATGAATATGGTAGGTTCCATCTCTGCTACCACTGAACGACATCATCACCATTTGCCAACCAGTGTCACACAGTTACTGGTCTTATTTTGCATTGCAGTAGTTTTCAAACTATGGCCCGTGTACCCTTGAGGTCTGGTTAGCAGTCTGTAGCTGGCAGATTTTACGTATTAAACACTCACACTTACAAACACATCAATTAGAAATTGGATGCTCTGGACACCTGGCAGTCCACTAAATGCTGCAAGGGTAACAAATGGGTCATCACCAAAGTGGTTTGGGATTGTTTGGATCCTTATTACTAACAGGAAAAATATCTGCATCCTAGCTTGTGTTCCAGGTCCATATGGCATGCTTTATCGAAATATTAATAAAGTAGAAGAAAGATATTGGGCTACCGAGAGGAGCTGAGTGCATTACAAGGAATTGAAAACATAGAGCAAGGGTAGAAAGGAGCCATAATGGTGGAAAATAATGAGAAAATTGTCGGGTGTAACTTTGACATCAGGTGAAGTATTGGTTAAATCCTGTATTAGTGTTTATAGCAAGGAGGATAATCCTGGGCCTGGGTGTGCTCAGAAGCATCCCTGGGTCTGGATGACCTCAGGAAGTCACGCTGCTTTTCAGGTCTCCAGAGTGAGCTCCAGGTCTTCTCCTGGCCCTTTTCTTGCAGTGCCTTGGTGCTGCAGACAATCCATGCTTCCAGTGGCTGCTGTGAGCCCCGGTACAGGAGGGCTTAGCAACAAGAAGCACCCTCTGTTTACAACTTCCTGCGACCAATTAAAGTCTTTCCTGGTATTTTCCAGTTTCCTACCTAGATTGAAGCGACACATGTTCAAGGACACTGGGTGCTCTAAGTGGGACTGGAGTTTTGTAATGATGACTCTGTAGTCTCAGTAGCTTGCAAATACAAGACTGATGAATAGCACTGAGATGATCTTTACCCTGCAGACCTCTCCTTCACGCGGTGCTGTCCCTTGTGTGGGATGCATCACCAGGACATGTTTGGAAAGAGAATCAGCAAGCCTCACAGTCCCAGAATGCGTTATACAAACATTTGTTTCTTCTTCTGCTGCCTCCCAACTAACTGATGAATGGGGCTTCAGAGTGAAAAAAAAACTTCTGATTTCATTAATTATATGTTAACCTGGTGTTGTGAAGTAACTGAAGAAAAATTGAATTGTCTGGCCCTTAGTGTGCAAAATGATGGAAGCAGATAAGATTTGTGCTACTTGGCCTTCTATCAAATAATACTGAAATTACTCTTGCACAGAAGCAACAGCAATGTATTTAGTCCTTGACTTCCCTTATACTGCCCAAGTGGAGTTGCCCTGGCACATCCTGGTGTGGGGAATCAAATGGTGCAGGCAGAATTTCTCTTGCTGGTGACTTTCAGCAGCAACTGTGCCCTAAGAAAATGCAGTGCCAATCCTGCGGAAAAGTTCTATCAGCATACTATGCAGATAGGTCCCAAAAGCAAATTCAGGGCTCTCACATACCCACATCCAGGCCCATGTCACCTAAGGCTATTAGTTCACAGAATCATAGACCAGCCCTTGTTGGAAGGGACCTGAAAAGGTCATCTGGTGCAACATTTAATGGAAAAGGGATCCTAGATGAGTTTATCTAACAACCTGTCCAATTACATCTTGAAAACCTCCAGGGATGGGGACTCCACCACATCCCTGGGGAGGTTGTTCCAGTGATTGATTGTTCTCACTGTAAAAAATCTCTTTCTTATATCGAGATGAAAGGTTGCCCCATGACTTTTGTTGACTGCCCCATCAAAAATCCATTTCTCTATTCATTTTTCCAGCTCCTTCCTACTGACTTCCACCTCAGCATGTCAAAATACTTGACAGGCATTTGGGATGATAAAAGCTGCTGGTACCTGCTACTCCTGCAGCAAACTACTGGCTTCCCTCTCTTACCACTCCTACAGCAGCCTGTTTCAGGATGTGTGATGAAAATAACTTTCTGGTGCTACACATCAGCGTGAGATTTCTACAGTCACTTTACCATGTTTTTTGTCATTTCATTTTCAGATAAAAATGTTTTTGTTTATGGAAGAACCCGGCCTGTCACTAACTGCAGTCCATTTGCCCAGGGACAAGAACTGACCTGTACTTACACACACACTTCACCTCAGCTGCTTCCTAAACCTCTTCCTGCTGTGATGCTTCACCGCCGGCATTACAGCGTTAGTGCTCTGCATGAGGAGAGAGGGGAAGAGCTCTTCTGGCAGGGACAATAGCAGAGGCACCAGCTGCTTGTTCGTGCCTGTCTTGTGCCCTGGGCCACCTCATTGCATCATGTTCGGGGCAGCTGTGGCTCTTCAGACATCCCTTCACCGCCCCAGCACCAACTAGAGGCTGAAGGACCACAGACATGTTTAAATTACAGGCGTGAGTTGTAGCAATCCAGTTAATATGGCTGAATGATTATCTTTCACCAAGTAAGCAACCAGGTGAGTCACAAAGATTACATTAATCAATCTCCTCCACCTGTCCCAGTTGCGCTCATGGTTGACTCCTGATGCTGAACTAAGCAACTCACTGCGGTCCGGCAGCTCACGTGCACTGAAAGGCAAAGGCTGCATCCTCCGCCCAGGGTAAGCGTTTCTGATTTGTGCAGAGGGATAAAGGTTTTACATCCATGCCTAGTAAGTCACAAGATACCACATACTAAAGCAGATCATTAGAAAGTTAAGTATTAGTTTTAATATTTTTAGAGCTCCTAGAAGCATTCACTTCTGTGTGTTTTCCAATCTGAGCAGCTGGACTTATGCTACTAAGAAAACTAACTTTACAGCAAAAAGATACAAAAGAAAGTACTTATAAGGGGTTTTAAAGTCAACCCATTTTCACGTGAAAGTTTGACGGAAATAAAATGGGGGACCCATATAGTTCACATCAATAAAATATTTATACCAGCTACGTATCTGAAAGAGAGAAACTAAACTTCTGCATTTTTCTTAAATTTAATAGAATTGAAACGATAACTGAATTTAGTTGAAGCGAGTACTAGGGAAAAGCTTTTATATGTGATTCTAAATGAAATTTTGTGTTGCTTTGATAGCTAGATTTGCCTACAGGCAGGATTTATCTCGCTGAACTTTGCCTGTTCCAAAAGACAAGCCCAAGTCCAGCAGTGGTCTGGGGTCCTCTTGTCAGAAGGGGAAAATGGGCTCCTCCAAAAGCAGACGCTGCCCATCCTATAGCAGGCACTCAGGTGGGTGCAATAGCTCACCCCCAGGGAGATCTACCTCCCTCCGCTGACTATGGGGGGGGCTGATGTGGGTAGACACCACAAGTCTAATTGTACCCTTATTTTAAAAAAAGTAATGACAGAAGGCTAGGAAAAAAAAGCAAACATTTTTAGTAATAACAAAATAAGCTCGATAAAGCTTAACAGAACATCTTCCTTGAAAAAGCATAAACCATTGCTCAAAGGTGTATTGGCTCAGGCATTTATTGCTTTGTCTGCCTCTGTCTGCCCTGTAGCTTTCTGTTTGACAGATTTAAAAAGTCAGTGTGGTTTCCAGTGTCAAACAGTGGAAATTGTAACTGAAGAGCGTTCTCAGTTTTTAAATTATAGGGAGTATTACTTTGCTGTGATTACTACTGATTTAATGATGATTCATACCCAAAAGAGATTCTGACTCTCTATAGTTAGCCTCAACCAACCTGATGACTTTTATTTAAGTCTACAGAATAAAAAAATGAGTTTTAAGGAAATCAAGATGTAGATCAAGCATAAAATCAGTAAACTAGATCACCCACAACCAGGATGACTTCTACTTATAGAAGTTATGCAGGCTGAACTACCAAAAGCACAAGGCTAAACCAAACCAAATGTGACCTTTCGGGATGACCCTTTCCATAAAAATACCTTCCACTTTTGTGGAGTTAATAGTGAAGGAGACTTTTCATGACACTGTCACAGGGTCTGTTCAGAAGCTCTCAGCAGCAGAAGAAACCGTTTCAGGCAGTAAAAGCCAGTGCTTTAGGTTTTCATACATGTTACATGAAGAGCTTCATTTCCATAAGATGACACCAAAATCTACTGAGTTTCTACACAGGATATCCTACTTCAAAAACCAGGTGAAAAGGCCAGAATAGCGAACCTCTGAAAGAGCAGAAGAAAATAAGTAAGCCCTCAAAGGATGTTAACCTCATAACTGAATTTAAATGGCAAAGAATGCTCTCCCCAGCACTTTATGTCACAGTCTCTCTCCCCTCAGCCCACTGCTGTTGTCGAGAACAGCCAGAGGGTCCTGTAGTAGCCCTCGCAGAGTTCTTGGAGGAGGGCACTGCAGCAGGGCTGGGAGGTGGGTTAGGGTAAGCCTGTGTCAATTTTCCCATTGTGCCCGGCAAGATCATGGAGCAGATCCTCCTGGAAACTATGTTAAGGCACATGGAAAATAAGGAGGTGACCAGTGACAGCCAACATGGCTTCACTAAGGGCAAATCCTGTCTGACAAATTTGGTGGCCTTCTATGACAGGGTTATAGCACTGGTGGATAAGGTAAGAGCAACTGTCATCATCTACCTGGACTTGTGCGAAGCATTTGACACTGTTCTGCATGACATCCTGGTCTCTAAAGTGGAAAAACATGGATTTGATCGATGGACCACTCAGTGGATAAAGACTTGGCTGGATGGTTGCACTCAAAGAGTTGCAATCAACAGCTTGATGTCCAAGTGCAGATCAGTGTTGAGTGGCGTTCGTCAGGGGTCCGTACTGGGACTGGTGCTGTTTAACATCTTTGTTGGCGATATGGACAGAAGGTTTGAGTGCATCCTCAGCAAGTTTGCCAGTGACACCAAGCTGTGTGGTGCGGTCGACATGCTGGAAGGAAGGGATGCCATTCAGAGGGGCCCATGCCAGCCTCATGTAGTTCAATAGGGCCAAGTGCAAGGTCCTGCACGTGGGTCATGGCAATTCCATGAACAAATACAGGCTGGACGGAGAATAGATTGAGAGCAGCCCTGAGGAGAAGGACTTGGGAGTGTTGGTGGATGAGAAGCTCANTTTACTCTGAGGGTGGTGAGACACTGGCACAGGTTGCCCAGGGCAGTTGTGGATGCCCCATCCCTGTAAGTGTTCAAGGCCAGGTTGGATGGGGCTTTGAGCAACCTGGTCTAGTGGAAGGTGTCCTGCCCACGGCAGAGGGGTTGGAACTAGATGATCTTTAAGATTCCTTCCAACAAAAACCATTCTATGATTCTATAAAAGAAACCCAAATAAAAAAGGATGTGCACTGTGGTGGTTTCAGCACATGAAAATGAACTGCATAAATAAACATCTCGCGTTTAAACTGTTTGCCCAGACAAAAAAAAAAAAAAAAAAGAGAGACTTAACTGACAAGTAAAATGCTGGACATCCAGACTCAGACACACACATTCAAGCTGAAGCTAAGAACTACAAGAGGGGTTTTTTTCTCCAAATCGCTGCTTCTTGCCTAATAAAAATGTGTCATGACAATATGTTGTGTTAAGACAGATGAAGATCTTAGTATTTTGAGAAGCTCTCCCCGGAATCCATCAATCAAACTTTGCCTTTGCAACACTGAAATGATTAAATCTAATGTTTGCTCATAATTTTTAATGGCACAATAATAAGCCATAATGGAAAAAAACCCCTATTATTTAATCTGAAAGGGGTTGGAAAGAGAGATAAATCAAACTATTTAATAATAATTCTTATCTCTATGGGTAACCACACAAAAGCCAGATCAGAATGGATTAGCTATATGCATGTTTAGCTTGAAAATGTAATTTGTGAGATGTGGTTAACCTGTGTTTAGCCTACAGGCAAAAACCAGCTTTTGCTTTGTTATGTAACAACCAGTTTATGGCCCACATGACAGAGCTGGCCAGGGAAACTTAAAATGAAATGCAGAAAAGGATTTCGGCTATTTGGAATGGGTTTAGGGTGTAATGCACTTACCTAAGCTCAGAGTAGAAGTTTTGAATCAATGCATATAAGGGCATTTAAGTTCACCTTCACCACAGAGAAAATAAAATAACGGGGTTTTTTGGAACCGTCTTTCCAAAATGGCTGAGGTCCTGCTGGGCAAGAGGCTACTGCAGAACGGAGCAAGGAGATTTTTGCTTTAGGTGGATGTCTAAGAGCTGTCAAGTGGACCTGAGCAATATGCTGAGGAGTCTTGAATGACAGCTGTTGGCAGAGTCATTTGAAATTCAGTTAAAAAGTATAGATTTAGCATTGTTTATTTAGACCATGCCAGAGAGAACTGCAGCACCTTAGCAATGTGAGAAAGGCCAGTTAGCAGTGCTGGACTCAGCCGCGCTGTACACGCTGCAGAAATCTCCAGCAGCTTCTGCAATCGCAGGAGTTTTCCTGTGTGATGCCCGTCACCAATTAGGAACTTTCCTGACATTGCAGGTCTGGAAAGGTCTTGAATGAAATCTCCAATCAACCAAATTTAATCAGATTTTTGCTGTGGCTTTTTTCAGTGAGCCCCAGATGACACCCATGAACCTCAGGGAGGGCTTCACCCTGGGAAACACAACTGGTCAATCTAGAGGTCTGCAGTGGTATCACTATAGCACAAGGAAAGGAAAAAAGGATAAGCAACAACAGGGCATTTTTTTTTATGTTCAAATGAATTATTAACATGCAATGTTTTGTCTTGTTCTGCAAATTATATTTTCTCACCCAGCAGTGATTTTCCTAAAGATACCATTTATGTCTGATGACCTCACCAGCTCTGTTTCCACGAGCAATAGCTTGTACGCTAATGCCACTAAACTTTGGGGAAGGGGTTACCTTTTAAATCAACCACCAGTTCAAAGAGCCACAAGCCTGGCCCAAAGTTGTGTATTTATGCAGTTAGAGAACATGCCAAGGCTTCTGAGAAAGCAGACAGACATTTTAACCTGTTTTCATGATTTATTTTGTCTTTTAGTCAATGCTGTGTGCATAATCAGCTGATTATCATCTCCCTTTACAAGAAAATCCTTACAACTACATAGGGAGAAACAAGAAAACCCTTTTATAATGGATTTTAGGAAATTACATATGAAGTCAGATGTTCACCTGGCAAAAAGCCAGTATGTACTTTACATTAATTGCACAGTATTTATGCCGAATGAAGATGTGGTCCACTTTCTAAGGCAAGCTTCAAAAATTCAGTAATGTTGAAAATAACATGTAAAATCTTTCTTTTTTCCCCCCAAGGCATGGAGTTTGTCTTTAAAATTCCATAAATCTCCTTTGGAGGGTAAGTAATTTTCAGTCTTTAACAAACAGCAGATGTATCTTACAATCTCTGGAAATGAAAGCTTCTTACTGCTAGATAAATTAAACCTCCAGAGCACAACTTGTGCCACCGTCAGGAATTCCCAGTCTCCTGAGGATGGTTAGTGGCGCTGCACAAACCACACGCACTATCCCCTCCTCACTGCCCGTCTGTTCATGCAGACCAGAACCATGGTGCCTGCAAGCAGCCACTGCTCTTCAAGTCACCTGCTGCCGGCAATGCTCTGCAGCAACGTCCCCGTCTGCTTGCAGCACCCGCTGAGCTCACTCTTTGCCCGGGACGCAAAGAACAAGGAGCACCGGGTGGGTGAGCAGGGAGATGGTCTTGGTGTCCTAGTCTTCTCAGGAGGAGAGGATTGAGACAGTTTCCCCTCCATAAACACACAGAGCAGCCAGAGCTGCCATCTCAACCACCAGCACCTGCCACACGATTCCCAGACACCCTCTCCTGAGGTGATGGGAATGGGGAAACAAGCTGCAATGCACTATAATGCAGTTATTTATCAAGAAAAGCCATTGATGTCTCATTATATACATATTTTTATGCATCAAATATATGTTTTCCCCTACCAAGCCCATAGAGAAAGAGCTGCAACACTAGAGGGTCCTGGCTTTGCCGACTGTGGTATATGATATTAATGTGATTTGGTGGAATTGGGTTTTCAACACTTGTTCAGCAAGCCCTGAATAATTCAGTGGTCGCTTTGCTTCCTGTGAATAATGTGCTCAGTCTTGAACTTGTGCCAATAAAAACTTACACTGGATCATTGTGAATTTTCTGCTGTACGCAACACTAGCAGTGATGCTTACAGGTAAACGTCTAACGGGTTTTGGGTATGAATTTGCTCTGTATGTGCCCCAATATAGACATACCCTTATGAATAACACATGTTTACTGTTATAAATTGAGACCACAACGGATCATAACCCAATTAAAATTTTATTAATTATAGCAAGTAGAATATGAGCAAAAACAGCGCTGGACGGCAGGGGAGTCTGCGCTCCACCAACTGCCGTACTGAACAGTTCGAACAGTCCCTTTTTATACATCTTTACGGCCGTGTTCATGGGGTTGTTTTGTTCTGCGGTTATCTTATCTTGTACAAGTGGTATCTGGTAAGTCTTCCTGGACACCTGGCGGTTATCTTGTCTTGCACAAGCGGTTTCATCTCCTTTGTTGTCTTACCTTTACATTGGGCTTAACATAAATCTTAATAAACAATACCCTAGTCCATAGTTTCTCACATTTACCTTTATTTAAATGCTCACATGACACATTTGACTATAGTTTTCCATACCCCAGGTTGGTTTCTATCCTGATTGTCTAAGATGGCTCAGGAATCCCAGAATTTGCTGCTCCATCCTCTTCCTACTAATTCCAGGGCACCCCAATTTGTTTTTTTGATCACTGTTGAGCAACTGAGCCAATGTCTTTATAACACAGGTTATCATAGCCCAGGTACGTTACTCCTGACCGGTAACGGTCAGCTCCGAGCCAATCATTTTATACATGAAGTTAGGATTGGTTTTCACCACATATATCCCTCTACATTTACCCATATTGAATCTCATGTTTTTCTGCCCAGTCACTATGCCTTGAAAGATCCTTCTGGAATCCTTCGCATTTGGTCTCATTTTGTACTGGCCCAAAAGTTTAGCGCCATTATTATTCATTCCCCTTTTCAGTCTGTTATGAATATACTGAACAATGCATTCAGCTGCCTTAGCCATGAAATCATTCACTCCTTCCACAGGTTATTCATTCCTCCCCTCCATGCAAGCTGAAAGAACTGAGTTTCAGAGTGAAGACAGAGAATGCAAAGTCAGGGTGTAAAAAATGTGAGTAGAAAGAAGGAGTTTATATGGAAATACATACAGCTGGGAAAACAGACAGCTCTCCTCCCAGCCTTATATTGTCTACCTGGAACACAAACAGGGAGAGATTCATCCCACGTGCACCCCTGCCTGCGGTGGGGTGGGACAGCACAGGGCTACCTCCCCATGAGATGGCTCTACACACACGCTCACGTGTGTCTGGTAAGGGGGTGGCAGCGTTTCGGTGTCCCTCTGAAGAAGGGGCTGCGTTTGCCTTAGCGCTGAGCAGTGGCACTGCAGTCGGTGCCTGCAGCAGCGCCCAGAAAGGAGATTATCTTGCTTGCCAGTAAGTGAATTATTTTGAATAAATAAATCCACATCCTAAACCTGGCATCCTTAGAAAATCACAGCATCTCTTCAAAGCTAATTGCTCGAGGCTGATTGCTGAACATTGCCCCTTTGGCACATCAGGTCCCAAGCACCCGGACCGTGACTGCTTCCCGGCGGACCAGAGGAACGCTGCGTGGTCTCTGAAAGCAGCTGCCTGGAGGAGGGCAGCCATCAGCAACGGCACTTCTGCACCACATCCCACGGAAGGAGGCCTGGGTCCCTCCAGCCATCCCCTCCACGCTATGGAAAGGTAGGTGGAGGCAGAAGCTCTGCAACGTGTGCCATATTCCTCCTCCGTGCCTTAGAAAAGCACCAGCCTCCAAATACTTCACCTTTCCCACCTCTTGCAATCATTCATATGTCTCCCTTCTCTGCTCCCAGGGTTTATCTGCTGTTACAGTCCATCTCAATCTATTCAAGTTCCAGCACCCAAGTAATGCATCAAGTGTCACTTTAAGTGAATAAAGTAAAGGATTTAGAAGAGAATAACAACAAAAAAAATATTCCAGGAGTCCAGGAGATCACACTATGTAAGCTCATGGCTGCTCCAAATCCTTAATAATAAAGCCCATAAATACATCCCATCTTAAGATCAAACATCATCACAGCCAAGGTACCCTGTATTTATAACAAATTCTCCTCAAAAATGAATTATTAATCAGCACAAATATTGCCGGTAGTGTATCTGACAAGAAACTTCAACATTTTAACTTTTCTTTTAAATGTGCATTTCTTACAGGACAAACTCTGTCTCTGCTCCTTCTGGCACTTTTCATTTGCATCTTTTCCAGTCAGTCAGGTTAGAATATTGTATTACACTGAAGGGATTACAATAACCTCTTTGCAGACCTAAGTCTAAATTAAACACTTTGGCACTTAAACGGAAGAAAAGAGGTCTTCCAGTTAGAGACCCATAAAAATCAGCAGGTGTCAGGTAAACATTTCCATTTTGATGAAACTACACTCTTCACTGGAAAAACTATTCCACCTGCAGATTGGATTAGTTCTACCTAATAGTTAGAGATATCTGTGAATTGCTGCAAAATACAAAGCCACTAAAAATGCCCACGTACAAGTGATGACTACCGTTTGGTTCTGGCTATTCACCTGCGTGGGATGGCTGGCTTGCAGCACAACAGTAGGAAACACCTGGATCATACCAATGAAACCAGCCCATCATTCTCAAAAATGTAGAAGAGACTGTCCACATTTTATTTTCAGGAGTGCTGCAGTGTCTGTTGGGTCTTTCCCGAGGGCTCAGCTGCTAAGCTGCCCTGGTGCAAATAGCTTTGTACTCCAGGAGAACCTGCTAGTGAGACCCAGGAGACTGCTCGCTCTTGCCAAGATATAACTAATGGTTCACATATTTTCATTTTGCCCTCCTGTTTGCTATTCATATATTCAAATTTATACCAAAACCTCAAAATGGACACCCAAGATTTTACAGCAGCCCTTCCAGAGGTTACAAAAAGTACAAATAAAATTTAACTGCTCATCAAGGTGAAAATTCCTCATTCTGCTTTCAAATCAAATTTGTTCTTAAATCCACCTTGTCTAAAAGGCAACAAACATCATGTGCATTTCTGCCAGGTTCAACTGAGCAACATGTCTGAGTTTGGTCTTACAGTGCACCAAAGACATTCTCTCTGCCACAGACACTCTGAAACAATCTCTGAAAGTCTCCCTTCACCTAACTACTTTTTCTTCTCCTGGCTGTAACCAAGCCACCAACAGACAGGTGACAGCATGCTTGGCTGCATGGCTTGCTGGATGCTTGTATTCTCTCTCAAACTGCAACTAAGTCTTACCATTCTATTTTGTAATTATCACAGGCATCTAAATAATTTTTCTGTCTATCAGCATCCTTATTAGAGTGAGAGTCCAAATGGGTGACTCCTGCTCATGGTTTCTCAGTACTTGACATTTCTGGTCTCATGGGCTTTCAGTTCTGGTGATGGGTTTAAGCATCCTCATCCTCACCATGATTTCCTTCTATGTCCGTCACCGACCTCTGCTTATCTCTGGTCTTTGTGTCTTCTCAGTCTTGACCAGTGCTGGGAACAAGTTCAATGACAACCTGAAAAGCCTCTGTACAAAGGCATAGCAGATGATCACCCCAAACGGGAAAGCCTTCATGAAATGGTAGGCACCAACAGCCTGAAGAAAAGATTGAAACACAATTTTGATTCTCTCTAAGCCTAATATTTACATTTACTTTTAAAAACACAGGCATGGCCCCTACTCCCTATGATCTCTTTTTTGTTTACAAATTGTCACAAACACTTGTCAGCAACAAATTTCCAGCATTTAACAAGACCGGCCCCATTTCATGCTGAATTTTAAGTATTCAGAGTCCAAGGTGTCCTCAGACACTAATGGGAAAGAATTTTCTCCAGCAGTTCAGCTCCCATAAGACAGGATTGAATTTGCAAACAGCCGATCTCAGCTCTTGCCACGGCTGCTGAAGGAGTCTCACGCTCAAGCAGTTAGCCCCTGGGAGACTTTAATGACACGCACAAAAGCCTTTGTTAGAAACGAGGAAAGTCTTTGTACAACTGAGACCCTTCCGGGGTGAGCCCTTAATTTCTAGGGTTCAGATACTGCCAAAGCACTTGTAAGAGTTTAATGCAAGCTTGTATATGAAGCACCGTTTCTTTGATAGGGACAAATTTGCAAGCATCAATGTTCAGGAGGCATTTTGCCTGTTAGCTGCAGTTCCTCTGAGTTTCAAAAGGTTTGGAAATCTTCAGTTTTCCTCTAAATCTCAGGTTTAGGTCATTCCAAATATCCAGAAGCATTCAGGATCCAACTGTGACCCACTCCAAGTGAGCCTCCCACCAAGCAAACTATTCTGTCTCATCAGACAGACTGTCTCATCGTCCTCTGTTCTTCTCCTGTATTTCAAACCCTGACTCTTCCCTTTCACTACCTCCAGTCCCAGCACATGGTGAAAGCCTTCCTCAGTGTCCAACCTGCGTCCAGAGACAACAGCTCTCACCAGCTCTGCATCAGCCTGAACGTTACCTGAGTGCTGAGATGGTGCCATAGGGTTGAACATCAGCACAGCATGAGGAAACATGGGGAAATGAGCCCGTCCTGCTCCATTGGAAATGCCTCTTCCTCACCCTTCCCTGGAGCTGCTGGGCAGCGAAATGCCAAAGGCCTGCCTTTGCCATGACTGCTGTGAAAGCCAGGGAGCAAAGGGTAAAAAAAAGAGTCTATCTCCCTCTTGTCTATGCAAGAGGCAGCAGGATTTCTTTCTTGATGGAGTAATACAATCCTGCATGCCCATGGCTAGGGATCAGCATAAAGTTTCTACCACTTACCTGGAAAATCCTGCAGAACAAGCATAATTTTAAATAGAATCATAGAAACACCTAAGTTGGAAGAGATCTTTAAGATCATTGAGTCCAACCATCAACCTAACACTGCCAAAACCACCACTAAACCATGTTCCCCAGCACCATGTGTACCTGTGTTCTAAATACTTCCAGGGATGGTGACTCCACCACTTCCTTGGGCAGCCTGTTCCAATGCTTGACAACCCTTTCAGTGAAGAAACTTTTCCTAATATCCAATCTAAACCTCCCCTGGTGCAACTTGAGGCCATTTCCTCTTGTCCTATCAGTTGTTACTTGGGAGAAGAGACCAACCCCCACCTCTCTACAACCTGCTTTCAGGTAGTTGTAGAGAGTGATAAGGTCTCCCCTCAGCCTCCTTTTCTCCAGGCTAAACAACCCCAGTTCCCTCAGCCGCTCCTCCTAAGACTTGTGCTCTAGACCCTTCACCAGCTTTGTGGTGGCACTCCCAAGGTACAGGTTTACTGTAAGATCTCTTCTTGGACTCAGCCTCTGGTATAGAGAATTCACATTGCTTTCAGAGGGGCCCAAAAATCTTGACTGTAAAAGAAACCTGCTATCTAGAAGCCTAATACAGGCATCTGAAAAAAAAAAAAAAGTGTTTCCATTGTGTCATGCTCCTGCATTGCCCAAGGTCACTCTGCAGCTCTGGGTACGACAGTTTAACCAGAACTTGTCAGCACAGCCGTCTGATGGCCTCCCCCACATTGCACAAGCATCACAAAGCAGCAAAGGAACAAAAAGCAGAATTAGTCAGGAAAATCAGGGTTGATTTGCAGTTAAATAACAGCCTTTATGTTTTCCAATAGTTTTATTCCAGCAGCTTTAAAATCTCATTGTGTGCACGACGTGTTTCTTATGTACTATTTGCATAAAGCTGATGATGTGCAATAGTTTTTATTAAAAAATAAAAACTCCCCTCTTGTTTTTTGATTTACAATGATAAATATATTTAGAAGAAAATTCTCCAGCTGCAGTGCCACAGCCCACTCACACATTAATTACACTGGTGGAGTGCCTGGAACCCAACATTGCTATTTAGCAGACGGTATTTCAGAAGCTCCTCTTGCTACCATCTTTTTCACCTACATTACAAACAGTCTTTTCCTTATGCCCACCACCAGTCAGCTGCAGATTACGTCCCCACTCCAGCCACTCTTTAAACTATAAATTAATACTAAATATGGTTTAGAATAAAATTCTTCAATTTTCTCCTCTCTCCCCTCCAGATAAGAAATGTCCATGCCCACTGCTGCCACCTCCAGATTAGACAGAGCCCTCAAAATCTGACAAGTTTTTCTCTTCCAGTGATCAATATTCTCCAGCATTGATTAGAAAATAACCACTTTCAGAAGCAGAGTGGCCCAGAGGGCAGGGATAATGTTAAGTGGTTGCAATGAGATAAACTTGGCCGATAGGAAAAGAGCTATTTCATGCCAAGCCCTGCAAGCTGCAGAAGGATCAGGCTCCATTTCTCACGTGCGTTCCAAGTAATTCATTCCAGAGAGATCAGACCCTGCAGCTGTTGGAACCCCCGCCTGCTCAGAGCCAACCAACCTGGAAAGCCACCACCTCTTGGTACATACACACACACAAAGGGAAGAGAGACAGAAATAAGCAGCAAATCAGAGATGCATTTAAAAAGTAAAAAAGATCCTGCTTACTACCAGAAGGGAGGCACAGAAGCGCACAAGCTCTCTGAGGAATCCCCCCAGCTGTGGTACATCGCACACAAAGGTAACGCCATGCACGTGGTATGCTATTTGCGGGAGCTTCTTCCCGCTAGGAAAATCAAAGGCACTTTTTCCAAACCAGGCTTCAACCACCAAAACCCTCCCAGTGTAATTCAAAATATGTATCCTTCCTTCTCTGACAAGAACTGAGAACCCTGTAAAAGGTAAAACATGGACTTGACCATAGCAATATTTCCAAGCTCTACCAGCTTTAGCTACATAGTGCTTGTTTTCTTTTATTTTCCACCAAAACCCTCTGAACAATTGCAGTTTCATCCCAGTGAATAATTTATTTTCACAGGATAATAAAAATATATCCTACCCACAGAATCACGTCATGGCTGAGGTGGGAAGGGTCCTCTAGAGGTGGCCTAGTCCAACCCCTTGCTCAAAGCAGGGTAACCTACATGTTGCTCAGGGCTGTGTCCACTCAGGTTTTCAGTATCTCCAAGGGTGGAGACTCCACAACCTCTCTGGGCAATCTGCTCCAGTGTTTAAGCATCTTCTGAATAAAATGTTGGGGTTTTTTTATGTTAAGTGGAATTTCCTGTCCCAACACTGGGAACCAGTGAGAGCCATCTGGCTCTATCTTCTTTACTCCCCCCAGTCAAGCGTTCACACATGAGTGAGGTCTCCCTGAGCCTTCCCTTCTCCAGACTGAATAATCCCAGCTCTCTCATACGACAGATGCTCCAGTTCCTTAACCATCTTTGTGGCCCTTTACTGGACTTGCTCCAGTATGTCTGTGTCTTTCCTGTACTGGGGACCCCAGCTTTGGACACAGCACCCAGACGTGTCTCCGCAGGGCTGAGCATAGAGGAAGGATCACATCCCTTGCCCTGCTGGCAATGCCTAGCCTAACACAGTCCAGGAGGCTGGTGGCCACCTTTGCCACATGGGCACATTGCTGGCTCATGGTCAACTTGGTGTCCATCAGGACCCCAAGGGCCTTTTCTGGTATTGGCTCCAGCCTGTAGCAGTGCATGGGGCTACTCCTGCCCGGGGGCAACACTTGGCATACCCCTTTGTTGGACTCCATGAGGCTCCTCTCAGCACATTTCTCTGGCCTGTCCACGTCCCTCTGGATGGCAGCACAACCCTCTGGTGTATCAGTCACTCCTCACAGTTTTGTATCATCTGCAACTGTGCTGACAGAGCGCTCCCCAGGTTCATTAATGATGAGGTTAAACAGTACTGGCCCCAGTATCAACCCCTGGGTCACCACTAGTGACTGGCCTCCAGCTGGACATGACTCTGGGCCCAGATGTTCAGGCAGTTTTCAGACCACTTCACTGTCCACTTGCTAAAGGCAGGATAAACAACACCGATCACCCTCTGCTTGTCCACTGAGCCCACCATCCCTGTAGAAGGCTATCCAAATTCAGTTAGAACTATTGAGAAATGACACACATGTACCACAGGATAAATTATGATATTTTAAAGTTCAAGTAAAGATGATCTTTGAATTGTGATTCAGTTTATATGCTCATCTAAAAGAACACATTCATGCTTTGCTTAAGAAGAACTAATATAACATCAGAGTGAGGTTTGTTTTATGAACAGTCAGGTAAGTAGCTATCCCTCTTCCTATCTCCCCTGGAAAAGTACATTTGCTGGAGCTCCAACAGAGATGTCATCAAGATAAATGTGCTCCTTGGTGAAAGGAATATACACAGCCATTCATATGTTGACTTAACCTTGTTGCCTCTTGACTTAAATCCGTCGTCTATGTTAAGATTAAGGATGAAGATTAAGTATGTGTTCTGAAATATGCATGTTAATGAAGATGGCTTTGTTTGAAGGCAGTTGAAAGGGAAATTTCTTGACTTCTATCTGCTATTGAGCTATACAGATTTTTTCCCCCGTTTATTCAACATCCATTTTGAAATGCAAAAAACTACACCTCTCTGCCAACTAAGTCATTAAACATTTCCAAAAAAAACCCCAAGATCATAAGGAAAACCACGCAGAATCCAAACCTTTCAAGTAGGTTAGTCAAAGCAACAAAATACAGTCTCTCAAGCTCATCAACAAAAGCATCTCTGATTTTCACAGCAACACCCACCATCAGAGCTCAAAGAGTACTGGCAAGGCACAGCCCTGCCTCCTGCTGCCTGCCTCGATATCCATAAAGGACCACACACCCCCACAAGGTTTTAATATAGTTGGTTCATTTGATAAGGTTTTGAGGCATCTTTCTTTCTCTCTCTTTCTCTCTTTTTCTCTTTCTTTCTTTCTTTCATTCTTTCTTTCTATTTCTTAGAAGTCAATTCTCAGCCTTCCTTCATTTCCCTACCCTCTCTCCTGCTGACTCATCACTTCCCCCCCATCAGCCAGGTTTTTAACGCCCAAATACTGTTTTCTCTCACACTTCCCTGTTTGACCCAACCATCCTTTGCAAGTAAAGCCCCACAGCAGCAGGCATCCCTCACATATAGGTAACATCCCTGTTCAAAAAAGCTTACATTCCATTTCAATCACCATGACTTTTCATCCTGCCTCCCCTTCCCCACTGGCTCCGCTTTCCTTTCTCTTTTTGCCAGATGCGGGCTTCTGACAATTTTTGAGGCCTCCCTGCCACGGTACTGAGTGTTCAGGATGAGTAGCTGGGCTTAGCGCTATGCTGCAATGACAGTTATTTTCGTGTCCAGTGCCAAATTGATTTTGAAAAGCATCACAGCTCCCTGTTGCTGGTGTGAACCCAAATCTCTCCTGGTGCCAGACTTGGCTGGTATCAACCCTTTCCACCACTGACGCTGTCTACCAGCAGCTCCCTCAATGCACGAGTTCCTCCAGCAGACTTCTTCACCCACATGAGTAGAGGCTAAACATCAGGTCAGCAAAGGGGGTCTGCAGCCATACGAGGATGAGCAAGTATATCAGACAGGCAGAGGACACACCAAGACAACAGGGGTGGAAACTTCCCATGGTCTCAATATCATGTCAGAATCTGTCATGTTTGTGACAGAAAAACCAGCTTTTCCACATCATAAGGAGAAACCTTTATTATCATTTGATCAAAATGATCCTGTGCCCACAAAATGTCCTCATCCTCTAGGTTAAACGAACATTCACCTTACTCAGTGTTGGTGCTGTACCTCACATACCATGAACTCTCCATCCAGAACATTTCTGCAAGGAGACATTGAACAGTATCTTCCCACACCTGAGTGATTCCAGCTTCAACAGACTGGACCCTCAGTACTTACATATGTACTTTGTGTTGTCGTGGTTTGGGCTGGACTGGCCACTGGAATGAACAACGGATGTCCTGTCTGCTCCTCCCCACAGGTGTGACCCCTCTACACTTTTCCGATTCCCACCCTCCAACAGGGCAAACAACAAAGTTGGCTGCCCTTGGGCGTTATAGCAGTAAGTACAAGCAAGAGCCTCTCTGCATCCCATTCCGTGGCATAAATTAGAAACAATCAGGTCTTATCACTCTGGGAGCAGACTAGCGTCTTAAAAATATGTGGTTAATTTCAGAGAGTTCAGTTAGTTAGAAGAGGCTAAAAAGTAAAATTACCGCACAGAAAATCAGTTCTGTTTTACCTCAAACCAGGACAGATGTTAAAATCCCAAGTGAAGTGACCAGTGATAAGCCTACAGCATTGTAAAGGGCCAGACCCTATGGTTAGATGACCTTTATCTATGTTCGGATCTTATAGGCCCTATCAACCATTAGCTAAAGGGCTAGTCTCAAGAAATACATTGGTGTGGCCTCAGCACAGCACAGGCTTGCCCCAGGTAGACATGTCTTGTACACACACTGGGCGCTCATCCTGTGGCAGCTGCATCTTACTCTCAAGTTTAACTGAGGCCTGTGCTCCAGGACAAGGGGCCTCCCCACTTCCCCAGACACCCATCATGCACCCGACATGAATACTGCCCATTGCTAATAAAACCTACGCGTCTCATATGGTGGAGAACCAGACCAGCAGCCACTGGACTGAGGCCCTGTTGTCTGTTCAATGAATTTCACAGAAGTATCTTCCATTTAGTAGTGTGTTCTGGATACAACCCTGCCAAATCTGCTTCAAACTGCCTAGAAGACCTGATACACCGTTACCAGTATCAGTTTTGGCCCAGTTTCCCAAGCTGTACAGAGAACTAGGGACTGCAAAAGCAGCTTAGCAAAGAACCTGAGCTGCTTTCCCAAAAGTCACTTGATTGAAGACATTGAGGCAAGTCTCCAATATGGATGAGGCACTATATTTCTTTCAGGCCAAGAACGTAACAGCCTCCCTCCAGTGAAGGGCAGCAGCTTTTTTGTTGCCTGCCAACAGAAATGTCAGTCTGCCAATCCCGCACCACAACCAGAAATAATGCCTTTATTTTCAATTTAGTAGCGTCTAGTCCTGAAGGTGAAAGACTTTATTATAGCTTTGAGTTTGCTCCAAGTTTGGAGCACACTCATGTTAAAATAAATTGTCCCATCCACCACTATTATTCTTCTTTTCACTTACACCAATTGCAGAAGCCACTCATCTTCCAGACCCTACAAGCCATGTATCAAAATCATCACACAGCCAAGAGTTGCAACAGTGAGGGAAATGAACATGGGACAGCCCTAGGAGTTCTCCAACAGACAGATTTCACTGGGCTGGGTCACCCCAGTGACTCAGCTGTACAACAGCCTTTGGTGGCTCATCTTCTCCCAGGATTCAGATGACCGGGCAGCAAACCTTCAAACCCAGCCCCACAGCCCACCGCACGATGCTCCATGAGCACGGGATCCAGTCCTGAGGAGCCAGAAAGCTGCGTGCAGTTCAAAAGCCGTAAGGTGCCAACACTGGATTGACCTCACCTCCATCCACACGTCTAAAGTTTTTGGGGCAGAACTTACAGTTAGTCAGCTACGCTTCCTCTGTGGAAGCAGAGAGACATAAGCATCCTCCGGAGATGTCTGTCTGACTCTCGGAGTGGCTCGGAGGTAGGTGTAACTCCTAGAGAGCCACAGTGAAGTGAGACAAATCCTACCCTCCAAACAGAATGACAAGCTGATGTGCTGTAGGTTCTTCCAGCAACGTTATTAAGTGACAAAGCTGCCAGTTTCTATAAATTGATTCACTGTTTCTAAGACCAGCAAAAACAGAGAGTTTCCTCTTGTGGGTTGAACATTTAATAGTTCTTAAAAATGATGCCAAAAAGAAACGCTAGGAAAGAAAAAGAGAGACACAAAGATTGTGGAGAAAAACAGCAAAAAATATTGACGGTGTTCCTTGCTTGGGTGGTCAATAATGCCAATAATAAGGACAGTTTGACATAACTGGCATTTAGAAGACAGAAATCAAAATATTAATGTTAATAAATAAATAAATACACTTTTCCCTCAACTATTGCTCACACCTCTGCTGGTGACAGGATCCCGTAAGAAGGATTCAAAGAGGTTAGGAGGAAATGGAAACATTTTTAATACAAAATAAAATCTAATTGCACATGTAGAGAAAAAAAATTGGGAACAACCATTTAGTTGTAGGAGTCAGTAGGGCTGGAGATTCGGAGGTGAGAGAAAATGAAGAACATTTGCTTTGTGCAGTAATGAAGGTTGAGACAGTTTTGACTGCACAGACAGCAATATCAGGAGGAAGGAAAAGCAATGGCAGTAAAATTTTCCTATTTGTTACAGATATCTTGTGGCGAACCCTGAAATACTCCATCCCGTGTTTATAAGCACAGGAAAATGGAGCTTATTTACTCGCCAAGAGGATAGCATCATATGGGACTAAGGGCCTGGCAGAACTGATATACAGAAAAGAGCAGTATGTTTCAACAGTGACTAAGAGTGGTTAAAAGAAGGGATATCTGTTCAAGATATGAGTATTTTTCAGCGTGCATACACACCAAGCATGGGGAGCAATTAGTATGACACACGGCAGAGTACTAATTCAAAGCAGCAAACTGAAGAACAGTTAAAAATGAAGGTTAAGGATAAAAAACAGTATTGAGAGCAAAATATCTCAAAAGCTGTAGACCACAGTTTGCAAAAGAACTACGGCATCATCATGCCTGCAACATCCCAGGCACGATACTGCCAAGCGTAGTGAGCCATTCACGGACGGCAGCATCAACAGCTAAGGGTGGTTTTTTATTTTTTCTAATG
Source organism: Burhinus bistriatus (assembly GCA_013397275.1). NCBI lineage: Eukaryota > Metazoa > Chordata > Aves > Charadriiformes > Burhinidae > Burhinus > Burhinus bistriatus. Next base: position 410,876 of record VYXH01004956.1, read on the forward strand.
TTTACACATTTCCACAGCATCCATGTGAAGAGAAAATGCACGTTGAGAAAATGCAGAAACTCTCCTGCCTTTTATTCTAACCCTCTGTGCCACCACTGTTCTCTCTGCATTTTCCTACAAGCTGGAGGAAGTAAGAGCAACCACCCCGTCATGAACATATTAAAAGGAAGTTACCAGCAAACTTTACCCAGAATAAGATTAGATGAGGATGTGAGATAAAATATGCAAAACCCACAAAGTGTACTGAGTCAAAGACGGTTCCAAATGTGGGCAAGATCAGAGGACAGAAACCCTGGAACATCAGAAGACACTTGTCTTGCAGCAGCCTGTTTCTTTCTTAAACAGGTGCTTCCTGGCAGCAGAAGCCTTCCAGGCTCCAAGTCTCTGCACTTGCCCTCTGGTTCTGCTTTCACAAGCGCAAAGCGTGGGTGCTGCCCCATGAGGAACTCTGCTCACCACGGGAATTACTGTCAACTTCACCTGAGCTCATCGGAGCTGTCAGTGTGGCAAAACTCTGGGTATGCAGTGGCACTGGTGCAACGTGGACACCACGTCTCCTACATAGCCATGCCCAGGCTTATGAACTGCACGTGGGTGTCAGAGTCCCGATCACCCCACTCACAGAGCTGGGTCAGATGATTCCCTAAATCCTTCCCAAAAAAACTACAGGAACTGAAACAGAGATTCATGACTCGACTAGACCAGATCACAAGTGTGTGTGAGTCACCGTGTATCTTGGAGACTTACATTTAAAGGGCTTTCATCAGAACATTTTTAACCTGATTTCCATGAATTGATGACACAAGACAGACTATTTTGGTGGTGGATTACATGAAAAAGTCTCTTCCACAACATTCAGGGCCACCTCACTGTGACATATATAGGATTACTGCCACAACAGAAAGCAACAGAAGGCTGCATGCTTAGTTCAAAGAGCAAGAAGCGAACAAAATTAGTTCAAAGAGCAAGAAGTGAACAAACCTATGAAACAATATGGTAACCACACAGTGAAGAAGTACCTAACACTCTATCTTCCATTGTGGCTGGAAGGGTCTTTTAAAGGAAGTAGCCAAATAATAAATAAATAAAGTGCACTAATAATTGCCATCACATAATCAAAGTGAAACACAGACTACCAGTAATTACCCATTATTGCTCTTCCATGTAGCTGGTGATGAAGCTACAACGCGTAGTCAAGAGCAATCAAGAGACTCTTTCAGGGCTTTGGGATGGTTGGTAAAGGAATCTGGAGCACAGGTTATGTTTTCCTCTATTCTTCCAGTTGTGGGTAGTGACATCAGAAGAAATAGACAGACACAGTCTATTGATACATGGCTTCGTGGCTGGTGTCACCACCACAATTTTGGGTTTTACGATAATGGGATGGTCTACACAGCACCAGGCTTGCTGGCACCACATGGGATTCACCTTTCTCCAAGGGGGAAGAGGGTCTTTGCTCACCAGCTAGCTGGGCTTATTGACAGAGCTTTAAACTAGGCTTGAAGGGGGAGGGGGATAGTATCAGGCTTGCCGGTGACAACCTGTGGGATGACATGCCAAGGTTAGAGGGGCAGGGTGCTAGCAAGGGCCCTCAGCCTGCTGCCCTGAGACATGCTCGCTATATTGCAGCCCACTTGAAGTCTTACGGAGATGAGCCAGAGGCTCCTGAGGTAATAGGAGTGAAGAGGGGAACACCAGTGAAATGCCTCAAAGGAATAAAGAGGTATTCTTCTAAGAAGGTGACACAGCCAACAGCCCAGCTAAAGTGCCTCTACACCAATGCATGTCGCGTGGACAACAAACAGGAGGAGTTGGAAGCCACTGTGCTGCTAGAAAGCTATGACCTGGTTGCCATTACTGAAACCTGGTAGGACGAATCCCATGACTGGAGTGCAGCTGTCAATGGCTACAGGCTGTTCAGAAGGGACAGGCAAAGGAGGGGCAGAGGCCCTACATCAAGAAATGGATAGAGTGTGAAGAGCTGTTTCTGAAGAATAGCCACAAGCACGTTGAAAGCTTATGGGTAAGAATAAGGGACCAAGGCAACAAAGCGAACCTCGTGTTTGGAGTCTACTACAGGCCACCTGATCAAGGGGAGCCTACTGATGAAGCCTTCTTACTCCAGCTATGGGAGGCATCGCACTCATAGGCTCTCATCCTCCTGGGGGACTTCAAACACCCTGACATCTGCTGGAAGAGTAGCACAGGAAGCTGTAGGCAATCCAGAAGACTGGAGTGCATTAAGGGTAACTTCTTAAGCCAGGTAATAGACAGCCCTACCAGAGGGGACGTGATACTGGACCTGTTGGTAATCAGTGCAAGCAAGCTGATTGGTGACATCAAGATTGGAGGCAGCCTGGGCTGCAGTGATCACACACTGGTGGAGTTTGCAGTCCTGAAGGATATGGGTCAGGCGAAGAGTAAAGCCAGGACCATGAATTTTAGGAAAGCAAACTTCCAGCTGGTCAAGGACTTAGTCAATAGGACGCCCTGGGAAACTGTTCTCAGGGACAAGGAAGCAGAACAGAACTGGCAGATGTTTAAGGACGCTTTCCATAGAGTGCAAGGGCTCTTGATCCCCAGGTGTAAGAAAACAGGAAAGGAAGGCAAGAGACCAGCATGGCTGAGTCCAGACCTGCTGGTCAAACTAAAGGGCAAGAATGAAACGTACAGGCAGTGGAAGCAGGGACAGGTAACCTGGGAATAGTATAAGGATGCTGCCTGGTTGTGTAGGGATGGGGTCAGGAAGGCCAAGGTACAGCTGGAGCTGAACTTGGCAAGGGACACAAAGAAAAATAAGAAGGGCTTGTACAGGTATGTCAACCAGAAAAGGAAGGTCAAAGAAAGTGTGCGCCCCATGATGAACAAGACTGGCAAACTGGTAACAATGGGTGAGGAGAAGGCTGAGGCACCCAACAACTTTTTGCCACTGGCAACCTCTCCTCCCACACCTCTGGAGTGGATGGACTACAAGGCAGGGACTGAGGGAGAAAAGACCCTCCCACTGTAAGAGAAGATCATGTTTGTGATCACCTGAGGAACCTGAACATACAGAAGTCTATGGGACCTGGTGAGATGCATTCGAGAGTCCTGAGGGAACTGGCTGATGTAGTTGCCAAGCCACTCTCCATGATATTTGAAAAGTCATGGCAGTCAGGTGAAGTCCCTGGTGACTGGAAAAAGGGAAACATTGCACCTATTTTTAAAAAGTATAGAAAGGAGGACCCTGGGAACTACCGATCTGTCAGCCTGACCTCTGTGCATGGGAAGATGATGGAAAGATCCTCCTGGAAGTTATGCTAAGGCACATGGAGGACAGGGGCGTGATTTGAGACAGCCAGCATGGCTTCATCAAGGCTAAGTCCTGCCTCACCAACCTCGTGGCCTTCTATGATGGAGTGACTACATCAGTGGACACGAGAAGAGCTACACATGTCATCTATCTGGAACTCTGTAAGGCCTTTGACACGGTCCCCCACAACATCCTTCTCTCTAAATTGGCGATATATGGATTTGATGGGTGGACTGTTTGGTGGACGAGGAATCGGCTGGGGCATCGCATCCAGAAGGCAGAGGTCAACAGCTCAATGTCCAGATGGAGATCAGCGACGAGGTGTCCCTCGGGGGTCTGTATTGGGACCAGTACTGTTTAATATCTTCATCAATGACATAGACAGTGGGATCGAGTGCACCCTCAGCTAGTTTGTGGATGACACCAAGCTGAGTGGTGCAGTTGACATGCCTGAGGGATGGGATGTCATTCAGAGGGACCTCAACAAGCTTGAGAATTGGGCCAATGTGAACCTCATGAGGTTGAACAAGGCCAAGTGCAGGGTCCTGCACCTGGGTCTGGGCAACCCCCAGGATCAATACAGGCTGGGGGATGCAGGGATTGAGAGCAGTGCTGTGGAGGACTTGGATGCATTGGTTGATGAGAAGCTCAACATGACCTGGCAATGTGTGCTTGCAGCCCAGAAAGCCAACTGCATCCTGGATTGCATCAGAAGTGTGGCCAGCAGGTCAAGGGAAGTGATTCTGCCCCTCTACTGCACTCTTGAGACCCCACCTGCAGTACTGCATCCAGCTCTGGAGTCCTCAGCACAGGAAAGACCTGTTGGAACCGGTCCAGAGGAGGGCCACAAAAGTGATCAGAGGCATGGAGCACCTCTCCTATGAGGACAAGCTGAGAGAACTGGGGTTGTTCAGCCTGGAGAAGAGAAGGCGCCGGGGAGACCTTACCGCAGCACTTAAAGGGGGCCTACAGGAAAGATGGGGACAAACTTTTCAGCAGGGCCTGTTGTGATAGGACAAAGGGTAATGGTTTTAAGCTAAAAGAGGGAAGATTTAGACTAGATAGAAGGAAGAAATTTTTTACAAGGGTGGTGAAACACTGGCACAGGTTGCCTAGAGAGAAAGCAGATGCCCCATCCCTGGAAACATTCAAGGTCAGGTTGGACAGGGTTCTGAGCAATCTGATCTAGTTGAAGATGTCCCTGCTCATTGCAGGGAGGGGTGGACTAGATGACCTTTTTCAAAGGTGCTTTCCAACCCAAACTACTCTATGATTAAGGGGGAAAAGAAAGTGCATCCTAACAACTTTTCCCATTTTAGATTCAGAGTGAGAAAACAGACTATTTGTTTACGTGTGATGTCGTCTTAAGAGCATCTATCCAGCTAGGAACCGTACGATAAGAGTTTTAAAACATGCTGAGTATTACATTAACATATAGGAAAAATCCCCACACTATTGTTCTCAATAATCGTTTACAATGACAAGCACAAAACAGAAACAGCAACTCTTGCTCTTTCACAGGCTGATTGCACATATGGGGAGCATCCTAATTCAGTAAACTGGAAAATAAAAAAGATTAAGAAACAAAATATGCAAAATCCATCATCTCTGTTTACTATGACTCAGTTTAAATCAGACTCAGGTCAATACAGGACCTGCACCAAAGTGGTTTTCATCAGATGGAACTCAGAAACCTTCTAGCTTTATAACCATCAGTGGAACTGCCAGCGTGAAAGGTACTGCTTTAGACTGGAACACTGCTGTTGCCAGGTGTTCCAGATATTTTAATGAAATTAATAATTTGTTTGTATTTCTTTGAAAGGAGGGTTTATCTCCTTTCTATGTTCTTTTCCAATTACATTCTTCAATGTTTCATTATACTTCCCCCATGCTGGCATCAGAACCACAAGTGACTCAAGGAGACACAAGCAAACCCAGCCTTGAGAGGGGGCAGCTGCAAAACGTTCACAAAAATCATCATTTTTTTGTAGGCCACAATTCTCTTACTGATTTGTCAGTAGCACTGTTTGCTGCATCACACCATTGGCCTTTACTTGGCCTACCTTGTATTACACCGACTTTCAGCAACATCAAGCTGACAGCATTTAGCAGCACATTAGTTATAAGTATGTCATTAAGTTCCTTTTTGTTGGCCAATCTGTTTATTTTAACAGATTGCATTTTTCAAGGAAAGTAATTTACAGCGGAGAGCCCCTCTGCTCTGTGACACGTGACATTTGAAATGTTTGTCACAGCAGCTGAAATGAAAACAAAAAAGTCGTAATTTGCTATCCACATGGAGTATCACAGAGAACAGCCATCCACAAAGGAGGAGTTCTTCCCCGCTGGAAAGTTTCTAAAGAAGTCATTTGTTTCCCTGTCACCCCTCTTTGCTACCAAGCTGCTCCGCTTGCAATTAAAGTAGGTTTTCTTTACAACAGTAAACAGTTTCCATCCAACGAACAGCTAGCTATTTCATGTTGAAATAAACTGCCATTTCATGTAGGAGCCAGCTTGCACAATTAATAATTCCACTGATGAAAAGCAACAAGGTGCAGGTCAGGTCGAAACCTGTGCAAACTCTGGGCAAAGGATAGGGCTGAAACTCCACACGCTCCAAATACCACAGCTTGGAGTATAACAGAAGACCATAAGGATTAACATAAACATTGTATTTTCAGTGCAGAGGTTGTATGGCGGTAACCTCCTGCCTGCAATCCCATCCTGAACTGGACACTTACAATACAGCAGATGAAATACATTCTCCAGTGCTGGTTTCCAACATCAGCAAAGGGGTCACAAGGTATGTAACGCAGATGAAGTTGCCCAGCTGCAACATGGAAAATCTATATTTAGGCAGAGAAATCCCATTTCAGGAATTCCCCTAACATATATGAAAACTGAGCCTTGAAGCCTGCAGGGTATCTGCAACTGAGTTAGTTCACGAGTACCCAAACCGTTCACCTGTCATCTGGGTGACCCATGGAAACACGACATGCAACTGCGTTTTTAGCTTTCCCGGGACTTTGTTATCTGCTAAAACATAGAGCCAAGCCATTAATCTGTTGTAGAGCTAAGGAGATGGTTATCCTAAGAGATGTTAAGGTTTCCAGTGTAGGTAGCCCCTTTTACTATCTGGATGAGGGACTGTCCTGTTCCTCAGTGTGTTAGTATAATAACCCTTGGCATAAACTAACACAATCCAACAAAATAATTTCTTTTCCCAGAGGAACCATCCCATTTTCAGCCTGCCTCTACAAGGCAACTGAGGAGGACTATAAATGAAGATGAGTGCCTCTCACAGCATGACCTCTTCTTGGGATGTTCTCCTGCAAGCGATGGCTCTGGTCGCAGCCTCTCCCAGTCCTGCCACCCCTTAGAGGTTTTGGTGCTCTCAGAAGAAAGTGGGTAGAAGGAAAACAACACCCTTCAGTGTTCCTGCACAAAATGGGGCAAGAAACGAATCAGGGGAAACCATGCAGAGAGAAAGTCACTTGCAGATCTGCATCAAAGCCCATCTGAACCTTCACCAAAAAGGGCTGTTTTCCTTTTAAGACCTAACTGGCTTTTGATGTGGTCTTTGGTAACCAGGCAGTTGTATTGCAAAGGTAAATCACATGCAATCACTCTCCTCTTCAAGGAATCCTGTGTTCAAAAGGGGATATTTTACTATTATTTTTCCTTTGACAGTTACTTCTATGCAGGGATTATTGGCAGCTCAATAGCTGAGATGTGCAGAAAAGCCACACTGGGGGAAGGAAGCCTCATCAGCTCTTTCTTCCAATCTCTCAGCATGCTAAAAGCACCCTGAGGCACAGAGAACAGCAGGGAAGTAGCATGAATGCAAATCATAGTTTTTTCCTCTTTTAATAGATCCTCTATGCATCCCCATGTAGGGAAGGTGACCCAGCAGAATCCCATTCTCCTCCCTTTCCTTCTCATTCCTACCTGGAAGTAACAGATAAGCTATTTTCAGCAAAAATAGATAGCATCACCCCGGTGCAAACAGATCACCCTGCCAGATCCAAGCAGCAGTGCTCTGCAAAGACAAGGCAGCACTCCGTATTACAGTACTACTATCCTGCTCAGTGGCAGCCTCTTCCCACCAGGAATGGCAGCTGTAGCTCCAATGCAGCAAATCTTACTCTTCGGACACATTTTCTCACCAGTGAATGGTCCCATGCAGTACACTTCATAATCCATTGCAAAATAATCTATTTACTGAAAGATAACATCAATACTTACAGGTTTGGAAGGATTTAAACCCTTTAGGCAAAAGCCTAAGGCTCTTTCCATAATCAAAGATATATAAATAAGACACTGATAAGCACAGTATCAAGAACAGAACACAAAATGGACACAATACATCAGGTTTAAAGTTTCAAATAATTTTGGTATTTCACAGCAACTTAGTCTTTGCACACATACACAGAAGGAGCGACTCAGGAGTCTGCGGAGTACCATTCACCGCTGCATCATTACTGAAGCCAGCTGCTTAGATACCTATGGACTACTAAGGTAAATTCTGTTAAACCAAAACTGTTTCCTGCCAGTTCTTTCCATGCCACTGCAAGAGGCCTTATCATGGCATCATCTACCTACAGGAGAGATACTACATCAGCACTCCACACTCCCCATTGCTACCCAAGGTCACTACTCTGAATCATATACCTGAGGCTCAAAGACTGCCCTGCTCAAGTACTAGTGACTACAATTCTCTTGGGGGAGCAGAGGGAGGAAGCACACCGCTCTCTCTAGAAGGTGGGGGTTGTTTTGATTGGGAGAGGTAGTCTTCCAAAACAAAACAAAAAATCCTTCTGCATTTATCTTGGCTGGATTTTAAATTCCAAGTTTTCCCAAAAATCTCTGTCCCCCCACCCCAATACTATTTTGAAGCAACACTCTGGATGCCAAAGGTCCCAAAACACTGAGAGAAGGGTAAAAGCGTTTACAAACATTAAACAAAGACTTCAAAACAAGAGCTTGATTTTGTGTTATGAGAGCATTAACTGCAACCTGGAGTAGCTCTAGCTATTATTTTTTTTTTTTTTAAATACTTTAGGTGAAAAAATTCCAGAGGCGTAAGACTCTCAGAGCAGGATGGTAATTCCTCAATACTTTATTAAGGTCTTTAGTTTATATATGCCGCTCTGTCAGTTTGTCACTAGACCAGGTAAAACATCAAACAGAGAAGAGGGAAACACGTCAGCTAGAAGTGCGATAGACTCTCTGAACAATGTTAATGACGAGTTCTACTACACAATGCAATCAGGTTAAAGTAAGAGCCAACCTATACAGGTTGTCAAAATGAGATGAGACCATCCTTCCAGGACAGATGTTTTACTCACAGTACTTCTTTATGCACAGACATCCACAAAACGGATTGACCAAGGAGTGAAAAAAGTGAAGAGCTCCAAAGTCCAGGAACATTCAAAAAGGCGTAGTTTGCATACAAAAACTCAGGTAATTCCAGAAGTTCAAGTGCAAGTGGACTTCTGACTAATATTAATCACAAACGCCACCAATTTACCATGCAAACATTTTAGTTATTTAACTTGCTCTCTTCCAAGCATGAAGAGACAGAAGTACCACTCCAGGGTGGTATCTCCTATGACAGTGACAAAGGACCACCTGTTTATAATTTAAATAATAAATTCCTGCTTTGTATAACTGAGGCTGAATACCCACAGGATATTATTAACATTTCCCCTCCAGCATCTGGTCTAATAAAGAAACACAGAACAGCTTTGCTGTAGTACAAAAGTTTACAGAAAGTTCAACAATTTAATTAAAGACAATACAAAATATGTTGTCTGAATTCAAATAATTTATGTAAAAGTACATGAATGAGAAAATATCGTCGAGAAGATTTGGGTAACCATATTATCAGATGCATGTTCTTTGTCCCTAGAGATAACATACAGTCAAAAATACATTTGTTACAATAAAAGACAGCGTTTTAAAAGAAACAAATTTCAGGTCTACCAGCCCTTTAACATGAAAAATTCCTGTTAACACAGGACAACCTGATAGAATAAAAAAATAGAGCAATACTGAAGTCTCCCAATAAGCCTGTAGTGTTTGTTTTTCCTTTTATCGAGGAGGGAGAAGACAACAGAAAACAGAGGATTGTTTTGTTAGTGCTCCGTCTTCTCAGTTAAGTGTTTTAACAAGCGTGATCAGAGCATCAGGGACTACTTTCATCCACATACCCCAGAAAAACCCACCTCCTTGCAAGGAGACAGGGTTCAGATCAGGCACAGATCTTTCCTTCCCCACGAAGCAGTACCACATCCACACAAGAGTGGATCCTGCAGGCAAAGCAAGCTACCCCTACTGCACTCAGGGTGGTAGCTTGGCCCCAACAAGCACTTTCTCTCAGCCTCCGGCAGAACCGCTACTCCTCTCTAATCACAAGTTATTTCGTCATGTTTGTCAAATACTGACACCTCAGAAGTCACCTTCTTGATTACAGTATCAGGCAACAGCCTGAAACACCCAAGATTCTTACCATGTGTCACTTGCCCTCCACATTTTTGTGGTCAGTTAAATAGTTTAACAAGACGACACATGATTAATTTCTTTAAAGATATTTTAGTTCATTGATTCTTGATAAAAGCATTGGTTGCAGTACAATAGTTTGACATACAGCAACAAAATGTACCCAGTTTACATGCACAAGCTATTTAATAATAGTACATGGTCTTTCCTATTGCCTTCATAAAATGAACACTACTATGACAGCTGACACAGTCTTTTCGGTTGTTCTCATGAGCTCTAAAAAAAAGTGATGAAAACAGTGTTCCAGTTGGTATGATGGCAAAGCACAGAGGTTTGGCCACTGCTGGAAGATTCCAATGAAGATGCAAGTATCATAATGGGAAACAGTGTTGGAATTACTGTAAAAACAGCTACAAAAAAAGCTATGCAAAATTGTTTTGATGTGTACTTCAGTTTAAAAAAAGAACACGTGGGAAATACTTAACAGCTTTGTATAGAAACATACCAGAAACAAAAGTACATGCAGAGGAAGAAAAGTTAGAGTTTTTAAGGCAAGACAAATGTGTGGATGACTAAAAAAATACTGATCACTGAAGTACTGTAAACCAGCAGCAATCTGTTGGGGAAAGTGCATAATTTTCTAAGCAGGATTGTTTTTTGTGGGGTTTGTTGTTTTTGGGGTTTTTTTTTGTTTGTTTGTTTGGTTTTTTTAGTTGGAGATTTTGTTGTTGGTGGTGTTGTTTTAAATAAAGCTTCCAACTTTGAAAGTGTAAGCCAAAACTCCTCTGCATTTGTGTTCTATGCCTGACTGAGATTTCTTTCAGTTTTACAGTTTGGTCCAGATTCTCATGGTTTAATGTACAAAGTCTGCTTTTCAGAAAACAGATACAATACTGTCCCCTTCATTAAAGGTTGATGTCAAAGTTTCAGTACTGCTGTTAAAGGGCTTCTAGAAATGAGAACAGAGAAGTCAGATTTACGACCAGGAAATAAGCAAAGAACTCTTTAGAACGTACACATGTTACAATAAGACTTTTCTTTTAGCAAATAAAAGTTATCAGGGGACTTTTTTAAAAAAAAACATTTCTTTCTAGGTTTCAGAAGTGCTAACAATTCCAGCAATAAAACTTTCAAAGTGCCCTGGCTGTGCCTTTTTTTTTTAGTGTCTTTTCCAAATGGTATTCAAACAGGTAAGAAACCATCTCCTCTTATCAAGAGTTATCAGTTTAGCATTATGCTATTGGCAAGTCAGATCCTGAAATATTATGAAAATTCAATAGTTGTAATCAATTTATTCATGATCATATAAAAAAAGCATAGTTACATGTGACTGCACTGTCAGATCTATAATACTCCAAGTAAGACTGCAAAAATAAAAGGCAAAAAAGGAAAAAGGCCTCAAGTCTCCTTTTGTTGTTGTTTGGGGTATTTTTTACTAGTTGTCTCACAGCAAAAAAAAAAAAGTAGCAGAGGCTTAATCTTAAATACAAAGTTATTATCTGCAAATCAGGTCCTCTAATCCAGACTCATGGTACACTTTGTTTCAACTGAACCACCCATTCTAAACTTGCAATGCCAGCACTCATTCATACCTTGAGGTGTTCCCTGGCCTCATCCACCCAATCAACTATTCACACCTTATTTTAAGTAGAACAATAAAAAAAGTTGGGTTTTGTTTTGAAACAGTTGGTCAGGAAGACAAATTTAAGGATATCTCACCTCAATTCTCAAAATATTTTTTACAAAGGAGAAAAGAAGTTGTGAATGTGGAAATACAGAAGGTGTTAAAACACCACTAAAAAAAATGAACTTGGTGAAGAGCCTACACTGGAAACACTTATCTTGTCAAAGTATTAAAATGATCATCTCAGAAGACAGTTCAGACACTTAGTCAGAATTGTGGAAAAATGCAAACTAGACTGTCATAGATCACTGAAATATCTAATCTAAAGGCAGTGCAAAATGATGGCTGGTGAGGGGGCAACCAGTAATCTTGCAAAGTGAGGGACTTCAAATTACTCATCACTGATCTCCTTAATAATCTGCATTGAAGGACCTGATGAACAGCAGTGAATTTTTTGTCATGCAATTATAACTGTTAAGCAACTAATATGCAACTCAAGAGTGATACTGTCATCCATGGTGGATTATTAAAGTAATAATCCATTCAAGAATAAGATCAAAGGGGAAAGTGGTAAACATCAGTTGCCATAAGTGAAAACACTTCAAAAATTTACAATTCAATTAAATAAAAAGTTAGATGATATCTTATAAAAAGAAGTACCGAACACAACAAAGCCACAATAAATTAGTGTTTCCATAAAATGACATGCTGAAGGTTTTGTTCCCAAGTCTATACATTTTTTACTGTCTGTTAATTCCTAAATATTGACAGCATAATTGAATAATTGAGGTACAGTAGTTTACATTTGTATATGTCTTGTAAAAAGGTTAATTTTTTTCTTCCAGTTTTTCTTCCTCATCGCCAAAGAACAACAAAGGAAACATTCCTAAAATGCAGCCAATGGTCACTCCAATAGCTTTACCCTGGAGAAAGCGGGAAAAAATTAAGTTTCTCACTGATCAATGAGTTGTTACTCGTTTGCTCTGCAGTACCAACACAACCTGGAAAATAGACCCTTTGTTCTAGTTTCGGTTGGGAGCCACATTTTTCTTAGCATGCAGACTAGAAACACAAGCTATGAGAGAGACACATATATGACAAGGTTAGAAACAGCGTGTGCTGTGATAAAAGACAATTCTGAATACGGAGGAGGGGAATGACCCATGAAGAGCTTCACATGTGTTAAGGGAGAAGACAGAGATTCAAAGGATTAGCAGGATGGCCAGGAAGACAGGGAAGGAAAAACAAACCCACACATATTTTAGGTGCATTTATAAATGTATCTGGTAATGCAAATTATCAAAGTCAGGAATGAGGAATCCCTTGCAAAGGCACAAGGTGAAGACAAAAAAAAAAATTTTGGAAAACATTTCACAATTGACCTAGATGTAAAAGTCAAGAGGAGAGGAAAGAAGGCAACATCCAAACCACATCAACAGCAGTAGGTGGATAGCGTCAAGAAACTTGATAGTGGGTAAAAAAGAAAAAAATGCTAGCATACAGGTGAATATGCTCAGAAGTCTTTTCACAGAAAAGTGCTCTGAATGAACTGCAATGCAATGACGGGCTTTTCCCACACTCAGCTTCCACCAAGAAGCCTCTTATGTTGGACAGACTAGAGAGCAGCCCACTGACAACATGCCAGTTCTTCTCTGCTCAGTGCTTTGATCTATCACTGCTAAAAGCACAATTTCACCCCCCCAGCTTTTTCTCAGCAAGTGTTATTTCTCTTCCCTTAAATCTGCAAAGATATTTTTCTCCATAAAGGTTCGTTCTGGCAAAGGGAAAGAAATATCTGTTTCTTAACTCAGTTTTTTATAATCTATTTCTTTCATCAAAATAAACTAACACACGCATTGCTGAAGAGGGACTGCTTCAAATGTTTAAATGTTAAGTAAGTAATCATCCTGATAATGAATCCGCAAGAGGAGTATCTAACTGTAAACCCAGGCAGTGAACATTACTCAAATGCTGAAAGTTTATCCAGGGGGGAAGCTAATTTCATATTCAAGCTAATTATAGAACATTAGAAATTAATACATACTGGTACAGGTATACGAATAGCCAGCACTTGACAAAGAATTCATAGGAGTAAACTACTAACGGGTCACAACTTTCAAATAAACTATCTTATCACAGTAGCCAGAGCTCAACCTGGGTATCTGCACAGCATACATGAAGTCATTGCAGAGACTATCCATGTTGCTAATCACTTGTGGCTTGTTGCATACAAAAAAACACGCAAGCCCAAAACAATCCAGTCTCATGATGCTCCCTGACACAGGCTCACTACTAAACCTTCCAGGAAATCTGCAATATGTTGGTGGTTGTTAAGTATTTAATGACAAAAGTGACACAAAGGATTTATCACATATTAGTTTAAACAAAAAAAAAGCTCCATGCAAACAGCGCCTACCCACAGGATACTCACCAAGTGTGCACTGAGACGTGTTTGCCACATATCAGCTTGTTTGGGTGTCAGATCAGGGATTGACAGGCCCAGTCGGGAAGCTAAAGCTTCTACATAACCTGCAAGACTGGAAGAACAAGAAAACAAGAACAAATGATTCTGGACCCGACAGTATCTTCTAGTGAGGATTTTGAAATATTTGAAGCACTGAACTTAAAATGAATAGCTTTTCCTTCAGCACACTGATAAAGCCATTGACAGGTAAATATAGGAGAGTGTTCAGATTTCTGATGGTCACATTTTGCAATGTAAATTAACTACTTTTCTTAATGATTTAATATGCAAAACTTCATGCAGCAAGACACTACTGGTGTGAATATTATTGTATTTTTGCAGAGCTTGTAAATAACCTTTGCTGGAGGAAAGGCTACACGCACACACACTATTTAGTAATAAGCATTGCTTTTTTCAGCAAAAAAAATTAGAGGAAAAGTGCAAAAAAAGAAGCATAACAAACAGCTTTACTTGTACCAATTACTGAGAAATTTTCTTTAAAAAATAAAAAGTCAGCTGCATCTGTTTATATCAGAAATAGGTATGCATAGATCTGAAGACATTTCAGATATATAGTTATTTTATCTGAGGAGGAAATGTCTTCAGATGTAAGCATAACAATCTGAGGAGGTATACTCTATCACAGCGATATATCACAAAAAATGGGGTTTTTTTTCCATTTTGTATTTCAATGAACACACTTTTTGTAGAAAAGAATTCTAATAGTTCCTTAAAAGCAAGCATTACCTATAGACTACATTGAATCAGGTTAAACGCCAGTCCCAATTTTCTTACTTAAAATATATAATACTGTAATAGCAGGCGAGTTATTCTGTTTCAGGACTATGGCATTGCAGTTTTAACCTCAACAAGAACCACCTACTATTCCAACGTTCTCTTAGCAAGGACAGAATACATTTCTACAGTCATGTCATTTACTGAAGCAAAATTCAAGAGCTAGGAAAAAAAATAAAGCAATTTCAGCAGTTTATATGTTTTAGTTCAGTAGCATCAGTAGTGTTTGCAAGAGAGGAAAAAAAAAATTTATTCCTAACACAAGTTCAGACATACCCCAATCCAGCTAAATCTGAAACAAGGTTTCCCAAAGCAGCAGCTAGAGGGATGGAGAGAGAAGGGGAGAAGGTGGCAAAGTGTCATTTTAATTACAAACACAACCAACCAGCTTGCCTCCCCCCTCCCCCCAGTGACCCTCACTCTTCTCAGTATATATAGCATAAAAGACTAGAAGTAGGTTTCTTTTATTTTAGAGTTTTTCTTCTGACCTTATTACAGTATGTAATAACAGCAGTGGACTAACCAAAATAGGAAGTGCAACTGTTTTTCTCACATAAACGAAGAAAACTTGACAAATACAAAAAGACAACACCGACAGCTGGAAATCATTGTAACAGCTTTTCAGATCAGAGTTAAAAACGGCCATGCGTGGTTGCCCGTTTCATACAGCTAACACTGGACACCAAGCAAGGCCTTCCAGTGCCTGAAGAGGCACAGGAGCACTGGAAATAGAAGGAGCTGTGACTCACGTATGTGACTTTGACAAACATTTCAACATATCCATGAACTGTGTCAGTTAAGGAATAAATACATATGATTGAATAAAGTTACACATTTAAAATACAGCTTGCTTGTGACTGTCTTGCATTGCAACAGGGCTGCAAACTTCCAGATGATTAACTTGCTCGGCTGTATACACTTTCATTTAAGCTATCTGTGTGCTGTCGAGCAATGCTGCACCTGCAGTTGGTGGATCCATGAGCAGTTTTCTTTTTTTTTCCCCTCTGACATTGCACAGGCACCAAAGCTGTTGAGCAGAGCTTATCAGTTTTGGCACAGTGCAGGAGCAGGGCTGCTGCTGTGCCTTCCCATGGTATCACACAGAGGCAGAGAAGCCACCAAGAACACTGGCCAACACAGTAAAAGGACACCAACACTGATCTTCACTCAGCACTGCAAGCAAACAGCAACTTACAAACACATATAGACACATACATAAATATCAGACCCTAGGGAATTTAGAGCAGCTCCATCACAGAAATGCAAATACACTTTCCTATGTGACCCAGGATTTGAACTTTTAGATTAAAGCCAACAAAAAGCATTTCAAAAGCTATTTGAACTGAAATTCCATTTCCACAAATGGAATATGTCCTTGCTTTAACCACAGGAAGCAATTCCTGCTTCATTAGGAAAGGCAGCTGCAAGACAAAGGAAGAGCCATTTCCAGCCCTGTGGCCCACTTTTAGCCTAAAATATAGTAATTTGCCATATTAGTCTACACATATTATATTTTTATAACTTGCCTGCCATAGTTGAAATTCCTAGGACAACTCCAATTGACAATTCTATTTGGGTTCCCTGAAAAATAAGAGTTTTCTCATTATTTAAGAGATTTTGAGTTAAAATAGATTATATTGATTCAACTGGCAAAAGTATTGTTTAATGCTTGTTTATCTTCTAATTGAAAGCATAAATGGACATTACTTCTACTAGATCTGCACAGTTCCTACCCTCCTGGCATATGTATTTCTCCCTAAGACAAGAGCCTACTTCTGATAATACTCTTCTTTTAATATTTTATATTGTTTCATAATGGCTACCTAATGGACAAAACCATAGTCTCTATCTCTGCATACTATTTTCCCCACTGTAATTCTTAGCTAAATGTACGGTTCTGAATGCAGACTTCTACAAATACTGAGCAAGCAAATAAAACACAGTATCGTAGCTCCTTACTTTTTCAGTTGAAGAAACATAAAATCACACTGAACTGCATGATGAAAAAGCAGTGTGCGGCCCAGGGATGAGAGCCAAGGGGCACGAATCAAAGACAGACATGTTCCAGTTATAAGAAAATGTTTTCCACTGTGAGGAGAGTTGAGCATTGGAACATGTTGTCCAGAGAGGTTGTGCAGTCTTCCCTTAAAGCTTTTCAAGAACCACAGGATAAAATCATAAATCTGACGTTAGAGCTGACCCTGCTTTGAGCAAGAGGTTAGACTAGAGACCTTGAGAAGGTCCTGAGCAGAAGCAAGACTAGAGACGTAGTGGGTCCTATGATCTGTTTCCACCTGTATTATATCACAATTAAAAATCACACTGTCAATGGTAATCCTACACAAGGAACAGTATTATTCGCCTTATCCATCTTCCTGTTCCACTAGTCCATTTCATCTTCCAAATGAACAGGAAAATATCCCAGGAGTGTTACTCAGAAATGCCAGTCTACATTAGTACAACTCAGCATCAGCACTCACATTGCCTGCATTACTCAGAACAAAGGAACACATTAGTAAAAACCCTGAAGACCTATTCATCAACACATTATAATCACATTATCATCAATCAGTACGAAAAAAAAAGTATTGACTACATGATTATAAATGTGTCTTTCAGCAAAAATTAGGAGAGGAAATAAAAAAGCAAGCCTCTTCTCAATTCAGTAAAATTAGTTATACTACTGGCCTTCAGAAGAAACAACACTCCTTTGATTCTGCAAAGGCTCAATAGAGGATGGACACTTTCTTTGAAAAAGAAAAATTAACATAGAAATTAGTGAGTTGATACAGAGGGAACGGAGTCTTCCTGAAGGTCTCATTTACTACTTCAACAGGATGAATCATGCTGATGTGATCAAGGAATTAAATAATGAACTTACCGCAGCAATCATAATTGCGTTATCCAAAAATCCAAACCCTACAAAAGGTAATGCATTGTGGAAGAACACTAAAAGAAATAAGTAACAAAGAGAAAATAAATATTTATAAGAGTTCACTAGTTCACACAACTGAAACGTCAGTCTAATACTGCCTTTAAGAGAAACAAAGACAACATACACAAAATCTCTTCCCTACAATTTCTATTGTAGGAACTGTATTGTGTCAGAAGTATTGTATCAAACTGTCAGGTTCGGTAAAACCTTTTGCTATACATCAGCTAAACCTGCAAACACTAAAGTGGTTTTTACTAGTGTGTCATCAAACTAGGTTTGAAGGGGGACAG
>VYXH01004957.1:11292-22183 GCA_013397275.1 Burhinus bistriatus
TTTGTGTCATCAGCAAACTTGCTGATGGTACCCTCTACCCCTTCATCCCGGTCATTGATGAATATGTTGAACAGGACTGGACCCAGTACTGACCCCTGGGGAACACCACCTGTCACAGACCTCCAACTAGACTCTGTGCCACTAATCACAACCCTCTGAGCTCTATCTGCCAGCCAGTTTTCAATCCACCCCACCGTCCATTCATCCAAGGTCCCTTGGTTGGCAAAGCTGCTGGCTCACATGAAGCCCGTTGTCTGCCTGCTGGCTTCTTCCAGCCCACACCAGTGAGGCAGAGTCCTTTGGTGCAGCATGGAGGTGACAAACCATGGTTATCCTGGCCAAAGTCAGTCCCTGCAGAAATATCCCCAGTTGCAGTCTCCTGGTACCAGATGGCAGAGATGGTGACACCCCAGCCCCACTGCATTCAGCTTCATGGACCTAAAGGGAGCAGGAGGCCCTTCTGCCATGGCCAAGTGTGACAGAGCAAGGACCTGGGAGTGGAAACCTCCACCACGATCAATGTCTGTGCCATCCAAAGTACTTTTTCCAGAGAGCCAAGAGGGACAGGCTGAGTGCTGTCTGTGCAAAGCCCTTGTGGGGTGCAGTGAACCACCACTGCCTGCATCTGTTAACCTGCCATCAGAGGGGGCAGAGACCCCCACCAGCTAGGCCCATAGACCTCAGCATTCCTATCGTTCCCACTGACCTGCTGTAAAGCAACGGACTAGCTGCAGCAGGTCTGAAGCTGCTGCCTCTTCTCACCACCTGCAGGCAGCCCTCCCAGTAGGTTGCGGCACTGATCCACTCTCTGCTGGCCAGCCAGTTCTTCCTTTACCTGGCCCCAGCCATCACAGCCCTGAGGCTGATGTGACACAGACCCGAGACATCAGCCAGCCCTTGCCAAGCAGAGCAAGACTTAACATGAACCAGTGACACACATACCAGAGTGCAGTGAAAAGACACACTGTCCAAATGAGCAGTGTCCACAACTTCATGTGGCATGTGGTGAGCACTGCCTGTGTGCGTGCATAGCCTGCAGTGAGCACCATCCACGTGTGTGTGTACTGCCTGCTGTGAGCACTGCCCATGCACGTGCGTGGCCCATGGTGAGTGCTGCCCACAGTGAACACTGCCTGCAGTGAGCACTGTCTGCGTGTGTGCACAGCCCAGGTGAGCCTTCCCTGCGCACGCACACACATGGCCCTGCATGTCCTTGCTCCGCAGACAGTGCATCCCACTCTCCAGCATCGTGATGGCTGAGCTGGGGGTGTGTGGAAGTGGCTGCTGTTTCACTACTCTCTGTGGCATGAGCCTGGGGCAGTGGGGGCCTGTGGCTCTAGCAGGGCCAGGGCACGAAGGCAGAGGGCTGTGCCATTGCCAGACTGGGACAGGATGTCTTTGCAGGCAGGCAGGCAGAGAGACAGCCTCTGGAAATGTGCAGTGTCACCAAATTAAGAGCTTAATTAGCAGGCATGTTTCCTTAAGGAGCTGTCGCCTCATTATCATAGAGAATGGTGATTAAGCAGCGGGAAGGGGCAGGTGCTGCCAGCAGAACCCCAGGGAGGCAGGCAGCAAGCGCTGATTCCTGTTGCAGGGCAGGGAGTGTGTCCGACACATCCAGGTCTGATACCATCCTCCTCTGCCAGCCTCCTCGTCTCCGCACTCCATCCCAAGACAGTCCATCTCACTCTACCCATCTGTCTCCCTACAAGCTCCCCCTTCCAAGGGCAGATGGTTTCCATTTGCAAGCATGTCCCCAGGAGGATTTGCTGGCTTGGTGATGTTGGGCTAGAGGAGGCCCATGGCATGGCATGTGGTGGACAGGGTAGCTCCCCACAGTACTCCCCACATGTCATGGCATGCGGAGGATGGTTCACCCACCCTGCAGCACTGCCAGGGGATGCTGCTGTGGGAGAAGCCCAGGGAATTCATGGTGCTCAAACAGGCCCAAGCATGCACAATGGCATCTCAGACAATACCCAGGACAGATGCTGGCCCCTGTGAGACTTGGTTAACTAAACGTTCAGAAAGGCCTGTGCCACATGCTCCCTGCAGAAATTAATTCTCTAGGAAGGCCAGACTTCTGCAGCGTGTGTGGCCAGGTGCTGCAAGGCTCCCTTCCCCTTCCCCAAGGCTGACACAGACTCTTCTGGGGATCTGGCAGGACACAGCAGCCTCCAGCCCAGAGCTGCCAGAACCAGGATGGCCACCTCCAGCGAAGCTCTGCCCAGGACCTGCCTGTGGACACAAGCGGGGATACAATCCAATGCTGGCCCCTGAGCAACACCCTTCAGCAGAGAGTGGCCTGATCAGCTGCAGGAACGGGTACCTTCGCAGGGACTGTGGCTACTCCAGCCTGTGCAGTGGGGCCTGCAGGGAGGGGACAAAGGTGAACGTGCCTGGGCAATGCCACATCTGCTGGCCTGGTTCTGCTGCACTCCTCAGCAAGGGGAGAGGGCTTACAGGACACAGCAGACCTCCTAGGGTGACCATGACAGAGAGCAAGGCCTTGGGACAAGCCATATAGGAAAAAAAACAGAGGCCTTGGAGACGTACAGAAACTGAGGTGCATGTTCACCAAAGCAAGATCACACTGAGCTAGCCTGACACTTCTTCCTGCAGTAATGTCTGACACCTCTTCCTGCAGTCATGTCCACTTTCTAGACTGAGGGGCTGCAGCACATCTCCCATCTGGACACAGCTCCCGGCCACCTCAGGGCAGCCGGCCTGGGTGCAGAGTGCACTGGCCTGGCTGGAGCAGGGCTGGGCTGGAGGAGGCTGGTCATGAAATTGTAGAATCATAAAATCACAGAATGGTTTGGGTTGGAAGGGACCTTTGAAGGTCATCTAGTCCAACCCCCTGCCATGTGTAGGGACATCTTTCGCTAGATGAGGTTGCTCAAAACCCCATCCAACCTGGCCTTGAAGACTTCCAATGATGGGGCATCCATGACTTCTCTGGGCAGCCTGTTCCAGTGTCTCACCAGCCTCAGTGTAAAACATTTCTTCCTTTTGCCCAATATAAACCTCCCCTCTTTCAGTTTAAAACTGTTGCCCCTTGCCCTGTCACTGCAGGCCCTGGTAAAAGGTCTTTCTCTGTCTTTCTTATAAGTCTCCTTTATATATTGAAAGGCACACCCAGCTTCAGGATCAGGAGTGACCAAGAGGGCTTGGAGCCACCTGCAGAAGAACCATAGGCAAGTACCAGGTGTCTGTGCTTCATTATTGAAAGGCAATAAGAGCTCCCCAGAGCCTTCTCTTCTCCAGGCTGAACAACCTCAACTCTCTCAGCCTTTCTTCATGAGAGATGTTCCAGCCCCCTGATCATTTCCATGGACTCCTCTGGACCCGTTCTAACAGGTCCATGTCTTTCTTGTACTGGGGACCCCACAGCTGGATGCAGTACTCCAGGTGGGGTCTCACAAGAGCAGAGTAGAGGAGCAGAATCACCTCCCTCGACCTGCTGGCTGTTGACTGTAGCTCTTTGGATGTGGCCACCCGGCCAATTCTTTATCCACCTAACAGTCCATCTGTCAAATCCAATTTAGCACCAAGAATGATGTGAGGGACCATATCGAAGGCTTTACAGAAGTCTAGGTACGTGACATTGTAGCATACCCCTTGTCAACTGATGCAGTTACTCCATTGTAAAAGGCCACTAGATTAGTCAGGCATGATTTGCCCTTGGTGAAGCCATGTTTGCTGTCTCTTATCACCTCCCTGTCTTCCATATGTTTCAATACATCTTCCAGGAGGATCTGCTCCATGATCTTACCAGGCGTGGAGGTGAAGCTGACTGATTGGTAGTTCCAAGGGTCCTCCTTTTTATCCTTTTTAAACATGGGCACAATGTTTCCTTTTTTCCAGTCACTGGGGACTTTGCCTGACTGCCACGACTTTCCAAATATGATGCAGAGTCAAGTGCAGATGGTGCTTAGGCTGGCTGATGGCCTGGCTGCAGAAGGTCAGTGTGCCTCACTGCCCATACAGGGCATAGTAACACACCCAGCCTCAGGATCAGGAGTGACTAAGAGGGCTTGGAGCCACCTGCAGAAGGACCATAGGCAGGTACCAGGTACCAGGTGTCTGTGCTTCATTCAGGCTGATCCCTGCCTTAGCCCAGACTCGCTGGTTTGCACCAGACAGCATGGGTGCTGCTGTGGGGGTCCACCACCAGCTGCGGGCAGTGCGGAGACAGGGCTCAGTTCCATGTGGCCCCAGTTTGTAGGCAGAGAAGCTGGCTGTTCTGATCTGGGAGACCAGCATCTGTTTTCCCACTGGGGACTGCAAAAGTTTGGCTTGTTTGTGAATCCTGAGAGTACACAAATGGTATGCCTTGGTGCTGGTGATACCACCCCAGAGGAGACGCAGTTGTTTCTTGCCGTAAAGCTGATCAGGATTTGCATTCAGGGTTCTTTGCAAGCTGGTAGAGAGAATACTTTGAAAATATGTTTATATGCAAAATAGGCTCAGAAGGCTGAGCATGTAAAGGGCTGGGCTGTGCTCAGTGGTGTGGAATAATGTCTTCTACCATGTGAGGTTAACTGTACTTCATGAAGCACCAGGGAAGCTGAAAGGCTCCACATAGAATCTGGGCACAAGACTGCTGCACACTGCCATGCTCAGGGGCCTGCAGCATTTCTGCACACTAGGTAAGGTGGTCTGCAATTCTTGGGAGAAGCACAAAGATTGGCATTCAGAGAAAGAATCAAAGTGTGACCCTGAAAAGAGGCCAAGGGAGAGTTCAGTATGCCAAGGTGTCTGTAGCACCAAAGCAAATTACTCTACAGGAAAACAAAAGCTAGGGTAGAGGTTTGGATTAAGGACCGTGGCCAAAGGTTGTTTCAGCATCCTGATGGGTGTGATCTGGTTAGAGGGAGAGAGATAACTCTGCCTTACAGCACAGGGAGCTGTAAGTAAAACTTTTCATGTCACCTACCTGCTTGATCCTAGGCACAGCATTGTTGATGGTTGCATCCTAGTAAAATCATTCTTAACTCTTGCAGTAACGTTGTTTCGTGTTGGGGGTTATCTGAGGCACCTGCCAAGGCTTCACATTCAACGGGTGGGTGCTGAGAGCAGCCCACTGCAACACAGCTAGGTGCTCAAGAGACAAGGTGTTTGCCATGCAGCATGATAAGCTAGAGAGGAGCTAGTAACAAAAGACATCAGTACAGAAGAGGCTAACGAGTGTTAGCCAGAGACTCTTTAGTGGCAGGACTACAGGGACTGTGTCCAAACTTCAGCACGGGAGGTTTCCAGAGCAGGATAATGCTGCTGAAAGCTGTGCATAGGCTGTAGGTGGTGATGTTCTGGACCCACCTCCCAGCACAGCACAAGTGGCGAGGGCAGGAAATGTGGTAAGATATGAGATGCCTTATATGCGACTATGACACAGTAGTGCTGCATGACGTAGTTCTTGAGAAAGCATGGGCTGCAGCCAGTGGCCTAGGACTGGCACCTCACTCTCCCTCACCATATGCCTGTGCTGTCTGCCCAGGTAGATTACAGCCCAAATCAGGCAAATGCACAGTCAGGTACATGCACTCATCAAAGCCTCTGCTGCAGGAAGCAGAGGGCTGAGCATGGGGTGCCCTTAACGGCGTGCTCAGAGGCTGCTGCTGGCAGAGCCCAAGGCTTATCTGTGTCAGCTAGGAAGATCTGACATTTCAGAGTCCCACAGCAGCTGCTCCTACACCATGAGCTCAGGGAAAAGAGACAGCTGCACCTTCTGGTATCATCAAGAGTTCGAAAACACAAGACTTTGTCCTGCATTTGTCCACCTTTAAGAGCTGTTCTTGGACCACCAGCTTTGTACTGAACATCCAGGAATGGCCGTGAAGGGGACAGCATGGGATCCAGCATATGGGACATGGCACAGAGGAGGAATCCCAGCAAATATCAAGTTTCTTCTATGAGAAGCCAGGTAGGACTCAGTGCAGAAGCAGAACGCAGCCCAGAGATGCTGGGTCCAAGCAGACCCCAAATGCAACAAAAGCAGTGCCGGTGGGCAAGTGCAGCCACTGGGCACTGGCCTTAGGAAGGGCAATGTGGGGGATAAAGGCTGTACGCCGTCTGTCAGTGTCTGGGCTGCTCTGTACCCATGATCGCAGAGGCAGCCCAGCAAGGAGCAGCAGTGCTCAGAGCAGGAGGCAGTGAGGCTAGGAGGGGAGCCTGGCGAGCTCGCAGCAAGCTGTCCTTAAAGTGGCATATCTCACCCTGGCTGGGGACAGTGTCACTGTGCCCAAGGAGTAACACGGTCAGTCATGGCCTTAGCCCACAGCTTCAGGCTCCCTGTGCTGGTTGGGGCTGTGGTGCGCCGTGCAGATGAGGACCTTGAACTTGGCTCGTCAGTCTGGGGGACTCGGAGCCCAGCAGAGACCTGAGGCTTTGCTTGAGGTAGCCAGTGCTGCTGAGGAGCCACACTGTGATGTTTTTGTATCATCACAGGTGGTGGGTGATGCATCATCTCCAGTCAGAGCTTTCAGCAGCATGACTCTAACGAAGCTTTGAGCATTGAGTTCAGCAGGAATCCTCTTCACCAAGGGCTGCAGAGAGCAGTAGTGAACCCGCGGCTGGAGTGCTGCCCAGCGCACAGGCTTGTCAGCACACTCTGCCCACAGCATTAGCCCTGTCCTTGCCTGTGCTCAGCTGGAGCTGCTTGCTCCTCTCCTTGGAACCAGTCCCTAAGCACTCAGAGTGCCACGGGAGAAGTGGTGTCACTATATGGTGAGAGAGCCATTTTGCTGGCACACAGAATCACAGAGAGGTTTGGGTTGGAAGGGACCTTTAAAGGTCCAACACCCCCTGCCATGGACAGGGACATCTTTCACTAGATCAGGTTGCTCAAAGCCCCATCCAACCTGAACTTGAACACTTCCAGGGACGGGGCATCCACAGCTGTGTTTTCACTCTAACCAATGCCAGAGTGAAAGCCTCTTCCAGAGCTGCCCAAGAAGTTCCCTGCCCATGTGCTGGCCTTCCTGGAGACTGGACTTGGATGGAGGCTGAAGGAGCTGGCATGGCCAGGCATGATCCCCTCTGTGCTGCCAGGAGTGCTGGGCATGCTGCCGGCCGTGTGGCAACTGCCAGCCTGGCTCTGACCCCAGCTGGCACCAGCCCGGCCCCTCTGCTTTCATGTGCAGATCTTTCTCACCGTGCAGTGCACCAGAATGTGGAAGGAGCCTCTGCTGCCATGCCTTTCTCTCCAAAGGACAGCAACAGAGGGGGCTTCAGCCAGCCTCCCACCTCCTCGCCATCCCATGCTGTGCCTTAGGCCACTTAGTGATGGAAAGAGTAAGCGTGAAGTAGGGAGGCTCAAACGAGGAGGGGGAGCTCAGCTGTCCCTCTGATGCTGGGCCCTGCTGCCCCATTACTTGCCCCTGTCAGGGCCTGCAGGATCTCAGCAAAGCGCACTTACAGAAGTCTGGATGTGGGGAAGGCAGTTCCCTGCTCCAGATGGAGCACAGCTCATGCACCGAGTGAGATTCAGAGATACCACCTTCCTCTGCTTCCCTGCAGTGAGATGTGGACCTTGGGCATTGCATAGCATCCCCACACGAAGCCACAGCAGCCATGTCTGCTCGACGGTGCATGGGAAGCTGAGCCACGTGGATCCCCGCCACAGCCCCTGAGGTCCGCCTGGCTCTTTGATCCTCTGGCCTTTCCATGGTCATCATCCGAGCTCCTTCCTTGTGGGGTGCATGTCACTATCCAGAGGATGAGTGCCTGCAGAGTCTCCTTGGCTCCTTTGCTGGACTTGGTTTCCCAGCCCAGCACTGTGGGGTGCCTGGCATGCCTGGCAGCAAACTCTGCCAGACCTGGGCAGCTCTGGCTGCCCTCTGCATCTGCCCCTTCCTCTGCCTCCCCTGGGTCCCCTACATGGTCTCTACTATCCTCCTGGCTGCCAGACTGGAGGGACCAGATGGGCCCTGCCTCCGCCTGGCTCCACACTCCTGTCTGGGAGACACGGCTTCCTGCTGCTTCCCACTCATCAGCATTTGCATTGCACTTGTTCTCTGACCTTTGGAGAAAGCAATGCAGGCAGCGAGCTCTGTTCTGCACACTGAGGCCCCGTGCTCCAAGGCACAGCACTTCTCTGCAGTCTCTGCCCTGTGCCAGCCCCTGATGGGGACCCGCCAGCCCTGCTGAGCCTGCTGCATGCTCCCTGGGGCTGGTGTGCCATATTGCCCAGAAGTGTGTGCACCACCATTGACCTGCCCCATTGCAGAGCCCCCTATTTGGGACTCCCACTTCACTGAGCCGGAGCCTGTCTGTGTGCTTGTTCAGCCTCCAGGACTGCACACCAACGGACTGACCTGCCTTATGCGCTTGCACACATGGTGTCATACTAATGTACCTCTTTGGAGGCTGAGGCTCAGCAAGGACCATCACGGCCCTGTGGTCTTTCAGGGTTGTGTACATAAGCTTCTCATCTGCCCATGGACATAAACATGAGTCCGCAGGACTGCACTGGGACTTCCCTAAGGGGCAGAAGGAGGGATGGCTTCCCATTCTTCGGGTTTGCCCTGGCTCGGGGGTGCTAGCTGTGTGCATGTCATGGGTCAGTTGCCACGGGGTTCCTCATTGTCCGCACGACATGTGCTGACTGCTGCAGAGATCCCCTAAGCTGAGCACACTTTTGGCTGTTCTCCCCTGAGCGATGTCTCTTCTCCCAGCTCATACCAGCTCTATTTCACACTTGGCTGGTCTCAAGGGGAGCTGCCACATTCAATATGTCAGGTGCTGCTCGTATCCAGCTGCCCTGTGCCTGGGCTGTGATGTGAAGGAGCTCATGAGTGGGCTGCCCCACCATGGCTCAGAGAGACCTGGGAAAGGGTCTCCCACTTTGCCCTCCCAGGGGCCTTCTGGCCAAAAGGAAGAGGTTCTGCTCCACACCACCCCACTGAGGCCCGTCCCTCACAGCTTAATTGCTCCCTGTGCTGTGCAGCCAAGCTCTGCTTGCTTGACCTCCACCAGGACCTGTTCACGTGCTGTTTTGCCTAGAAAGGGTTCTTAGGGCTGCGAGCCCAGTACCTATCCCACTGCCCTTTGTCTAGGGTCTGGTCCCATTCCTATGACCCCAGGACCTGTTTTCCTCCTGTGTAGCTGGGACTTGCTCCTAATGCCATGGGGCTGCAGAGCCTATCACAGCACCAGTTCTGAACTGCTGGTATGAGCACTGCAGTACTCAGAAAACACCTGGAATCATGGGACTTGGGGAACGTGTCAGCTTTATAGGAACAGTGTGTTCTCGGCTCTCCAAGCTTGTGAAGGAAATCCGGGAAGTTTCCCTCCATGAGCTAAAAAATACCCGAAGAGTTGCAACTAAACATCTCATGGTCAAGACCAGGCCAAAGGCACAGATGTAGCCTGGACACTGTTTCCGAGACTGAGGTGGCAACACTGACCTGGAAAGTAGCAGGAAGACATCCCTTGGTGGCTGCAGCTCCCCTTGGAGGGTGGAGGGATATATAGGAGCTATGGCCAGCGCAGGTCACAGGATGCTGGAAAGTTGTCCCATGGATGGGAAGAAGAGCTTTGCAAGGTCCTGCAGCTGGCTGGATGGGTGTGTCTCTCCTATGGCTCACCCGAGCCAGGTGTGACTGCTGCAGGGTGACTCCCACTGCCCAAAGGTGAGACTATTGTCAGGCAGGGCCAGAGCTGCTGCCTGGGATGAGGCAGCAGCCTGTTCCAGGAGGGGGACATGGCATTCAGCAGAGCTGGCACCTGGGGCCCTGCAGCTGCTAGGCACGGGTCCCTGCGTGGTTCAGGCTGCTGAGGGCATGCCTGACCTGCTTTCAGCCAAGCCCACTCAGACATGCGTCCCTGTGGTGCACTGCGGCTGCTGCTGCGTGCGTGGAGACCGACAAGTGGCATGGGGGCCAGGCTGGGCAGCCGGAGGGGGACGGGGGCACACCAGGGAGGGCAGCAGGGTGGGAGGAGGTGTCCCCACTGGGTGCACAGATGCAGCTGGGCAGGGCAGGGCCCCTGCTTCCCGCCACATCTGTCCCAAGGGTGCTGCTGTGGAGTAATGCACTGCTGTGCCCTGGGCCTGTACTCGCTGGCTTGGCCTTGCACCCTGCTCTGGCTGCTTTGGCCCTGCCCGAGCTTGTCCTGCCCATGCCTGGCCAGGGTAGACTGTATGCCCCAGCAAGGGCCCCACGCCAGGGCGCTGTCTGTCCGTCTGCGTGTCCATCCATCTGGCACTGCTGCAGGCAGTGCTGCCAGCACTCCACTCTGGGCCTTGTGGCGGGGTTTCCTCCCGGCCAGCAGTGCTCCCACAGGAAGGGAGAATCTCTGCTCTGGCAAGGTGTTTCCTGGCTCCCCAGATAGGATGCGGAGGCACATCCTGACCCCTGCGGATGTGCACAGACCCCAGAGGTGTGCATGACACAGACTCCCTATGATACACAGCACGCTGCAGCACCGCAAACACATGCATACGCAGCCATATGTGTGCACGCAGGACCCTGTGGCCAGGCCCTGACCCAGGACGCCTGTGCGTCCTCAGCCGCAGCCTCAGCCCAGCTTGCGGCAGGACGCAGGGCGCAGAGGCGGGCGGTAGCCTGGCGGGGCCAGGGTGTCCCCTTCCTGGCAGGAAAGGGGCTGAGCTGGCGGCCGCGGGTTTCCTGTAGGCTCCAGCTCGGCGGGCGCCAGGAGCCAGAGCAGCCTGTGCAGGAGCACACGGGCCTGTGCCAGGTAACCAGGGCTGGGCTGTGGGAGCCCGGCCGCCCCCGAGCAGCCTGGAGCTGGGGTTCCTCTGCTCCCTGCCGGGGCCGTGCGGCTGTGACAGCCCTGGGAAGGGCAGCCCGGTACGCCCGGCAGGGCCAGCAGGGCTGGGGCAGTTCTGGTACGTCGCCCTGGGGTCAGCGGGGTGGGCTGGCCCTGG
>VYXH01004957.1:22791-107328 GCA_013397275.1 Burhinus bistriatus
GCCCGCCCGGTGCGGGGCGGGGGGAGCTGCGCTGGGCGGTGGATGCCGTGGGGCATGCAGGGGAGTAGGGGCTATGGTTTGCACTGGTGTGCTACTGGGTGGGGGCTGTGGTTTGCAGTGGGGTGTATGTGCTGGGAACAGGGCCGTGGCACGCAGTCCAGTGCGTTTGTGCCAGGAAATTTGGGCTGTGGTTCGTGATTAGGTGCCCATCCTGGGGGTTAGGGACTGTGGTGAGCAGTTGGACGTGTGCTTTGGGGAACGGGGCTGTGGCTTGCGTTGAGATGTATATGTGGGGTGGCCATAGCTGTGGTTTGCAGTGGGATGTCTTGGGGAATAGGGGCCATACCTTGCATTGGGATGTCGGCATTTCAGGATAGGAGCTGTGGTTGGAACTGGGGTGCCTGTGCTGGGGAGTAAGGGCTGTGATGTGCTGTGGGGCATGTGGACTGGAGGGTAGGGGCTGTGGCTGTAGTGGGAGTCTCTTTTGGGAGATAAGGGCTGGGATTTGCAGTGAAAAATGTGCTTGGGGTTTGCAGCGACACATACATGCTGGGAAGTGGGGGCCATGGATTGTGGATGGGTATATGTGCTGGGGAACAGGAGCCCTGCTTTTCGGTAGCATGCATGCTGGCAGAGCATACATCAGAGGATGGGGACCGTGACACCTGCGGTATGGTCTAGAAAAATTTAGGCAGGCAGGGTGACTTCTGGTGAAGGCATGGCATTGCTTTTGTAGCATGTGCCATTGCTTTTGTAAGTTACCTGTTGGTGGTCCTTGTGTATCTGTGCATAATTGGGTGTATCTGCCCTCAGGGCTTTGCACATACCTATGCACGATGCTCAGCACACTGTTTTTCTGTGTGCTCTGTTTACCACAATTTGTGTAGTAAGTCATCTCCATCCCAGGCTGTCATGGATAATGAGTGGTTCTCTGGGCTTGGGGTATGCTGGATAGTCCTGTGTATGGGATTTGTGTGGTTGTGTTCTTGTGTCTGGGCCTCAGCTTGCAGTTTTACCTGTCCCTGATGTCTTGGGGAACTGCTGGAAAAGTGAGAGTCTGCCACTCTCCTACTCTTCCAAAACTGGGTCAAGGAAGCAGGGAAGTCCAGAGCTGGGTTTGACTGCACAGGTACTGGTACACATGAGTGCCTGTGGATGCTTGTGTAAATCGGGATGCTAGCATGAAGGGAGCAATGGATTTAAGCAAATAGGGTTTAAACAGGAACCGTACCTGCTGTTTCTTGCCTTGATATCTACGGACGGGGATCCTCAAAGCCTTCAGTGATGTAAAGATTTGTCAGGCATCTGTGAGAAACATAGTCAAACATGAGGCTAGCTTTGCAACTGTATCCATAGCAAGGCATGGTGGGAAAGTGTCTTGCTGTGTTAGTGTACAAGGCATTCTTTTAGCTGTTGTGTGATTGTGCCAGAGTCTTGGGTTGTAAGGAGAGGGGCTGAGGACTTGGGCACGGACCTCTGCAGGGCTCTGTTGCCCAGGATGCGCAATTGCTCTTGGTCAGTGTCTGCTGGGCTGGCCAAGCCACACTTGCTGCAGCCCTTGCAGATGTGGCCGTTGCACAAGACCCCATGCTCTGAGAGTGTGAGTGGGTGCTAGAGACCTTGGGACTGCGCCCGAGGCGCAGCACGTGGTGTGTGCATTGCTTGCGTGCAGGCGATGAGGCTTGGGGCTTGACTTGCCTGGGAACAGTGTGGGGGCAGGGATGGCTCCTACCTGGAGCATGGTAGGGGCTTGTCTTTTTATACTAGCACTTAAATACATTACAAAGTTCTTGTGCATTTTGCATCTGCACAGTAGCCCTCTGTGGAGATTTTGCTGACTATGCCAAACTTGCAAGGTATGTGGCAACGGGAGCTGGGGGCAAAAAGGGGCACAAAGGAGAATACTACAAGGTCCTTTTTTAAATAATAAACTTTTTTTTTTTCTGTTGTACAGCATGTAACACCTAAATATTCATATAAAACTGAAGTATTCTTAATAGTGTTAGTATTATGATATGAATAATGTATATCTGTACTGTTTGTGTTTTGTACTGCATTGTTCACTTAAACCACTATTGTGTTCTGGCGGTGCACACAAACAGACACACAAGCAGCCTGCTACAGAATATTCTGCTGAGATTTCCACCAGCTAAAAATTATTACTGCTGCCTCCGCACAGGAGTGCATAAGTGCATATGCAAATGGTGAGGCACGTGCGTGCAAGTGGTGAGGAGCAGAGTACGGGGCTGTGGGGTGTGTGTCGGGTGGGGAGAGGGCCGAGGTGGCAGGTTGAGCTCCCCTTCCCATCTCGCAGAGTGCGGCAAAGCACCTGTGAAGGTGGGGCATCCCGGCAGGGTAAGGCTCCCTGATGGAGGCACCACAGGAGCCCAGGGGCGATGGCAAGCTGGTACTGCCCTGGAGCACAGCACAGAGTGCATCGCTGCAGTGGGGTTATGCAGAGCTGGGCCAGAGGCTGGTGGTGGCATTTAGGGTAGAGCTGAGCTCTGCCCTGAGAGCTGGGGCAGGGGCACGCCTGCAGTGGGGATGTGGGAGTGGAGCTGCTCCTGGCAGCTGCCTTCGGGATGAGGAGTATTCCAGGGATGGGCTGCTGGCCAGGAGGTCTTTTGGAAGGGCCAGCTGCCCAGCAGCGTTCCTGCCCTGCTGTCCCTTTGCTCAGGGGGCGAGGAGGGGCTGTGAGGGACACCAGAACACGCTGAGGGAGCAGAGCTGCAGGGCAGGAAAAGGGTCCCCTCCTGGGCAGCAAGGGGAACTGGCCATGCCCTGCCCCATTCCGGCCTCCTCTGCCTACGTCCTTCCCCAGCCCGATCCCGACCACTAGCCTGGGAGGTGGTATCTGGTGGTCTGGCTCTGCCCTTGGCACCAGGGACACAAGGAGCAGGAGCTGCAGGGTGCAGCGGGGGCTTGGCAGCCCCATGGGGCTGGCAGTGCTGTGGGGCGGGAATCCCCTCTGCCACGGCAGACCTGGAGCAGGGGGAGGCTGTGCAGCTAAAAGGAGTACAAAGAGTAAATTGCCATCCCACTCCTAAATGCAGCTGAGCTGCTGTAACTGTGACAACAGGCAAAAGCTCTGGTTCATGAGTGTCTTGGCTCCTGTTGGCAGCGTGGGAAGGGGAGGCAGCACTGGCTTTGTGAAAGTCTCTCAAGCATCAGCCCAAACTTTCAGGGGACGGGGTGTCTGTGCCACTTCCAGCAGTCAGGCTGCCCATCTGTTAGGAGCGGAATGGATGGGGACTTTTGTAACTCGAGAAGCAGGTTGATCAGGAGACACTTCTGTCATTAAATATTGAAAGTTCTCTGGCGGCAGTGCATTCTCCCCTCACTGACAGCAGCTCTGTGAGTTTGTGATTCTGGATGTTGTATGCACTCAACTGTGACTGCATGGGTGACTTTGGGTGGGAACGGGGCTGTGCAGAGCCTGGGATGGTGCAGGAGGGACCATCAGTGCCAGCTTCTCACCACGGTGAGCCCCTCCCCAAGCAGAGCTGAGCCCCTGGGACGTGCACCCCAAAAACAGCCTCAACTTGCCACGAGCCCTCCATGGCAGGGCCAGGCAGTGCTCCAGCCCAGCCCCTGCCTTAAGGGGCTGCTCATTTGGAAGGAGCTGCTTCTTTAAGTTGCTCTTTCATGCCAAGGTGGATGACTTTGCAAGCTCCAGAACAGCAGAGGGACCTCGGTGGGCAGGGGTGGGTTTGGTAGTTGGCTGGGCCTTGTTTGCACAGAGAAGCCCACGGGTGCCATTTGGTTCAGGGCTGTGCTTCTCCCCAGGACAGAACTGATGGGTCCTGGGCTGTGTCCCACCTCCCTACAGCTGTTCCCCGCCAGGGACGGTGGGGCTTCCTCCCCCGGGAGAGGCTGGCATTCCTGGCTTATTTAAGGAGGGGTTTAGACTTCCAGGTCTGGATTCTTCTGCTTTTTATAGACATCCTCCGGGGAGTGCAAAGAATGGCAGGAAACGCAATGGCCCCGCAAGTACTCAGCCCTGGACGCTATTGTTCAGCACTGGCGGAAGCCAACCACAGGCGAGGCTGCCTGAGGGACCTTCCCCGGCCCAGAGGAGGCTCAGCAGAGGCTCAGCCATGTCCTTACAGTGTGATGTAATGTTTCCTGGCCTTGGTAGAAAGGGACTACAGCTCCCGGCATGCATGGGGATACAGGACATCGCATGCTGGGGCTCAGCGGCTGCAGGCTGTACCCCTTCCTTGATGTCTCCTGCTCCTCTGCAGAGTCACAGATCCCTGGAGCTGTGACAGGAGCCTGCTGGGACATGATGGCCAAACTTGAGCTTGCCCTAACTATCTGCTCACCTCCAGCCTGAGTCCCACAGGCCCGTGGGGGCCAGATGGAGCAGCTGTGCCTGCCCAGGCTGTGCCAGGCAGTGCTGTGCTACGGTGGCAGTTTGGCTGCAGTGTGGCCAGACCAATGGCTGAGCTTGGGCTTGCATGGAGATCTGTGGGGGTATCTGCTCGTGGCACTGCAGCCCTTGGCCCAGGTTTGTGGCTGTTCTATTGCCGCGGAAGGCTTGACACGTCAAGAAGGCATTTCTTGTCTGGAGCAGCTGGAATGGATTGCTTGACAATGCTTGTGAGGGGTACCAAGTGGCATTGTCCCTTTGCTGGGTAAGGGCCCCAGGAGACCTCAGGAGGCAGCAATGGGCACATCCCCTCTATATGACCCCTGATCACAGGCATCTGTGTGTGTCACATCTGCTGTATCATAACCCCATAGACATCCTTCTGGGCGGAGAGGCATTCCCACAACCCTCCTGAGATAGGAGTCTCCAGATGCTTTGCAGCTCCCAGTTCTGTCTTGGGGACAGTTTTACTTCCACTGACTTGTCATTTCTGCTTACGTCGTGTTTGTTAGACTGCTAGGGACCAGCTGCTGTTGTTACTGCGAGTCTGCAGTCCTTGCCTCTTATCCCAGAAAGGGAAGAAGCTGAATGAAAAGTAGGGAATCTGGACACTTGTGATAGAAGAGTCAGATTTAGACAGCAAAAGACGAAAGGCAGAATTGCCATTCATGAGCAAGAGGAATAACAGCCTCCCTGGAGCTCTCCCTGCTAGTCTGAACAAGGCCCCTCTGGCTCCACATACAGCAGGATCCTCAGGGACTGTGAGGGCTAGGATCCTGGCGGTGTGCAAGCTGCAGTCTAAATACATCGCAGATCATCTGCATAATTTATTCTTCTGTGAAGAGTTTAATTTATCAGGTCCAATAATAAACTCATAAATCTCCTTTGCCCGTTATCAGGGTTGGGAGAAGATGCTCATATTAAAAGCATTTAATTTATCTCCTGAGCTGCTTTCCCAAGCAGATCGGTGCCTTTGACGTTACTGGATGTATATTCCCATGGCCAACATTCCACTGGGCCCTCGTCACTTGAGGACAGAAAAGATGGTGCTCAAGAGGCCCAGCTCAGGAGGAGCCCAGGAGGTTGTCGTGCTGGCCCAGATCTGCTCTGGAGGTCAGGGTGGGTTGGAGATAGTGCGGATGAGAGGCAGGAGGAAGAGCCATCCTGCTGGAGATTGAGCAAGGCTGATGCTGGTGCTGGGAGCCACTCTACAGTTCAGAGCCACCCTTTGGGACCATCTTGCTGCCCTGTCCCACCTCTGGCACTGTCCCGGGGAGTTGGGGGCCAGCTGGGGACTGGCTGCCTGCACTGAGGGGTGATCCTGCTGGCCATCAGCAGGCTACAGCAGAGCCTGTGGGAGGGGGCTGCACAGCCTCACCGGATTTGCAGCCACGGGTAATTTTGGTTGGTATCCTCACCCACAGAAACCTCTAGATCTGGCTGGGAACTTGCACTGTTCTGAGCCTCGAAGGCTTCCTGTGGCAGTGAGCTACACCATCTAGCCACAGGCGATGTGGAGAAGTATTTCCTTTTCTTAGTGCAAGATCCCACAACATTTTCCACTGCCCTCATGCTGTGAGATGAAAAGAGCAGAAGTGTCGTCTCCTTTCTGCAGACTGTTCAGGATGTTACAGTCTTTTATCTGCATCCCTTCTTATTTGCCTCCTTCTAAGGCAGCAATCTGTGCTCTTTCCTTTCTCTTCTTATGACAGTTTTTCTTGCCCTTTGGTCATTATTGCCTCCTGTTTCTGAGTTCCCTTGGTTTTGCATTTTCCCAGGGAGCCCTGGTGCCCTGTCCTGCACCTGTTAGGTGCGTGGGGCTGTGCCCAGGATGATGGCTGTGTTAGGCACCTATTCCCCACGTGCTCTGTTGCCCTGTTGCCTGGTGCTGCCTGCGCTGCCTGAGCCCTTCCATACCTGGGGGGATGGTGGTAAAGCACAGACAGTGCTTGGCTGGGTTGGGACAAGGTGCTGCTGGAGGCTTGCAGCTGGGCTTCCCGGGGCTGTGCCGTGGCTGTTCCAGCAGCCATCAACCTGGGGCCTTGGTTTGTATCTGGGGAAGGCTTCTGTTCTCCAGATGACTGCCACACATGTGTGGTTTGGTAACTGTCCATCTGGAGCACTGGAACAGGCTGCCCAGGGAGGTTGTGGAGTCCCCTTCTCCGGAGATTTTCAAGACCCGCCTGGATGCAGTCCTGAGTAATGTGCTCTAGGCATTCCTGCGTCAGCAGGGGAGTTGGACTAGATGATCTCTAGAGGTCCCTTCCAACTCTAAAAATTCCGTGATTCTGTGATGCCCATGCAGAGGCCCAGAGGGTGTGGAGCTGGGCCACGAAGCATGATGGGGTGTTTGGGTTATGCCGCCTTTGGTGACATGTAGTTGTAGCCATGCTGCGTAGCTCCAGCCCAAACCCACTGCATCCCTGGGCTGAGGCTGTCTGGAGGTGGCAGAGTGAGTTGGGAGCACGAGCTGCCAGGGACACCTTTAGCGGACAGGGAGTTCTTGCTCTGCTGCACCACACAACCCACCCCCTCATCCGAGCTTCTTAATTGCAGCAAACAAGTCTCTTGGCACTGCTGACAGTGGTGGGGTGGGAGGGCTGGGGCTGGTCTGTGCCCTGACTTGGCTTCGGACCACACTTTGTGCTGCAGCGAGGGATTTCGGATGGTATGTGGGTGGGAGGGAGGCTGTCTAGTTTTCCCAGCCTGTGGCACCCTGTGCCCTGGGCTGTTAGCCCTCAGCCCTGCAAGGCTGTGCTTGCCAAGGTTTGATGTCCCTGCAGGCACAGCAGTGCCCTGCCCCACTGCCTGCCCTGCTTATCTTGGTATTCCCAGTGCTAAGGGATGGGAGAGGGACTCAGTTCACTGTGGTCACTAAAAGTCCAAGCAGGACACACATATGTGCTGTGCTATTTTGTGTAGGTCCTACATAAACAGCTGTGGTAGGTTTCCTCTATTTTCATGGCACAGGTGTCCTGTGAGTTTTTCTGAAGAGAGGAGTCAATGGGGTGGTGGCAGCTGTGTCCAGAGCATCGTGCTATGGCCCCACTGGGACCTCAGCAGTGTCATTTTACAGAGAGGCACACAATGGCTGCTAAGTTTTCCAGGTGCATCGCAGTGTCTGTGATCCTTCTGCCAGTGGAGGCTGGACTATATCTTATAAAATGTTTAAAGCCTGGTGGCACCCCAGCTGCCCACGTGGCACACTGCGACCTCTCTGCAGAAACAGGTTCCTTGTGGCAGCCCCTTCCCCCTGCAGCACCTTGCACTTGCTGACACCAGCTGCAGCACAACAGGCATGCTCCAAGAAATCCCAAGTCATACATTTTTAATTTTCTACAACAGAGCAGCCATTTCAGCCACTCACCCAGAAAGGATCTTTAATGAGAAGCAAAGAGAGAGACTGTGCACATTTCCAGCACATAAGAGAGCAGAGACAGTATGGATACTCTTTTCTCTTTTCCTGGCTGACTGTAGCTGTTCCTGAAT
This sequence comes from Burhinus bistriatus, assembly GCA_013397275.1. Classification (NCBI taxonomy): domain Eukaryota; kingdom Metazoa; phylum Chordata; class Aves; order Charadriiformes; family Burhinidae; genus Burhinus; species Burhinus bistriatus. The sequence continues at coordinate 30,653 of VYXH01004957.1, forward strand.
TGAGCCTGGGGCACGCGCCCTGTTGTCTTCTGGTGGTGGGCGAGCTGGGCTGTGGTCTCCTGTTTCTTGTCCTGAACAAGAGAAAAAGAGGGTCGACCCTGTGGAGGAACTGACCCTTAGCATTGCTGGCGTTTCAGCTCGAGCCTGCCTGTGCTCTCAGGCTGCGTCCTGCTCAGGACTCTGCTTGGGAGCATATGAGCCAGGGTGGGAGAGGTGCTCGAGGACCCCCGCTGACCCAGGGCAGCTGTGTCCGCCTTCCCTGGTGCTCAGGCCCAGGCTGTTTCCTCGGGAAGCTGCATTGCTGTCACACGTGGTCTTGCCAAGCCATGCTGTGGGGCCAGCAGAGGCAGGGGGCTGCCAGTCCTCCAGCCGGCCTGGGCAAGGGGCAGAGACTCTGTGGCTCTCCTCAGGGGCAGCAAACGTGCCTGTCCACGGGGTGAGGATGGCCCCGCGTGGGCAGGAGGGCTCAGGGTGCAGTGCTCCTTGCTCAGGGAGGGCAGGGATGCTCTGCTGCAATGGGGCGGCAAGTGTTGGTGCAAGCTATAGGTGACCTTGTGTCTCTCCTTGGTGTCCTGTAGGAGGTTTGCTCTGGGGGTACCACACCTCCCTGCTGTCCCAAGGCTGAATCTGCTGTCTACGTGCATCCAGTGTGCCCGGGGGCTGTACACGCGGTGCGCTGCACTGATGCTGTCCTTGCTCTGTGTTGTCCGCAGGTTGATGAAGAGGGAGTGCTGTGACCCCGTGCTCGTGACAGTCATTTCAGGTAAGCGTTGTTATGTCCTTCCCTTTCTGCCTTCAGAAACGCCCTGGCCTCCTGATGGGAGGTGGTGGGGAGAGGGCTCAGGCTGGTGAGGGCCTTGTCCCAGGAGGGGATGGCCTGTCTGGGGCAGTGGGGATGAGGACCTGGCTGTGGTGCTCAGGGGAAGCTGTATGGAGAGCTGAGGGGCAGAAATGGGGCTTGTGAGGGCTAGCAAAGGATGGCAGGGCTCAGGCTGGGGGGGACAGGATGCGTTCAGGCAGGCTGCAGGAGATGTAGAAGCAGTTATGAGTTGCGGTAGGTCATTACTACATGATGTGCTTTGAGGAGGCATCAAGAGGAAAGGTCTTGGGGGAGACTGGCAAACCAGGCCAGCCTGGGCCCATCCAGCTGGGATCCAGGGTGACCTCTCTGATGGGTTTCCCCCAGGCCCATCCAGCTGGGATCCAGGATCTCTGTCTGGGACGAGTACCGCTGGTCTCAGAGGACAGGAGGGTTCCTGGACACCACACTGGTGTGGGTGCTTCTTCCAGCCCTGGCTGCTTCTTCCAGCCCTGGCTGCTCAGATGCTACCTCACGCAATGGGGCTTTTTCCTGCCCTGTCTGAGGATACCAGGCCCTTTGCAAGTGCTGCCCATCCTCAGCACTGATGTGGCTGGTGATCATGTCACCCCACAGCTGTGCTCACAGGCTGGGTGCTGCATTCACACTACTCTACAGACCAGGGAAAGGTCTTGATGGGAGCTGGGTGCAAATGTGTAAAGCATTTTCTTTGGATGCACTGAGTCATTTAGGCTTTTGGTGCTGTCTCTGTGGCTGCTGTCAGGCTGGCATGAGGGGAGTTGCAGTGCCATGGCGTGAGGCCAGCCAATTCTAGATGTGCACAGTGAACCTGCAGGCATCATCGCTGGCAGGTACCAGAGCTCATGTCTCACAAAGGGAATCAAAGCAATGGTGGGTCCCCCTACCCCAGATTGCCAGGCCAAGGGCAGGGACGCCACATGCATCCTGCCAGGGCACGGAATGGATGTGGGCAGTGGAGGGATGCAGCAGCTGCTTGCTGTGACTGTGGTAGGGCCAGATCCTGGCACAGAGGGAGAAAAGGGCAGCAAGAGCTACACTGGGGACGGGGGAGCATGAGGGACAACTTGGGAGAGGGGAGTGTGGAAGCTACTGCCCACAGCTGGTGGAGAAGCAGCTTGAGCTGCAAGACACAGCTGCGGAAAAGTAGGGGAGAGGTGTCCCGTGGGAGTGGAAGATGGTGAATGACAAACGTCTGCCCATGATGTGGGGCTGGTCTGTCTCCTACCTGCCTTATGTTCTTTGCTTGGTGGTAGGCCCAGTCTCCTGCCCGGAGGCGTGCACTGCCCTGGCCTCTGTGTGCTCCTTGAACAGCCTTCTCCCTTCGCTCTCCACAGGGGTTTCTTGGTGCCCAGCATGGACCCCAGCCCCTACTTGGCACAGTACTGGCTGTTTCCTGCCAATGGAGTGTCTGGCTGACGCTGTTCCTGCTCCAGGTGTGCACACCTGGAGTGTATCCTGAGGGTGTGTTCCCACCCACTGCTCGCCACGCACCAGTGCAACCAGTGCAGGATTTTCAGGGGAGCAGGACTCCACCTTCTGGCCCTGTCCCCCAGCTGTGACCCGCCAACCCCATTCACTGCAGACAACTGCCAGGTCCCACCCCAAGGCAGGGATGACCTGAGAAGCAAGGGATCCCCATGCACATGCACACCATATGGACACCTCTGTGGGGCTGGGGCTCAGAAAGTCCCAGCCTCACCGAGCCCTTTTCCCTGTGCACTAGGCAGGCTGAACTGTGGCGTGCAGCAAGCAGTGTATGTCAAACTTCAGGGTGAAGGCTTGGAAACTAGAAGATGAAACAAAGGAAAGACAAAATGCTAATGCACAAGAATAGCAGGTGCTTTTTCTGGCTTCAGCAGGCTCTTTTCAGAGCCTGCAGCTTTATTCCAGGACCCCTGAAAGGTGTTGCCACTTCACCTTGTAAATCCTCCAGATAATTCAGGCTGCCCGTGCAGGTCTGGCTGTGCTGTGTGGGCCAAGCTGCGTGGGCTGTGCTGCGTGTTTCCATGCAGGGGTTGGCTGTGCTGCGTGGGCTGTGCTGCGTGAGCTGCACTGCGTGTTTCCGTACAGGGGCGGCGCTGTGCTGTGCTGTGCTGTGTTGCGCCGTGCTGTGCCAGGAGGTTCAGGGCTGGGGAGCTGCTGTGCTGCGAGGGGTGCTTCCCTGCAGGTCTGTGCCAGTTGTCTGAGCACCAGCCACCAATGCAGGGCAGGTGCAGTCTTGGAATATGTGTGGTGGGGATGGATTGTGTTTGTACTGAGATGTGGGCATTTATCCAAGCTATTCTCCTGCTGGCTTGTGTGTTCAATGAAGTCAGTCCTGCCTGGTCCCAGAGCACATCCCTGACTTGCAGGGCCCAAATATGATTGCTGTGGCAGCATCATTTCTGAACACTTGCAGCAGATCACTCCGCAGAAGACAGCGCTCTGACCTGGTCTTCTTCGTTTTGCAGCAGAACAGCAGATCCCAGTGGGAGCAGGACCCCGTGGAGCTGGGCTTGGCAAAGGCAATCCCTGTTGCAGGGCTTTGTTCCTAGCCCTGAAAAGGAAGGACCGTCCTTCCCTGCTACAGCAGGAGCCCAAGTCTGTGGGACATAGGGAGGCTTCTCAGCATCTGTGGGAGGCTGTGGCTGAGTCAGGAGCCTCGCTCAGTCCTGCTCTGCTCTGTCGCCACTGTGGCTGCCCAGCTCACTGCTGCCTGGAACCTCTTCCCCAACTCCTGCCAGTGCAGCAGCTCTGCCCTGTACTGCCTCTGCAAGGTGGGATGGGGCTGGAAGCAGGGCTGGGCAGGGGTGCAGGGAAGGGAGGGATACCAGAGAGGAGATTAGTGTTTCAGTCCCAGACAAACAGATGGAGGCAGCCTTATCCTATTACCTAAGGGCTAAGCGGGAGAAGCTGAGTGGTGTGTTCAGGCTGGCTGGTCAGTGGGCACTCTGATCTCCTGCAGCGGCACGATGTTTTTCTGGGGTGGCAGCCACCCCGACACCAGCTCTGTATAGTGTCTGCACTGGGCAGCATCGAGTCCCTGGGAACAGGTCAGACACACACTCCTAGACATGATGTCAGCATTGGCAGCCCTGGACGCTGTGCTCTGCTGCTGGGGTCTGGAGCTTTGGCAGGGGGGCCAGGGCGCCTGCAAACTTGGGGTGCTGGGGTGGTGCAGGGACTGAACGAGAGGATGGTGATGGGACCTTGCTGGTGGTGATGATGAGGGGGCAGTAGGTCCTGGCAGCAGGAGGGCTGTCCAGGTTGCTTTGCAGATTATGTAATTCCTGGAGGTCCTCGGGTTTCTTGCTTCTTGCTGTGTTGTGCTCCTCCTAAGCTGGAGCCAGGAGGGTGGAGGAACGGCGCAGGATTGTGACAGGTACAAGGCAGTCCTGAAGTCTGTGCAGCCCTACAGCTATGCAGGATGGCAAGCTGTGTCAGCCTAGACTATGGCATTGCCTGCACATCAAGGGGCTGGGTGTTCACCTGGCTGTGCTGCCGTGGGTCTGTGCCTGCTCCCCACTGTGCAGGGACACAGAGGTGCTTGCTGAGATGAGGGTGGGAGGTATGGGAACCTAATGCTTGGATTTACCTGTCCTTGGGGTGTAGCATCTTCCTGGGCTGTGCTTACCTGCAGTTGTGCCCAGTGGTGGTGTGGGGAGATGGAGGGAGCAGATGTGCTTTCTGCCAGCCTGTCCATGGTGGGGCAGGCTCCAGGGTCTTGTTGCTCCTGGCTGCGTCCTCACATGTGTCTGACCCAGGCATGCTCCTCTCCTGTGTCAATGGGCTGGGAGTGCGTGTGTGTGGGGTCTTTATGCTCTGGCGCCACATGGGGAGCTGATGGGGGTTCAGTGGCTTGTGGGACGGGAGGAGATGCCAGTCCATACGGTGCACGCCTCCAAGCAGAGGTGTCTGTGGCCAGGCTGCTCCATGGGACTCTGGAAGGGTCTGATTCCCTGCTTTGATCTTGGTGGTGATTTCCAACTGCTCTCGTAGTACTGTGGGTGGTGCAGTGCCACCAATGAGGAGAGGTCTGTCCCTGTCCCTGCTGGTCCCGCACGGCAGCATGACCTGCTGACTGGGCAGCCAGCAGGCTGCAATGTGGGTGCAGGATCGGGGACACCAACTGGGGTGCACAGGGCATCGCACGTGCTCCGTGAGAGCGTGTAGCTGTGGTTACCAAGGCAACTGCGTTAAGTGATGTTCCTATGACTACGCACCGCTCCTGCTCAGAGTTACTGTGGGGGGAGTGTGTGAAGCCCCCAGGATACCCGGTGCCTCCTGGTGAGGCTGTTCTCATTGCAGCCATCCGCTGGCTCCTGCACTGGAGATGCCCTCCCGGGTGGGAGAGGCTGCATGGGCAGCTTTTGGTGCTGAGCTGCCCCACGGGCTGTGGACTCTGCTGGGCTCTGCGGACCCTGAGGGCCCGGGGCTCAACCAGCGTACGCTGTTCCTGCCTGGGTCTCCATGCCCAGCAGGGAAGGACCTGCAGTTTGCAGACACCCCTGTTGGGACAGGCTTGGGGCAGGCCCTGTGCGGTGATGGGGCTCTGGGGACACCCTCTCCACTAGAGCAGCAGTCACCACATCCCTGGAGCCTTGCATTAGTGGTGCCAGCTGCTGTGAGGTGCCCTCATGGCACATGAAGCCCATAGATCACAGCTGCATCGCAGGGGAATAGGACCTGCAAACTTCAAAGTCTTCAGCCACCTCTACCTTTCCCCAGGTTCTGTTCCTCCCTTCAGCCAGGTGCACCCTGAGGTAGGGTCCTGTGGAGACAGGCTGGGGTGCTGCATGGCCCGTGAGGCTGACTCCAAGTGCGTGCTGCACAGGGAATTATAGAATCATAGAATGGTTTAGGTTGGAAGGGACTTTAAAGATCATCTAGTTCCAACCCCCTTGCCATGGGCAAGGACACCTCCTACTAGACCAGATTGNAGCCCAGGAGGAAGGACTGTGGTCACTGATGCTTTGCCAGGAACTGGGACAGATAAGGGAGAGGGCTGCGGGGCAGGAAACAATGGGGACTTGCCCCTTCTCTGATGGAGAAGAGCTTGGGGAGAGCTGAGATGTGGGTCAGTCGGAGAGGGAAAGGGGATGTCTGGGAAGTGGCTCTCCACTCTGGATTGGTACTGGAGTGAGCCCAGGCTGGGAGTCTCGAGGGACTGTCCTCATGTGGGCAGTGTCCTGGTGGTGCTGACCATGGCTGGGGCGGCCACTTGCATCTTGCTGCTGCTGCGGGAGCCTGGAACCCCACCCAGAGATGTTCTCCTGGGTGGCAGTCAAGGATGCACAGAGCCCAAGGATAGGGGCTGGGATGCTACAAAGCCGGAATTGCCCGAGTTAGCTGTTCCTGTGCAAGACCAGGAGCTGGCTGGCTCAAAGAGGGCATGTGTGTGACAGAAAGCTGGATTTAAGAGGCCACACATATCGCCAGGGCTGTGCGTGCAGGCTGATAGAGCTGGATTACAGACTTTCCACCCCAGCCCCTCATTCCTGCTCTTGTGTCATTGTTCATTGCCACTTGTGCTTCACAGGAACAGTGAGAGCTATGAGCTGCTCCTGCTGAAAGCCATCAGGACAAAATGGGCTTAGTTTTAACCTCCCTGGGCCAGCTGGCAACGTGGGCTGCATGTCTGCATGTCCAGCCTAGGGGTGAAAATGAGTGCACAGGGATGGAGGCAAGGACCAGACCACTGTGTCCCAGCATTGCCACAGAAACACTTGTGTCATGCAGCCTCAGCATGCATGTGCTGTCCTGCCCGACAGACCACTGCCCTACCTGCCCAGCTTGCTAAGGGAAGGGGGTACATGGCCTGGCAGCGGGCAGGGCTGAGCCTGGCAGTGGCTGCCCTGCCCCAAGCCACACTCAGGGCTGTGTGGCCAGTGCTTGGCACTAGATAACATTGTACCCCCATGGGGGGACGGCAGGGACAGAGAGAGGGTTTGTGGCACTGCACTTGCTGGTGGCCAAGCACCGGGTTCCTCTCCTGCAGCGGTGCACAGCAGACATAGGCAGACAGTGTGGGGCTGTGGGACTGCAGGACAACTATTAAGGACAATTCTCAGCAACGCCTGTGCCAAAGACTGTTGCCCCAGAACTCTGCAGACAGGATTCCCTACAAATCACCACCAGCGTGCACTGCAGCTGCCTCCACATGTGCATGTGCTGGGGGGAGTTCAGGGCTGCCCATGCCTCTTTGCTGGACACTCAGAGACACAGATAAGCCCTGCTGTTCCCGGGCCTGTGCTGCATGGGCACAGGATGCTGCTCCTTATGCTGCTGCCCCTCACTGGGGTCAGAACTGCTTGTCTGTCACCCTGGGAAGGCTAAGCACTGGTGCAGCGGGTTTGCTCCCAAGAGCGGTGCATTGCAGGACTTGCCCTTTAGTCATCTGCACATTCCCAGTGGCCCACTAACCCTGGCAAATGGGGAGAGGGAAAATCAATTGGCAGGAGAATTACCCATCAGGCACTGTAGGACACTGTGGCCACACTCAGGCTGATCAATGAGCACTGCTCCCTCTCCCTCTCCTCATTGGCTTTGCATCCTGACACTCAGTCTGGGGCCACAGTAAGCACAGTCCTGCCCCTGCCTGCATGGGTTGGTTCTGGAGGACATGGGCAGTGGTGGCAAAGGACAAGGTTGGGCTGGTACAGACTGCTTTGTGCTACCTGTCACGTGGGGCTGGGACAGAGCCAATGGCAAACAGCAGGGCCAACTGACCTGCTTGTGCCCAGATAAGCAATGAGGACGGCTCTGGCATCGCGGGGCCCTGGCTCTGGGCAGGGTCCTGCCTGGCAGCCCCAGGCACGGAGCTGGCAGAATAACAAGGACCAGCCCTGGGTTGGTGGGAAGTTGGCCCGTGGGAGCCCCAGACTGCCAACACCCCACGTGGGGCACTGAGCTCAGGCCATGCAGTGGGGGCAGAGCAGCACAGTCCCTCCCGCTCTCCGTCCCCCCCGTGGAGGCCACCGTGCCTTCCACAGTGCTTGCAACCATCGACCGTGTGTTCCAGCTGCAGCTGCAACCGCCCCTGGTAAATCAGTAACGTCTGGCCTGTGTGAGAGGACGGCTCTGCTTGTCCCATGGGCATTGCCAGCCAAGCGAAAGCGGACGCTCCCCGATCCTTTGAGGTGAGGGCTTGACTCTGTGCAGCCGCGTGGGAGGGCTGGGGGCTCCGGGCAAGGCTGTTGAACGTGACCCAGGGCTCCCTGGCCCTGGGAGGACTCGGGGTGACGAGGAGCTTGCACAGCACCTGCACGCAGAGCCAGGGCCAGGCTCAGTACCGTTGCAGGAGCAGAGCCTGGGGTGCTGTGAGAGCTGCTGGAGCTGGCATTGGGTCCGGTCTCTGGAGGGGCAGGTATGGCCTGGGGCTCTGCGGCCGTGTCTGCAGGGTCGGGCAGGTCAGGGTCAGTGCTGGTACAGGTGGGTGGAGGTGCTGCCCTGTCCCTGGTGCAGCTGCCTGGGTGCTGTCTGTCAGGTGAAGTCTGTCCTAGTCGGTCCTTTCACTAGCAGTGAGGCAGAGGCAGTAGCCCAACAGTTCTTCCTGCTGCAACTGCAACAGCCCCAGCACGTGGGGCCATTCCCAGTGATCCCAGTAGTGACAGCCCTGTGTGCTGCTGTCTGCACTCACCCTGGCAGTGACACCCCAGCAGGATGCTGGATCTCCCCTTGCCCCCCACTTGTGACGCTGCTGTATCCACCCACAACCCCGGTGCAGCATGAGGAGCCCCGGAGCACAGGGACCTGGTGCAGCTTGTGCCCTGCCAGCATGCGGCCATCGGGGAGAGCTGGGGTGTGTGTGCTTCTCCCACACATCAGCACAATCCAAGTACCTGGTCCCCGCCGAGTGGATGCTGCACGAGCTGTCGCTGCCTGCCATCTCACCCAGGAGAGCAGTACTTGTGCTACAGCAGCTGCCTGCAGCCTCCTGTACTATGCCCAAGGTGGCAGCCCTTGCCAGGCAGGCACAGCTGGGGATGTGGTGAGCCAGATGCTCCCAGGCTTGTGTGTCTCAGGAGACCCTGTTTCTCAAAGGACCAGGCCTTTCTAGAGTCACCAAGTCACTGGGCAAGTGAGTAGAGAGGTGAAGCCTGAGGAAGTGCACAGCAGGAAAGCAGGTGCTGGAAAGGGGAGGGAATTTGACCCTGATCTGGCTGGGGAAAACTGCCAGTCCCAGGCAGGCTGCGTTGCTTGCTGTAGTAGACTGGTGCTTGAGAGGTTTCTGCAAGACAGTGTGGCTGAGTGCAGGTTAACCCACTCAGGTGTTTGTGGCCATGATTCCTGAGTGGCTAATAACCCCTGCAGAGGAAGATGCAGAAGGTGTGCAGCTCTGCTTTGCCCCCATGCTGAGACTTGTAAGATCTCCCTTAATTCTGGAAAGATCGTTGCTGTTGCTGTTGAGGTGTCAGCTGCTATTATCCTTGTTTTGTTTCCAATGCTCCCTAGCAGACTGTTAGCATCTGTGGGACTGCTGCTGGGGCAGCAGCTGAGACCTGCCTGTGATACACACTTTGGATGACAAGAGTTTTGAAGCCTGGAAAGGCACGAGCCATGCACAGGACTCCTTTGGGCATGTGTTATTTTGTGTCCCTATTAATCCAACCTGCAACTGATCCCTGTGACCGAGACCTCTCCTGAGTCTGTCAGTCCCTCCAAGTGTGTCCCTGGGGGGAAGGGGTCTGCCATGCAAGAGGAGACCATGTAAGTGGCATTTGTTTAGCCTGCAAAGTGAAGTCTGAGTGTGGCTCTAATTGCTGCCTGTGATATGTATATAAATACTTACATAAACAAAGGGGGAGAGAAGAGCTGCACAGGCTAACAGACAATGCTGACGCAAGAGTAGGGTAAACTAGCCGTGAATGTGTGGGCTAGAAATTAGGCCATTTCTAACCATCACAGCAAAGAAGGGTCTGAAACAGCTTTCCAGGAAGAGGAGAGAGAGCGAGAGGAGACCTGGAGGAAAGAGTTTAGTAAGGGGATTTTGGACATGGCACCTGGGGTGCCAGCAGCCCTGTCCCTGAGGATGGAAAGCGCAACCTCCCACCTTCCCACAGCCTGGCACTGGCTCCGCACAGCTCTGGGCTCTTGTCCCAGGCTGTAGGAGCTGGTGCCCATGCTGACAACAGCCACAGGTCTTTTCACCTCTTTCAGGACTCCTGTTGGCTGCAGCAGCCTGTTCTTCACCCTGCCACCGGACGGAGTGGCAAGCACCTTCCCTCCTCCCCAGGGAGGTGCCAGCTTCCCCTGTATCAGGAGTGGTTCCAGCTGGCACCCCTGCTGTGGCATGCCTTGGTTTCTTCTTCCTGCTCTTATTGTGCCCTGGAGATGCTTGTCTTCTTCCGTCTTACCTGTTGCACCCTTCTAGGTCGCACCACCGCAGTGCTAGCACTGTGCATTTCCCAGGATCTTCCCAGCTGGATGCCTTGCCTCCAGAGGAAGAGTAATTCAGTGATACGGTGAGTGATGGCCATGGCTCTGCATTACCTCTAAACTAGGGGGACCTGGAGCCCCGATGAAGAACTCTGAAGGTGCCAGAGCAATGTTCAGCAGTGTAGTGTGGGACGATCCCCATGGCATTACTGCCCTTGATGGAGGGATTTGTGAGAGACAGCAGGGAAGGTGGCTAACACCAGGAATGGTGGAGAGTGGGGCAGGCCATCTGGGAGCCCTCTTTCTCTCAGTGTAAGAGGTAAAGGTTGCTAGACTTTACAACCTCTTGTGAGGGCTATGGCAGAGTATTTGGAAATCCAAATAAACTGCTCTACTCTGGGTTTCACTTATTGGTGCTCCTGGTGGCGTGGGCAGAGAGCTAGTGAGGCGTGACTTTCTTTGATGGAAGCATTACTGATTTGTTCCTGTCACTTGCTTTGATGATTTTTTTATCCGTTTTTCCTGGTGTTAGAATAAGACTCATTGGATTATAATTTCTAAGATACTCAACTTGTATCTTTTTTCAAGATAAGTGATTTTTTTTCCTCAGCAGAGAAGTTGATTTAATAAGAGAAAATGAATGTGAATGACTCTGCAAGTCTGTAACGGAGTTCGGGGGTGGGGGTGGCCAGTGCATTTTTCCAACCATTCACAGTTGTGTCTTCAACGTTATTGGGAACTAATGAGGTACCAGAAGATTGGGAAAAAAAGCAAGAATAATCCTGACAATTACCCTCTGGAGTATTTAATTTCTCCCCCTAGTGAAATAATAAGACAGAAAAGAAGGAAAGAAATAAAATCAATGAATGGCACTAGTCAAACAGAACTACAGGCAGCAGACAGCAGGCACAGGCTCAGATGGGTGCCACTGCCAGGCTGGGTAGAGGGAGATTTGTCTCCGAGAGGCCATGAGCCAGAGCCACCTCTGCCCACTGGGACACCCTAGTTGCCTGGCTGATTTAAGGGGTAGATCTTGGCCTGCTCAGTTTGTCGCCATGGGGTGGTATCTGAAGGTGGCTGAAGCTGTGCTGGCTGAGGCAACAGAAAGGGACAGTTGTGGCATTGCTCGCGTTTAAATCCCTGTGCGGCAGTGTGTCAGAGGGAGAAGGGCAGCAGGTGGGAGCCAGGCCCCTCTGCAGCAGCGCACGTTCAGAGGAAGGCTGTAGCATTTGGGGGGTCTTGTGCAGAACAGTGCCTGCTGCCAGCAAGGCGTGCCCCTGCCTGCATGGCACGGGCATTGCTCTGGAGAGGTGCTGGGCAGAGCTCAGGATCCTTCCCCAATGCCTTCGGGCAGATGGGTCCGCGTCGAGTATTCCTCCGTGCTGGCTCCAGGCTTCCTGCAGCTCATGGGTCCTCGCCAGGTCCGTGAAGGTGCAGGTGTATGCGCGTGCCCCAGCTGCAGGAGGTCTTCCTGCTCTGCTGCACGCAAGGGTGTACACAAGTGTGTGTTGCCGTTGTCCCATCTGTTCAGGGTCTGCCTGCCTCTGTGTGGATGCATGCCCACAGGACGCAGTCAGACCATGTGTCGCTTGTATTTCTGATGATTTATCTCCTTACAATGTGCGTTTTTCCAAGCAGAACTTCGTGTTCCTCCTGCTCTTGTTTCTAATCTCTTTATAGGGCCTTTTCACTTGCCTCCTTCCAGTTTCACACTGCATTTCATTAAGATGCTGTTTGATTCCTTCTTCCAAGTCACTCATAAAAATCAGGCCCAGGACCGGCCCCGAGCCCATGGCAGTAGCTGAACAGCAGTGGTGACAGCTCGTTTTGTGTCCAGCCTTTGGCTACTTTCAGGCCTGACCGAGAGGCAGGCAGAGCCAGTCCCCCATGCCGCCATGTCTGGTGAGGCTCTGCCCATCCCACAGCAGCTGCCAGCCTCCGGGAGCAATCCCAGGCCAAGGACTTCCGACATGGGCCCTTCATCAGCCCATCTCCCAGCCTTGCCAGGTGGCAGGCATGTGCATAACGTCTCCATACAGACCCAGCTTCCCTCAGCCCCGCTTCCTCTGCCAGGGCATCAGCTCTTGAGATTTGAGACTACGGGCTCTTGGGGTCATGCGTGGGTTGTGATGGGTCCTGCGAAGGGTCTGTGCAGTCCCTGTCTTGCCCTCAGCCCCTCACCGCGGGGTGCTGGGCACTCCTCGAGGCTCAGCCATATGCTGTGCCTCCTGGTCTTGCCATGTCTCAGTGCATGTGCGAGGATGGACCAGCCTCCCTGGAGTCTGTGCCACCCTTGCCTGTCCTCCAGGACCCCGACGCGCTGCTGGCAGCAGACCAGGAGAGACCCTGTGGACCTGCAGTCATGTGGCTGCAGGTTTCTTCTCTTGGCCTCGAGCCATTAGGTGTGACTCTGCCATGTGCAGGCCATGGCTGCTGCCTTCCCAGCTCAGCCTTTCCATGCTCTCCTATCTGGCCCTCTGTTAGACAGGTATTTTTGCCGTTGTCCTGGTTTCAGTTGGGATAGAGTTCATTGTCTTCCTAGTAGCTGCTGTGTTTTGGATTTACTATGAAGATAATGTTGATAACACATTGTTTTAGTTGTTGCTAAGTAATGTTTATAGCAAGTCAAGGACTTTTTCAGCTTCCCATAGAAGCTGAGAGGGAGCACAGACAGGGCAAGCTGGCCAAAGGAATATTCCATACTATAGATGTCATGCTCCGTATGTAAATGGGGGTTGGCTGAGAGGCAGGAATCTGCAATCGCTGCTTGGGATGGGCTGGGCAACCGATCATCAGGTGGTGACAGCAATTTGTGTTGCATCACTTTATTTTGTATGTTCTTTTACCATTACTATCATTTTTTTTCTCTTCCATTATTGTTCTATTAAACTATCTTTATCTTAACCCAGGAGGTTGGGGTTTTCTTTCCCCCTCCTTTTTCTGCTTCTTCTCCCTACCCTACTGGGAGGGGAGTGAGGGAACGGCTGCATGGTCCTAGTTGCTGGCTGGGGTTAAACAGCCATCTCCCTTCCTGACCACTCTTACTCCTTTGTCTTTTGTGCTGTGAGAGACCTCAGCTGGCTGCTCCTCGCTGTTTGTGACTCACGGCCATTTCATCCACTTGTTCCCCTCACCAGCCCCACCTCATCCCTTGTGTCCCTGACTCAAAGCCACAGAGACTAGCCTGTTCCCTGCAGCCCTTGCTTTTGCCAGGTGGCCTTGTCTCCTTCAAAGCCTGCATCCCTTTGCCTGAGACCTGTGAGCAGCTCAGCCCCAGCATGTGCTTTGTGGAGCTGCAGTTTTGATGCCTGGAGCCTGGACAGATGCAGGATGGGGTATACCATGTGCTCCGTGGAGCAGGAGGTTTTCTGACACCACTGGTCTCGTCTCCTCTTGCCCCACTGTCCTGCTGGAGAGCTGTTCTCAGACCCCAGGGAGACACAGCAGGAGAGCTGCTGTGGGACAGGCAGCCTGGAAAGGCATTGTTTTGGCTTTCTTTGCTGCTAGGAAAGGATGTTTTGTCATACCTTGAAAAGGGACTAGTTGGAGATGACTGAAACTGTCATGGCACTGTGTCCTCCCGTCTGGGCACAAAGACTTGACCCATGCCAGGGTGACACTGCGAGATCAGGGGCGACAGGAGTCCAGGGTGCAGGGGAAGCTGGAGACTCCCTGCCCCTTGCCTCTGTGAAGCAGCAGCAGACAGTACATGCAGCTCTCCAGCGCAGGGTTGCAGGTGTGGATCGAAGGAAAGGAGGAGCCCAGAGACAGGCTGGGTGCTCCTGGGCTGATCACATTGTTTGTCATGATCAAGCCATGATTTCTGTTTTGGGGCTAGTGCCACAGACTTACAGTGCTTGTGCTCCAGGACCTCTTAGATTCCCCATGTGACTCTGAACTTCCAGGTCTGCGGATGCCTCCTTCCCCGCCTATCATCTCACCTGTGCTGCTGGTTCAGGGCATTTGCAGCAGATGCTGCTCCAGCTGGGAGAGTTGCTTGGGGCTGGCTACCCTGGCAGAGTCAGGCTCTCACGGATGCCTGTCTTGGGCAGTCCCTCAGCCTCAGGGTGGGAGGGCCGAAGGAAGAGCCATTAGTCATTTCCTGGACAGATGCAGGCCATACGGTAAATGTCTCCAGCTCTCAGTGGTTTGGGGGCTATTTTTGTTTGAGGATTGTCATGTAGATTAAAGCCTTGAATCCCAGCCAGTGATGGACCGGACACAGTCCCATGCACAGTCTTGCAGGGCTCAGCCCAGCATCCCATCTGCTCTTGGCAGGGCAGTCACTGGGCTGTCCCTGCATAGGAGGAAGGGCTTGACCTGCTGGGCAGGCAGGGTCCTCCTGGCTTTAATTAGCCCTCACTGGCAAGGGGACTGGCAGAAATAGCAGCCCATGGTGGCAGCTGCTTGCATCTCTGCTCTACGCTGGAGCTAATGGTAGCTGCGCCTGCCACCACTCAGTGTGTGCACACGTGACTTCTCTGACTGAGACAGGTCTCTGGGGTGGAAACACAGGTCAGCTGTCTTCCCCCTCCCAAAACCTTGGCACAAGGGCACCACTGCATTCTGTTGTCTAAGTACCAGCCAGTTCGGGAAACCCCTGGCAGACAGCCCCAGCTCCTCGCCTGATGGACTGGTGGAGGTGCTGCTGGAGCTGCAGCCCAGGGGCCAGCTTGGCTGTTTGTGGGTGGACACAGACACACGCTGGGTGGTGACCACCTCTGAGAAGGGGTATTGAGGACCTCACAGTGTGTAGCACGCCAGCAATGCAGGATGAACAGTTTAAAGGGCCAGAACCAAGACTTTCCCTGTAAAATCCAGAGACAGACAGGGTGCTGAACTCTCCTGAGTCACAGCTGCTTGTCCTGCTGATGTCCAGCCTCCCTCATGAGTCCACCCTAGCAGACGTGGAAGAAACCAGGGGGGTCCTCAGATATGCTGGTGCAGATGTAGAGGTGGAGGACCATGGTTGCAGATGCGGGACAGGGCCACTGGGACGAACTGAAGGCATTGGTGGTGGTGTGGACAATTGATCAAAGGAGCAGAGCAGGCCCCAGAAGCTGGGACAACCTGTCCTCTGCCCCAGGGTGCTGTGTCCAGACCCTCTGTGCTGGCTCTGGTGTGTGCACTGTGCTCTGAGCCCTCCCTGGGGAACCGGAGGCTCTTCGTGTCGCTGTGCCTAGGATGGGGTCCATGCTTTGCTGCCAGGATGAGGAAGGGTCCCTGCTGGGTGGCTGGTGGGAGTCATTGCAATGGGGGCTGTGCCCACTGTAGGGGCTGAAGAGGGCCTGCAGTGGCAGTTGGCCCTTGCTGGGGGGTGTGTGGGGGGCACTTCTGGGGATCCCTGCATGGTATGGGGCTTCCTGGTGAGGTCCCTGCCGTGGGGATTCCCATGTAGGGTGGGGGTGGTCCTCTGCAAGGCCCTCAACATGAGGATCCCTGGGGTGGGGGTGGGTGGGGGTGTCCCCACAGGTCCCTGCCATAGGGAACCCTGTGGGGGTGCCTCTGTGAGACTGCTGCACGGTTGGTTGGGGGTTCCAGGGTGAGGGCCCCGAGATGGGGATCTCTGTGTGGGGCATTCAGGGGTCCTGTACGAAGTCCCTGTGGGGGTGGCCTGGGTGGAGTGTGGAGGTCCCCGCCAGGTCGCCGAGTGGAGGTTGGGCGTCCTCCGCCGGGTCCCTGCCGGGGTCCCCCCGCGGGGTCCCTGCGGGGATGCCCGTGTGCAGTGTGGGGTCCCCCCGCAGAGTCCCAGACGGGGTGCCTGGCGGGTCGCGCTCACCACCTCTCCTCACCCCGCAGGGCCCCCGNGACGGTGAGTGCGCGCCCCGACCCCGACCGTGCTCTGCCGCAGCAGCCGCTCCGGCACCACCCGGCAAACTTCGCACCCCCGCGGGCGGGGGGCCGGCCGGCCACGGGCTCGGCAGGACCGGTCCCCGCTGCCCCGCTCTCCATTGCTCCGCTCCCCGATGCCCCGGCTCCGTATTGCCCCGCTCCCCGCCCCGGCTCCCCTTTTGCCCGCAGACCCCGGAGCGGACGCGAGCGGAGCGGGCCGGGCAGCCCCGGCTGCAGTGCTGCCTTCCCGGGGCGCTCCGGGGCACCGGGCCCGGCCGCAGGGAGGGGCAGCTGCCGGCACCGGGAGCTTGCACTGGTTCGGGACTGGGCTGTGCTCCGCCGCCCGCCCCGAGCGCGGGGAACAGCGGGGCTGGGCGTGGGCAGCGGGCACAAGTCAGGAGGCTCTAGCACCGGCACGATACCGATACCAGTACCGCTCCAGCACTGGCTCCAGCACCAGTACCGGCTGGGCCGGACCGCGGGAGCACGGAGCCGCAGCGCAGCGCCGGGAGCTGATGGCCGCCTGCTTGCTGGCAGTGTGGGCAGGCAAGACCGGGCAGGGTGTGTGGGCCGCAGGGCTGCACCAAGCCGGCTGTGGGTGTGCGTGGGCTGTGCACGGGTGCCGATGTGACCGCAGCGGGGGGCAGGTGTCAGGCCCGGCTGCAGCACAGCAGGGTGCAGTGTGTGCTGGGTGCACCGCTGCACCAGACAGCGGTATGGTGTGGTGTGCTGGGCCACGATGCCAGTGCCACAGGCAGGATGTGCAGGTGTGACCTGCCGTGAGCCGAGCTGTGACACAGGCATCGTGGTGTGTTGGCGAGGGAGGCTGTGGCGTGGGCAGCATGTGTGGCACGGAGGGGCAGAGGGTGGCATGGGGGCTGTCTGGCAGGGCGCAGTGAACCATGGAGGATGTGGGATGGCTGTTACAGACCGGGGAAGTGCTGGGCGTCACCTGGGGTACTTGGGGGGAGTGAGTGCTTGGAGACTGAGCCTGGTCAGCGCAGGGAAAAAGTTCACTGAAGGGCTGTAGTAATAGTGGCCCTAATGAAGAGTGCTCATTAGAGGTGGAGTGCTGGGAGTGGTGGCTTGCCTGGGGATGCATGGGCTGCGAGGCACAGGGAGCATGTGCTTCTGTGGGACGAGGCATTGCAGGCAGGAGAGGGGGTGCCCCTTGGGGATGAGGGGTGGGAAGAAGTGAAGAGATGGAGACTTGGGGTGAGCAGAGTGTTGCTGAGGGTGGAACGGACTAAGGGAAGTGAGAGCTCTCCTCTTTGGTGGGTAGGAGTTCTCTTTTGGAGGCTGGCCAGGGGGGTCCTGCTCGGTGATGGAGGGGTAGCGGCTGGGGCCAGAGAGCATGCTAGAGGATGGTGGCACTGGGGCTGAGGGGCTGAGTGCTGGCGTACTCGCAGGCACAGCTCTGCAGACTCAGCTGCCAAGCACTGGGGAGCAGCAGAGGCAGGTGAGGCAGCACTGCCTTTGCCGTTGAAGAATTGGATAGACGCTCTGCTCTGCCGAGGACTGACCTTGTGCTGCAGGAAGGGCTTTACACCAGCTCACTCCCACCCCAGCCCCTGCTGGGGTTGTGAGCAAGGCTCTCAGGGGCATGGTGTCTGCTCTTTCCCTTAACTGCTGCCCCACCGCATCAGCTCCTCCTCTGTCATCCCTGTGCACACCCATCCCTGAGCTGATGCACAGACCCGGGTCTCATCCTGCTCCAGCCCTCACCCCAGATCCCGTTGTGTGATGCAGCACGGGGCAGGGTCCAAGGACTGTCAATGAGGGCACTTGCTCTGCACTCTGCCATGGTATCCACCTTTCTGCTTTGCTGTTCCTTGGGCACTGCTCCGCACCTCCCTTCCCTGTCTTTGTTTTGGGAGTGTGCCTGGGCATTGCAGGAAGCAGCGATGCTGGAGTCAGTGTGAAGGTGTGTTGTAGCCCCCCACCCCTTTCCTCCTTACAAGTCCTCCACTGCAACCAGGGGATAGTCCAGAGTTAGACTGAAGCAGCTCAGACTTGCCAGACCGAAGATCACCCGAGGCAGTGGAGAGAGTGGGGCACTTCATGCAAAGCAGAGCATCTCTGCATGTATAAAGTAGGAATTTCCCTCCCAGATCTCCCTTCCCCAAGGGGCAGATACATATCAGAGAGCTGAAGAGTGGAAATGTTTCTGGTGCAACCTCCGTGGGCTGGGGGTGGGAGCCCCTGGGGAGACTCACAGTCTACCTGGGGCTGGGGGCTGGTGGCTCTGTGCCCCCCCCGGATGGCCAAGGGATGCCGGCAGGCAGCGTTCCGGGTGCTGGCAGGGGGGCAGTGGGGAGCACTGGGGGGGTGGGTGCAGATAAGAGCATCACAGCGCTCGCATCCTGGCAAGTGCAGCCTGCGCACCGCGAGCCTGGCTGATGTGCAGAGGAATTCACTGCAGCCACAGCTCAGGGCTCTGGCTTTGCAGTGCGAGTAGCGGGAGCTCACAGGCCATGCATGGTGTTCGTGGAGGGGCAAGGCTGCCCGACCAGGTCTGTCCCTGCTGCCCGTCCCAGGGCTGCCGTTCCATGGGGCAGCATGCAATGGATTTCATGGGATAGAGGTGGGAGTCGGAGGCTGTGCTGTGGCACCTGCTCCCCTGGGCAGAGAGAGGCAGGATGAAAGGAGATTTGGGTGCAGGCGTCCTGCAGCGCAGTCTACCCTGGGGAGTTGTGGGAGGCAGGACAGTATGATGGCTGCTCTGTCAGACCCTCTGCTGCTGGGCGAGAGGAGCCAGACACCCCATGCTGCTCCCTGCACAGTACTCCTGTGCTGTCACCAGCTCACAGCCGTGCTCAGGCTGATGTTGGGGACATCTCTTTCTTTCAGACCAAGGCAGTGCCTGCAGAGGGCTGTTTCATTTGTGACTCAGGTCGGGGCTGACTTCCCAAATAGAAACTGACTGTTCTGCAGACTCCTGTGCTAGCTGGGGAACCTTCACTTAAATAAAGGGAGGCAGGAAAACCCCAGCTGGCTTAATGGTATGCATCCCTAAGAGCTCTATAGTGTCCTGTGACTGGCCCTGAACTTCCCTAGGCTCCTGCGCATCATCCCCGTGCATCAGCTCTCTGATCCAGGCACTCAGAGTGCTCATTCCTTATGCCTTGAGCAAACAGGCTTGGTTCCTGTCTGCAAGGTGACATCTAAGCAGGTGGGGGCCTGAGCAGTGTGAAAGGGGGCAAGGGGAAAATGAGTGATTGAGCCCATCCCATCTGCCACTGCTGGGCTTGCTGCTGCACTCCCGTCTCCTCCATGCGGCACTCTGGGATGTGTTGGAGGACATTTACTTGTTTTGGAGAAGCTCGCAGGACAGATGTTCCAGAGCTGTGTGTGTCCCCTGCCTCCTCCCCTTTTACAGGGCACGGGGTCCTTGGCCTCACTCAGCTGGAGAGCTGTGAGGATGGATCCTAGACCTCTTCCCTGCTCTGGCTCCTGGCCTCTATGGGTCCTGCTCCTTCTTGCAGTTAGTGGGTGTTGCGCTGACACCCGTCTGACCGGAGCCTGGCTTTCCTTCCCAGGGCTGCTGTGGCTCAGCAGGGCTGCGGCACACTGTCTCTTGGGCCGGGTGGGGACCCCTCTGCTGGCGTGGTCTCTTGATGCTCAGACCCTTTTCTCTGGGCTGGGACAGGCCTTTGCACTTCAGAGGAGCTGCTGTCGAGCTGTTGTTCCCCTGACTCTGTGTCTGCAGAGCAGGGAAGACCCTGAGGCACAGACATGTTCCCAGAGGTGTCCTTCCCTGGCTTTTGCTGCTCTGCTTGTCTGGCATTGCTGTGGTGGTGGCCCTCCCTAGAGGACAGCTGGCAGGGAGGCTGACACTGTGGCCGCTCTGTGGGTCTCCGTGGGGCTACTGCTCCTGGCCAGGGTTAGTGTCTGCACTCTGGGAGGGATCTCGCAGCCTGCACGTGCAGACTGGGACTCAGGCAGGCTGAGGAAAGGGCTGGGATAAGGCACAGGACCTTGATGACACCTGCAAGAGAGGCAGTTTAATGCCTGCCTTGTAATGGGACCATTCCTCTCGTCCTCTGACATGGCTCTGCGTCTCCTTCCTGGACCTGTCCAGAGGTTGAGTTGCTCTGAGTGATGGAGCACATGCATCAGGGATCATCCAAGAGAAGAGGGTTTCTTCCCTGCTTGCTCTAGGAAGAGGACAAACATAAGGAGAAAGGATGGGACCCCAGTAGGGATCACTGGCCTCTGCAGGACTGTGTGGTGCTGGCAAGGGGTTTTGCTCACTGAACTCCAGCCCTTGCACAGTCTGAAGTGACCCCATACCCTCCTCCCACGGGGGGTTCTGGGTCTGGCTTGGCAGCTGCAGCACATGACTGATGTGCCATGGGCTTTGTGATAGCAAGCTCTGCTTGAAGATGGGGATTGTCTCTTTTGGGATCTCCAGGCACAGGGTGGACAGGTAGCTTTTCAGTCACAAGTCAGACTCCATTAGCTGCCAGTGTTTCAGAGATCAGGACTTTTGCTGGGCAAAGTTCAGTTTATTCAAGTTCATGTCTTCTGTCAGGGTTGGATCCTCCAGATGGGTTTTTAGACTGTGAAGCAGCTGACTTTTCAAGTCAGCTTTCCCAGCTCTCTTGGAGTTGTCTCCAAGCCTCTTTTAGGTTCCTTTGCAACTCTCCATCGCTTTCTTTATTCAGCTGAAAGCCTTTGAATTCACTGTTAGTGGTTTCCATTGTTAGGAGCAAATCTCCACCCCAGGCTGTGACCTTGTCTCTGAAAAAGCAGTCTCTTCAGGCAGATCACTGTTTACATCCTAATGATGGGCCAGCACTTCCAGCTTAAATAGTCTGAGCAACCTGCACCAACTCTGAGCTCAGGGAAGAGAGGTTAAGCTGCCCTACACCCATACAAACAGCTTGATAAATGGAACCTGGAGTGCAGGAGGAACAGGACACATCTCCTGCTCTGCACAGACACATGAGATGCAGAGGCAGGTGGAGATGAGGCAGACGGATGAGCCTGTCTGCAGTGCAGAAACTGGGGAGGGGTGTGCTAGGGTGGGAAGCACATCTTAGCTATCAAAAGGAGACTCCCGTTCTCACAGTGCAGAAGTAGCTGGTGGCATTCCCTGCTGTGCAGGTGAAGAGTTCTGCTGAGGACATAAACAGGCTGTAAATCCCTCAGTGTACTGACTGACAGTGTTTGCAAACAGCCCTCCTTTCTGACAGGCAGACTTGCCCCAGGGAGTTGCACAGTTCCCAAAGCATATGGGCATGGGACAGCCTTGCAGGTGATGGGGGCCATGGGCCGTCCTGGGCAGGGGCAGAGGCTGGGGCTGTGGGAGATGAGCAGTGCTCGGCACATGCTGCTCCTGTGCTGCATAGTGCCTGGGACCGTGGTCAGGAGCCACATAATGCCCTACAGCCTGAAGGGTCCTCTGTCCTTCATGGCCGCTGGTAGGTGACTCCACTACTTAGCTGGATATTTTTCATGGCGCCCAAAATTTTCTGTCCCCTGTTCCCCTCTGTGAGCTCTCTGTGTGGGAGCTGAGGCATTCAAGTCAAGTGTATGGGGAAAGGAAGGTGCCACAAAATGGGTACATCTTGTTTCTTCAGTTTTGGGTCCTTGCCTCTCCTCCCGTCCCTTCCCACTAGCAGTTTCCAAAGGACTTACTAGCTCTAAGTGACAGTGTCCTGTGTGTTTGGGGGCTGAGCATTTTGGGAAGTGCCTGGGTTCACTGTGGGGTCCACCGTGATGGGACGCTGGCTTCTGCTCCTCCCACCGGGACTGTGGGTGCTGTCTTCTGCAAGCAGGTTTTGGGGGACAGTGGGTGCAGGGGGGGTGGCCGATCTGCTGGGAGCCCTGAGGTGGAGTGAAGTTGGGGCAGGTCATGGCGGTGGCCTGGCAGGAGGAGGAGGAAGGACAATTCGTGCTGTAGTGGAGGGGAACAGTGATACTGAGAGCAAAGAGAGCCTTTGAGGGGCTAATGTGGGAGGAGAGAGAGGAAGCTGTTTGTGTTGGAGGGGCATGGAGCTGTGGACAGGTTTCTTGTAACAGTGACATTTGGGAGCGTATGGGCTGGGTCTGGGCTACACAGGGAAGCTGGGCATGCGAGAACACTGGCTGGAGGGACCATGCATCTATGGTACATGTGTGAGCATGGCTGTGTGGTGATGCCAGGAGTGCGGGCTCTGCTCCTCAGCACTGGCAGAGCAGGCAGTGCCAAGAGGGAGCCATTGTTTCTTGTGGCATCTGTTTGGGCGCAGCCCTGTGGTGACAGCCTTGGTGGTTTCAGGCCAGACCATTGGTTCCCACACTGGCAGGATCACAGTCAGTAAGGTGGATTTGCAGCCCTGGGGAGAATTTGGTCTCAACTGCAAAGCCCCGTGAGCTGTGTCGCAGCTGGGCCATGCTGAAGGATCTGCATGCTGTGGAAGGATGCCCTGTGGTGTCCAGGCAGTGGGGTCTGACATATCTTTCCTGTGCTGGCATCTGTCCTGTGGGAGGGCTCTTTCCCCACGTGGGGCTTCGGTGATGTGTTGGGGACTGGCGAGAAAATGTCCCATAACCAAGGCCCTAGGAGGCGCAGGAGCAGCCTCCATTTGTGAAAGGCTGTTTGAGGTCTCTGCTGAGGCCAGGGTCTCCCTCCACTGTGGGACAGAGTTGCTCATTTCCCTCTGTGGCTGCAAAAAAGGCTCTGCCCTCATCCCGCTTCTCAATCATCTGATACTTCAGGTTAATATTTTCTGTCTTGTTATCTGCTTAATGCAAATGAAAGAAGAGCCTGAATACCAGTGCACAAAACACTGATTCTTCTGTTAAGCCAAGGGAATCAAAGAAATAAATTTTCCTATTATAAAAGAGAGGTAGGCAAAGTTTTCCTGATCTTCTTAGCCAGGACTGATGATGGGAAAGCAGGCTGCTAAGAGACGGTGTGGCTTGCCATTCATTTGGAATTTGATCTGACTTCACTGTGCCACAAGCCTGTGCATGTGGCTGCAGTCCATCCTGCGAGCAATACCAGTGCTGCATCTCTGCAGCCCGGTGAGGCAGGGATGGGGTGACCATGAGCTGTGGCAACGGAGGCACAAGGATGTGCAGTTTGCCTGCGGCTGGAGGGAAATGTGGTGTGGTCGGTGCAGGGCAGGTGGGCAGGGGGCTGCGGTGCCTTTGCTGACGTGGCTCTGGGTGCTGCAGAGAGGCCGTGTGACAAGTGACACTGGTTCTGACCAGGCAGTTTGCAAAAGAGGGCTGCTCTGTCTGTAAATAAAAGGCGCTTTCTGTAAAACATGCTACCTGCTGTACTGTTTTCTCTCCTTAAAAGAAAAGCAGAGAAAAGACAGGGGGATGTACAAAGTGCCAGTGGGCACATCTCTTCAAGCCACGGAGTGCCAAAACCTCTTGCTCTGCTGCGGTGTGCTCTGTCCCTTGGTGATGGCCCACAACACAGGACGGACTTGAACTATGAACAATATGTGAAGAGGTGCAGTCGGTTTGCCTGCGCTGGCTTGGCAGCTGCAGACGCTCAGCAGCTCGTGTGAAGCAGCTGGGAGGGCCACTGCAGCACCGCGCTGGCAGGCACAGCAGCAGACCTTCCTGCAGCTTGCTCTGGCTTCCTGGGCAAGGTGCATCCATCACACTGGCTGCTTTCCTGCAGCTACAGAGAGTTTTATTCTGCACGGCTGTGCAGGTGCCACATGCTAAGTAACATGGTGCTGAATGTGAACACCTCAGCAGATGAGGCGAAATGTTGAGCTCATGGAAGCAATTGATGTGAAAAGGATGAATGAAACTATTCTTAACATTTGTTGTGAGTTAAAAATCCAACAGTAAAAATCGTGGTGAGAATCCACTGGCATGTATGCTTTCTATAAATTGCTGTCCTAAATCCGTGTTGCTCCTGGAGTGGCTTCAGGTATTGGCGGAACAGGAAAGGCTTCCTGGGGCCGTGGTGGCAGAGGCCTGGGGAAGTACTGTGCTCTGTGGTGTCCCGGCTCCCTGCAGGACCCCCTGGCACCAGGGCTGATGTACTTAACAAGCAGACTTCGGGTAGATCTGCCCTATATACACTGTGATAGGAACCAACATGGGACCACTCATTTGCACAGGATCTCTCCTCACCATCAGCTGCTGCAGCACAGAAAAAGATGAGAGGCTGCTGTTGTATCAAAGGAGGAGGAAAAATTGTCTGGTCGGCAGTGTAGTCTTTGAGTAGCGGCGTGTGATGGTGTAATTAAGGACTGCATGGTGCTGAGCTCACGAGGGGGCAGAGCCAGCATGCTCTGCGTTCAGCAGCTGCCTGCAGACAGCATGGCTGGCAAGTGCCACTCTCTTCTCTGGCTCCAGGGATCATCTCCCGCAGGATCTAACACTTGCTGGGATTCCCTGGACGCTTCTGGCTTCCTGCATGCGTGTCAGTGTACTGCAGGGCTGAATTTGGGGCACAACCCCGCTTGATGGGCTGTGCAAAACAGAGGGGGTGGGCAGGGGTGAGCAGTGTGCTGTGACTGAACAGGGCTGAGCAGACCCCTGCAGGAGGGTGGGGCTGCAGCCCAGGGTCCGGCATGCCGGTGGTGTGGGAAGCCCGAGTGTTTCACTGGTCCCAGTGCAAGCCTCTGGCCACCATCCCACTCCCCGCTCCACTGTGCCTGGGAGGCAGCGGTGTGGAAGCGGCACTGGTGTCCGGCATGGAGCTCCACGTGCCTGCTGTTAGTGCTCTGCTGGCGTTTCCCTTCATGGACCCATTCTATACCATGGCTGTAGAGCAGGAAATTGATTTGTTTTGACAGCCTGGGCTCTGTAGCGACTCCCAAGATAGCAATTTATTTGGAGTTTGATAACCTGAGAACCTTCCCTCCTCCTTTAACCCTGCTCTGTGTGAGCTGCTGGTGCAGATTGGTGCTGGTCCTTGCACAAGGAGGGAGTGTAACCTGGGCAAAGGAAGGAGGCGGCCAATGTGGAAGGCCCTGAGGATCCTTCCTAATGCTGGTGGAGGTTCTCTATCTTGCCCGCCTGCTCCTGTGTTCGGCCTGCGGCTCTTTATCCTCTGGGAAGAGCCATTTCAGCTCTGCTTTTGGCTGAGCATTACTCTGTGGGAGAGGGTGGTGGAGACCCAGGATAAAATTATCCAAAACACCCACAAGATTTATGAGATTATAGTCTGTTTTTTAAGGAGCCAGAAACATGCCCAAGCTAAGGTTTGTGTCACTGAAATAGGTATGAATTGTGGGTCTGTATCATTAAAACACATTTGAAAACCAATTCCCAAAGTTTTGTGGTGGGAGTGCTTTGGAAGCGAGTTGGGGCCCAGTGGTAGGAAAAGGTGGTGATACAGAAATAATCCTAGGAGAACACAAAAGTGCCTCCAGCTGTCATCAAAGTCCTGTCTGCAGCGTGTGCTGGCGCTGAAATCCTGCAAGGTGTCTGACTAAACCTGGGATATATCCCATGGGAAAACATTTCTGCAGCAGCTGGTGGGCAGCACTGGCCACCCTCCACATGGCCAGTTGCCACCATGGTTGTAATTACGGAGTGGCAAGGCGCAGTTTTTCCATTTACTTTTTCACTGGAAGCAGAGAAAACTTGTTTCAAGGAATCACCGCTCAGCACATCGCATAAAAAATGTATATGTAGAGAGATAAGAGTCTCTTGCAGACGAGTGGTACTTAGGAAGCTGCTAACTATCAGAGAGCTGGAGCTTATTGAAATAGCTCGGAAAGATCTAGAGGAACGGCAATGTACAGC
Organism: Burhinus bistriatus; assembly: GCA_013397275.1. Classification (NCBI taxonomy): domain Eukaryota; kingdom Metazoa; phylum Chordata; class Aves; order Charadriiformes; family Burhinidae; genus Burhinus; species Burhinus bistriatus. The sequence continues at coordinate 56,397 of VYXH01004957.1, forward strand.
TGATTAGACTTCCTCCCAGAGATTTCCAAGGGCTTTTCTTCTCCATTGTGTGCTGGCAACTCTTTTTCTTTTCCCTTTTAAATCATATTAAAGCCAGATTGAGGAGCTGCTGTAGGTTAAAATAACATTTCTCCCCATTCGCTTTAACCTGCAGCAGCTCCCTGTGCCAGGTCAGCGTGCACCGGTGCAGCTCAGGGAGGAGATGGGTCCCCTTCAGCAGCAGCAGCCTGATGTGTCCGTGAAGTGCCTCCTTCTTGGGGAACAGAGGCCTTCCTCCCTTCTGGGTTGCGTTCAGCTGGATATGGTGTCAAATGGTGTCCACAGACGCCAGCACTGGCAGAAACGGTGACTGCCCGTCCCTGTGCGGAGCCAGCGCCGGCACAGGGCCACAGGATGGATCCGGTGTTGTGTTCTGGGTACTTTATTCCAGGTGTTTACACTGACTGACACCAGGGATGTGTTGTGAGCTCCTGCCGGTGTGGATGGAGACCACGATTTAAATATATACCCACCCATACTGCGCTCTACTTAGGTCCTTATCTGCTATCACAAAGCGGGAGTAAAAAGCTCAAAATTATGTTCTTGCATTTCATCTTCTCCGAGGTAATTTTTAACTTGCTTCACCACAAAGGGCTTTCTCCAAGGGCTGAGAAGGACATGGCCCCGCATCCTGAGGCCGCTTGTTGTGACCTCCTTGAGGAGGAGGCTGAGGTGCGAGCTGGGCGGTGCAGCCGGCTGCTGTCTGTGCTCGGGAGGGAAGGGAGCCCAGCAGAAAAGAGAAGGGCGAGGAGAGCAGGGCTTGCGGTGCGGCCCAGCCAGTCTCACGGCCTCCCGAGGGGCAGGAGCGTGGCCGCCAGCCATGGCACCAGCCTTCTGCTCCTGGGCATGCCGACTCTTCTTCTCTGTCCCGGGCTTCGCCTCTCACTGGTTTCCCAGTACCACATAGATCCTAAAATTCCTTTTTTCATGCTCTGTTCTGTCTCAGCTATGTGAGAAATGAAAAAAAGAAAATCAGGAGAAGTTTATTGCTGCAGCGGGAAGATCTGGAGGTCAGGAATTGAGCCCTGGCATGGCCTAAACCTGCGCTGAAAACTTTGATCCTTGGCCAAAGCATCTGCTTTCTACTGCTGTAAAAATCTGTAGCTGTCAATAGTTGTATTGGATTTTTCACCCCTTTTAGGGGAGAATCAAACCACTTACGCACATGTTTCGAGATGTTTTTTGATTACAAGCTGCACATTGTTTTTCCATAGGAACCCAGCCTTTTTCAGATCAGATTAATAGTGCTCAATGAATGAGGCAGCTGTTCCGCTTTTTTTAATCTTTCTTATTCACTGTGCAGCCCAGTGCTTCATTACTGTATGCTGTTGAATGCAGCACCAAACATGACATATTTTAAAGTCCCTTTGTAGCTTTTTTTGTGTCTGTTTTCCAACGCAAACATTTGAGCGCTCTGTCAGCATCCAGACGGTAGAATCTGTAGAAGCACGGACCAAGACCCTCAGTAAAACAAACCATTACATGTCATCCAGCGTTCCTTACACCAAGCTGAGCAGTTTGGGGTCAGCTGCAGCACAGCACCCAGCTGGCACAGCGTCCCAGTGCAGAGCTGGTGCGCCCCGAGGAGCCCAGCGGCTCCCTGGGGAGCATGTCAGCAGTAGCCCGTCAGTTTGTCCTTGCAGGAAGGGAGGCAAGGCGCAGAGACGGGCTGCGTTAGAAGTAACTCATCTTCCCCCTGGTGACTTCAGCCGGAAGGTCCTCAGTGGGCGCAGCTGGCAGGAGGGACTCGCGGAGCAGGAGCAGCCCCATGGCACTGGCAGGGGGTGCTGCGACCCACTGGGCTGTCAGTCAACGTAAATCAGACTAGTGATCTCAAAGCATCCCTTGGTTACGTGTGTGAAACTAGTTCAGGTACTAACCCAACTTTTAACCATAAATCAGTGCGTTTCCTTCATTTCAGCTGGTTCAGCTCGCAGGTGAGCTGATCCAGAAGTGAGGAGCCAAGTAGAAGCTCAGAAAGCTGCGAAGAACTTGCTTTCCTCTTCCACTCCAGCCACAAGAAGCAATTTCAAGAGGGTGAGACCCACCAGCTCTAAGATCTTGATGGCCGTGAAGAAAGAGTTAATTTAAGTAACTACTGATCAAAATCCCTTTTTATGTCTGTTGCCAGTAGGTGCAAGGGGTATTTTGGTTGCTTACACATTTTGTATGACTCCAGCACAGTTAGTTTAGAGTAGTTGTATTTAATTTGTTAGTACTAAGATATATTTTAACATGCTAAGTGAACATATTTTAATGCCAGTTTTTATCTTAGTCCACTTTGACTTAAATCACAAGTCAAAAACGACTCATTGTCTTATTAAGTAAGAAATATGCTACTCACTCTTCCCTAAAATGTTAGGGTAAAATTAAAAAATTGAATTTATATTTTACATTATAATTGCTGAAATAGATGCATACAGTTACAGTGTATCTACTTAGGAAAAAGCACTTTTGGTTGTAAAGTCTATATTAAATTACAAATTAATCTAATGTAATGGTTAAGAATTGATCCGACTCAGCCTTTCTTTAGGAAAATAGCTAAAGACTACCAATGCAAAACAACATCAGACTCGATTATTTATATCCAGATTTTCTGCCAGCTGATTTATCATGGTTAAAATTGGTGATCACTTTGACTTAAATCAATCCACTTTGCTTTATTATGTGTGTGGAGGGAGGCTTTTGCCTGAAGCAGGAGAGCTGCGGGTCACTGCGTTGGATCTGTGGCTGTGGCTGATTATTTTGGGGACTGGGAAGTTTAGCTGCCAAGTGTTGTGCAACATCCTTTGGGACAATGTGGGTGAATTATTTAATGAGTTGTTTGGAATAAATGCAATTTATTTGCATAAAACTGTTCAAGCTTGATTTAAAGAAAGCCACGTAAATATGCATGTGTGCATAGCGGATTCAGCCCTCTGCTTATCAACAGGGCAAAGCCATCAGCTCTCCCTAGGTCCTGCTCTGTAAGTGTTTCACAGCCCTGATGGAGACGGGCTGGGGAAAGGGGCCTCCTTCAGAGCAGAGAGGGCATTTCGAGTGCCAAGGCCAGTTAGTTGTGAAGCCCAGTGGCTGTGGTGCACAGGCTGGCTCCTGCAGCTGGGTCCTCTCCACGGGAAGGGCAGGATGACCTCGCCATGCGGTGCGACACTGGGGCTTCCTGCATTTTGTCCCCAGCAGCAGGGTGGCTGGTGTGGCTACTTGCATACGGCGAGGGCTGGTGGGTGCTGCACTAGCTGGGCTGGTCCATGGTAAGAGAATGCCTGAGCTGGGGGTGCAGCTGCAGGTGCCCAAACCTTCCTCTGGGGTAGGGGCTGGAAAAGGACAGGCTGTCTCTGGCAGTGGGGTCCGTGTAGTCCTAGGGCAGTCAGGAGCTGAGGACCCTTCCTCAAGGTGTCAGACAGCTCTGGAGGAACCTGTGGGTCCTGGGGACCGGCTCAGGCAGCTCCCCGGCACCATCCCTGCCGCACAGGTGGGCACTGCTCTGAGCCCATCTTTCTCTCTAGTTAATTGATTCCTTGTAGAATTGCTCTGAGAAGATTTGAACACGACACTGATTAATGAGATGTGTGCCTCTATCTTGTACATTTGTTCTGAGTTTGCATCCTTCCCTTCAGACGGAGTGGGACTCTCACGCAGGAATGGCTTCCGAGGGTCCCTGGCACTGCTGTCACGAATGCGTTGGACTGATGCACAGGCAGTCCTGGCACAAGGCACGAGTGCGGCAGGGTGCAGGGCCGAGGAGGAGGGGTGAAAGTGGGTGGTTGGAGCTCCCATAGCCGCGCTGTTGATCAGTGCTGAGCATCACAGGTCATCGCAACACCCTGTTCATCGTGTTTCACTAGGAGAAGGTGTGGGAGCAGGGGTGAAATGTTGCCTGGAGCTGAGCGTTCACATCTCATTTCTGTTTTCAGTGATGCTGTTCAGCCTCACAGAGAGCTTGTCTGTAAAGTGGGTCAATAGCAGTTACCTCACCCTGACGTTTAGGACGTGCCCTTTGCTGTGTTAAGCATCATTGGTGCAAGAGCTGAGGTGAAGAGTCACGGTTCTACTTGGAGGCTCAGAGACAGCGATGGTAGAAGTGTTAAGTGATGGAGAAAGAAATGGGAAGAAGGAGGTTTCACCTGTGAGGACCATGCATCTGAGCTAGAATGTTTCTCTTATTAACATGGGTTATGCTTTTGCTTCCCTGACTTCTAGCTGGACATGCTCATAAATGCATTTAACGTATAAGTGGGACCTGCATTTCATTCTTGCCTGTCAGATTCACTCCAGGACCTCCAGCATCCTTGGATAATTTGCTGATGCTTCTGTCCATCCTTATCTGATGCCAGAGCCAGCTTTGTGGTAGGGCATGCTGGACGTGGCCCATGTGATGGACCTCGAGTCCCTGCGGGAGCTTCCTCCTGCAGCATTTCTGTGTCTGGTGCTCTGGAATAACTGTTCCTGAGCTTTCAGCTTTGTGAGGTGAGCTGTAGGACACAGGGTTGTTTCTGCAGCTTCTCCTTTCCCAGCTGCCTGGCACGTGGGCTGTGGAAGCTTGCTCTCCTCAAGCCCAGCTGGAGAAGGGAAGGTGCCTGCGTGGCGGCGCAGGGGACTGGGACGGGTGTCAGTGAGGAGCTCTGCCCAGAGTTGAGCTGTGCCCTGATCACAAACTGGCTTCACTGACCAAAGTGGAAATTGTCCTTGCTGTTGCTTTTTCTACTTAAAAAGAGAAAACTTATTTTCTTGCAAAGTCTCTGCCGTCAGTCAGTCCAATGGTTGCTGCTTTGCTGGCTCCCCATCGCAGGAGCCAGCTTTCTGGGCAGAAGGTGGTAGAAGCAGGAGGTGCCACCACAGCCTGGCAGGGTGGACCTGCCAGGAGGGAGGTGGCAGTACTGGTGGTGAGGTTGGGGGCCAGGAGACTGGGCGGCTCTGTGGGGTGCGGCGAGTACATAACTGCTAGTGAAATGGTTGGAGGAAAACTTAGAGTAAGCAAGGCATGAAGGATATAGCGGACACATTTTCCCTGGGCTAAATTGTCAAAATGGGCATTTCTCACTTCTTTCTGAGCTCAGTTGCAGACCTGTAATTGCCAGAGCTTTTGTAGCTCGAAGGTTCAACCGTTGATCCACTCTAGGAGCTGAAGGTTTGTTTGCGGTCGACACGGACAGCGCAGGGTAGATTTCAAAGATCCTCGAAGGGAAAGTGCTTGCAAAACATACTGCACTGTGAGTGTGAGGTGCTGCTTGTATGAGCGATGAGGCACTCAGGAGCAGGCAGGAGCTTGTGCTATGCACTTAATTTTTTTTGGAAAGAAGACATGAGGGCAGCCCTCCCTTGCTTTCCTTGCCTGTGCTTAGAGGACAAAGTGAACATAATTGAACTATAATTCACAGTTACTGGAAAGAAAGCACGGGCCACAGTATGAGAAGCAGTATTGGAGCTTTATATTACAGCTATCTCCAGGGGAGATTATTTTTATTAAAATCTGGGTTGGTGGAAAATTCTGAGATTAGCTTCATTTTGAATGTATGGTTCTCTGTGGATCAGCCCAAAAAGAGGCTTTCTGCTGTCTCCAGCTGCCGAGCTGTTGGCGTTCCGGTGCCCAGCAGCACTGTGACACGACACCCGATGTGCTGAAGATGCCCTGATCAAAATAAATGTCCAAAGTTATTTATCATTTCCAAAAAAAGGTGGAGTTGAAATCTTAGTTGAAAAACCCACATAAATTATTGGAAATTTACAGTAAAAATGAACAGTGCTGCAGACCCACTTCACAAAACTTCCGCCAACACCATTTGCATGCCAGAAAAACGTGCGATGGCAGAACTGGAAAAGCGAGCAGAGGAAGCAGCATCTCTGCCTGTAGGGATTTGTTAGGACACTGTGGGGCTGGGAGAAATGTGCCCTGTTGCAAGGAGCGCAGGCCCTCCTTGCTGATAGCATCCCATGTCTGTGGGACAGGCAGGCGGGCAGGCCCTCCCTATGCGTCATGCCCCCTCCATCCCACGGCAGTCCAGCCAGCAAGCCAAGGGCTGAGCCCTGTTTGTGCCACTGAGCAGCCTGGCTCTGTCCTGACTGGTGTGGGCACACAGTGCCCAGCGGCTGCCACTAGGCCAGTGCCACTGGGCAGTGGGACCAACCGCTCCTCAGGGGGTACGCTCGTGCTGAGATGCATGCCCCTGTGCAGGCCTGGTAACGAAGGTGAAAGCATCCGGGCTGGACCAGTGTCGGCACATACCAACGTCTGCACTCGTGGGGGCTGCGCGTGCTGTCCCATTTGATACTTTGGTCTAAGAGGTGCTGTTCTAGTGAAATTGGTGTGAACTGGTGCACAAGTAAGGGCTGAAGTTGGCGCATTCCCCTGCCTGACAGGAGTGGGTTTTCGAAGAGTGTCCCATGTGCTGTGGGTAGGGCCAGTGCCATTGTGCTGTAATGTGAAGGATGTCTGCCCCAGGGCACCCAGGGTCCTGCTGCAGGCTGCCAGTGGTGAGCTGGGCATGGTCTCCACCCCTGCGAGCAGGTCTCAGTGGCTCGCCACTGCGGGGCCGCCTGGAGGGTGTGTGCTGATGAAGAAATCTGCTGATTGTCCTTGCCCAGGTCTGGGCAGGGTGGAGACTTGCACCCCATCAGGGTGCTGGCAGTGTCCTTGAGGCCTCTGCAGTGTCTTTCTGGTTGGTCTCAGGAGGAACCAGCAGTTGCACCTGTACCGTGGAGCCCTTTGAGGTGCAACCACCCAGCAGCACCTGGGGACATGGTGCTCCTGTTCACACGTTGGGGACAGGGCTGTGGCTCCAGTCCTACCCTTGCCTTGCACAGCTGACATGTGCTCTGGTGTGGCCGGGGCTCTTCAGCACCCATGTGGTGCTTCAGGGACCTCAGGAGTGTCCCTGAATTTTTAAATTATGTCTGAAAAATTTCCTGATGCACTGTCACACTTAGGGTTTTACTCTGCTGATGGCTTGGTGGTGGCTGTTGATGACTGGATCTGATCTGCTAATGCATTACTTCTGGGTTTATCTGAGCATACGTCTGGAGTGATGGGGACTCTGGGGTTCATTACCGTTGGACCACTTCCCTGATCCCACTCATCGTCTGTGAATGCTGCACTCGTGGGAGAGAGAGGGGGATCACTTCACTCGCGCTGGGTTTGGCTCACCCCACAGCACAGCCTCAGCTCCCTCTGTGCTGTTCATCCCTTCCCTCAATAAGTTAACTGAATTGTAATAATAAATTTACGAGGTAACCTTTCATAAAGTACACGCTGTTAGAGTTCTTTGTTGCCCACATTTCACAGAGACTCAATATAATACATTAGAGCGTGCTGTTCGTTTTCAGACTACAGTTTTATCAAGCATGGGTGAGGTGACTCATGATGTTTTCTCCCTGGGTTTTGGAGGAGGGCTGGGACCTGTGCATGCAGAGAGGGGCCGTCTGCGGGCTTGGTCTGAATTCACCGCCCTGCCGTGCTATTCAGCATGCACCTCTGGCTTTAAATTGCCTTTTTTTTTTTTTTGTCCTCAGCATTTCTCAGCCTGCAGTTAGAGTTTGTAAATCATATACTTTAAGAATGAATATCTACACAAGGGCTGAAGAAACATAATTGAAATTATTTCTTTCTTAATGTCATGCAGGGACCAAACACAGTACAAGAAGTTAACAGAAAAAGGCTTTAAAAGGGAAGAATTGGAGTGTATGTTGTGTACAGCTCTGGAGACAAGTTCACTGCCCAACATCACTCTGAGTGTCTCTAGCTGTGTCAGGAAGTTTTTTATGCATTTAGTTAGAGAGTATATTTTTAAAAACTTGCAATGTTGTAGATGGGTGTGTGGATAGATGGACTGGGGAAGCCAATTGTGTGAAGGTCCTTCTTGCTGTAGTGGGTGAAATTACGTCACAGGTGAGAGTTTGGCAGTAGGTTGAAAGTAATTGCAAATCTGGAGATGTTCAAACTTGGACTCGCCAAATATCCCATAGAAGCTGGTTCTGCGACAGATTCCCTCCTTTTTTCCCATCTCTCATTATGTCTTGTCCCAGATATTTTTATGGCAATATGGGCTTTTTTCTAGAACTTTGGGCTACTTGTCTACTGTCTGCTTCTTGTCAGAGACAGGAGAGGGTTGTGGAGCAGCACTGTCCTTCGTTAGACATACTATTCTATCTGGAAAAAGCAGACGAAGCTGTCCCAACCTGAGGAATGAGTGGTGGGCCTGAAACGCTGTCTGTTTTCTTTAGCTGTACCATCTGAGTTGACAGTAGACAGTACCTCTTGCTTTACACCTGGGCTGTCATACAGCCGCAGACAGCAATGGCAGTGCTGCATGTGCCAGAAGAGTTGGGTAGCAAGCCTTTGGGAGATGTGTTTCCTCACCTTGGTGTGTGGCACCTGGCTGGGATGTGGCAAGAGCTGTGGCGATCAAGCTGTGAGTGAGTTCTAAGTGTGAAAATCCAGTTTGTTCATTAGTTATTGCTGCAGTGCAGCTGGGTGTTGGGATGGTGCTTGTGCACACCCGGGGCACGCCGGCTGCCTGTTCCTTGATGGTCCCTGGTGTCCCATGGCATTTTCTGCACTCCCGAGACCACGGCCAGCTCAGGTGATCTCTGTACTGTGATGGCAAGCATTCCCCCATTCCTGGGCTCCTATTTGCAGAGGCCCTTGGGGATTTGTTCTCAACATGGTTTATGGGGAGTCACCACTCATGAAAGAATAGCACGGTTCTGGTTTGCCCAAATCCACTTTACACAGTAGGCAAGCTTAGAGTGAGAACATGAGCTTTATGCAAGGAAAAGAAAATGTAAAATCCTAGATTAAAAAGTCAGCAGTGCAGTTACAAAAGAGGTAACAGAGCACAGTTTTAGAATATATCTTGCATTTACATTTTTTTTCTTTCAGCTACAGGAAGCTGAATTTTCTGCCTGCCAGTGTTCTGCATCCAGGTTACTCATTTGGAGCACTTTCTGATGCAGAAATCTTGATCTCCAATTTATACTTTTTATTTCCAAATTAGCTTATATGTACACAAAATCTGAAAGCTTGTCCTGCTGCCTGCCCCCCATTTTCTACTGATGATGGGACCTCTTGGTATTGTGACCATGCATTTAGTTGCTTGTTTCTTTGATGAGAAGCCCAGCAGAATGTTTAAGCATGTTTGAGAAGAAGCATCACTTTTATGTCAGATATTTTCCTGCTTCATCTCCAGCCTGTTCATTTCTTCTTTCAAAAAGCAAACAGAATTAGTTCCATAAACTCATATTTTGCAAACTACGTAGTAAAAAGTTTTTAGCATTGTTTTCAGTTTGGCTTCCAGTTTACTAGCAGTTTGTGAAGATTTGGTATTACATGATGTTACACGCTACTGGTCCCCAGGGACAGTGCACACCATTGGCCTTGCCTCAGAGCAGTATTCCTTTCTCAGCCATCCATAAACTGAAATTTTGTCTTTCATTTCACTGGGTTTGGTCCATTCACTGCCTGTAGGGTGGGGAATGAGGCCTGCAGCAGCCTGGTGACTGTGGCTGGAATAGGAGGTGGGACTGGCTGGTGGGCTGACACCCTGTGATGGCTTGGCCCTGGGGGAGGGATGCAGCTCACCGCTGCCGGTCACACCGCCTGCACCTGGGGCAGTGGTCAAGGGAGTCCTGTCGGAGAGGAAAACCAGACCACTCACCTCAGTCCTCGGAACGGGATCAAATGTAAGTGGATGTGTGCTTTTTAGTCCCTGCTGCCTCATGTTTGCACTTAGTGAAGAGTCAAACAAGATCTGAGATTTCACAGTGCTTTGGGATGGGGGCTGCATATGTTTGGTGTAAGTGGTCTTGTCTGGGCTCCTGCAGAGCTGGCTGTGATCCCAGGGGTTTCTCTGGCAGGGAGGCAGAGCTGATGGCTACTCCAGTAGTGAATGTAATGGGGGATGGAACAGTGCACACTTGCTGTTGGTAATTGAGTCCAAGGGGCCCTACTAATTTTTCCTGTAGCTTTGCAGCAACCTTAATTGGTCATGCTGGTTTACGGATTCATTACTGGTAGAGATACCGATACGTATTTATGGCAATATGCAGGTTCTCATTTGTGACTGCAGTGTCAGTAAGCTAGGTGTTGTATAAACACATATAAAGGCAAATTTTCCAGCCTACAAATGTTCTTGTTTGTATTTCTGTTTTCTTGCTTAAGGTTACATTTCAGTATATGCTTTCTTTTCAGTTAATATGATGCATAAAAAAGGGTGTGCAGGAGCATTGATTTAGTTTTGCTAATAACCATAAGTTATTTGTCTGTCTTTGTAACTGTACAACACAGTAGTGATCCATTAAAGTAATTGTGTTTTAGTATTTGTTTTAGTAATCTTTCCTTCCATCGATCACTTCAGATTAATAAGTATGAACTGTTTTTTGAATTCCTTTCATTCTTTTTGGTACTTTTCTGATAATGAAGAGTCCTAACATTAATGCGTCATCTTAAATGCATTTACTTCAGCTATTCTGTGGTGTAATGCCTTTGCAATGTAGCTCCAAATCCAAGACCCAAACAAATTAAACGATCCAGTAAGCATTTTCCCAGCCTAACTTGTCACCTCAATACTTACTGTTTATCCCAAATATCTCAAGAAGGCAGCTTATTTGCTTCTATGGGCGATTACAGCATGGTTTACTGTCCCTGGCTGTTGAGAAGACATATTTTCTGATGCTGTCTTTTTCTCATCATCATCTACTGTCTCTCTATATAAAGTTTTAGTGAGGTGCCAGTCACTGTGCTATGTTAGTAAGGACATTTGCACAGCAGTGGGTACGCAGCATTTCTCAGTGCAAGGACTGGCTAAGAAGCAGCTCTGGGATCTGGGCTCTCTGGTTCCAGTGCAACACGCTGCACAGAATGAACTTTGTTCCCATCAGACAGCATTAAGCATCATGGAGCTCTCGTTCTCCTTCCAGCTTGTGTCCTTTTGTGGGATCACCTGGAAAAGCCTCTTGGCCCTGTTATCACAATGGCTGGGACTGTGGGTGCTGAGCTGCCTTTGCCTGTGGGTAGGGTCTGCTGTCCCACTGCCCGTTCTGGTGGCTGGAGCAGCCACAGTGGCCCCGCTGGGCTGGAGGCTTGGGCTGCAGATGGCCATCCTGTGGCTGCCTGTGGAGAACAGCTCATGCCAGTGCTGTGCTCGCAGCTCTCCCGAGAGGGCTTGCTGCACTCTGCTCCTGTAGCTGCTGCAATGACCTCAGGGCTGCTGCTGCAGAAGGGAGTCGTCTCCATCCTCCAGTATTTTCTCTGGGTGCTGGCAGTGTTCCTGTGGCAGAGCCGTTTCTGTCCTTGTGCATGTGAAGTAGGGATGCTGGGCTGTGCTTGTTTAGAAAACCAACAAGCAGGAGGAGTTGGGAAACGAGGAGCAAAAGGGCTTCCCGCTCCTTAGACTGTCTTGGTGTCCAGACTGTCCCACAAGACAAATCTGAGTAGCCCTGAATGGGCACCTCTTTGCACAGAGCAGGATCGCTGATCCCAAGCTGGAAGGGCTGGATCCCAGTCTTGAAGCCACTGATGGTTCCCGTTAGCACTATGGTGCTTCCTGACAATATTGGGCTGCGCGTACAGAGATGTGCTGCTCTCCTCCGTTCTCCGTCTCTAAGCACGTCATGCCTCTTAGGCAGAGCAGGAGGCATGCCCTGCTGCCCTGCCCTTGGACAAAAAGGGAGTGGGGCACTTGGAAATGCCCCTTCTTGTTGACGATGCTGGGCAGGACGTTGCAGGTTGTCTTACCTCTCTGCTGGGGGAATTTCCCTGGGGAGCCTGGCCGTCCATAGGGCAGTATAAAGCATGATGGAGGATTGCAAAGCTGCTCCCGGTGAACCCTTTGCAGTACTCTGGCTACAGGCTGCTGGCATCCTCAAGGCAGAATCTGCATGTTGACTTCTACCAGAAGCAAGTGTTGTGCTGGTGGAGGGGATGAAGCAGCAGTGTCCTTTCCCCCGTGGGTGTTCTCTCCCAGGGGATTGTAAACCTGGAGCTGTGATGGTGCTTTGTCTTCGAGCCTTTTGCCGTGGTGTTAGCCTTGCCCAGGCCTGAGCTGGCTGCTTGCACTTGCTGGGCTCTTCTCCGAGGGCACTGCGGGTTTTTACCAGCGACTAAAACTAAATGGTGTTTCTTCCCACTGCTAGTGCTTGTTTATCAAGGCACAGATTGATTTAGGGACTGGTGCTCCAAATGAAACTGAACTGGAGCTGAATGGGGGTCATTTCTCTTCCCTCTTCTGTGATCTGACAGAGTGTATTTTTCCACCACATTTCTTTTTCTCCCCCCCCGCCATTGCTGGTGAGTATATTTCTAATTTGCTGTCTCATGTGTAGATCATTATGAGGCATTGCAACTTGCATAGTTGCTCTCCTCTGCGGAGTATGTGTGTGTGGGAAGTTTTAAAAAACAGGATTAATTTTTGCTGAATCTCATCTTATTGTCTAGAAACATGTTGCATTTTGTGGTATAACTCGCGATAGTGTATACTCAATGGTATAACATCCTGCTTATTTAGGATGCAAACTTTGTTAGTGTCATCTTATTTCCTTTTAATATCTTTGCTGTTTGATTGACCCGAGATACCATCCAACCTCATTCCTCCATTCAAGTCTTTGTCATTACTTATTGTTGCTACTGTACGTTTCTTCAGCCCTCAGCTGGTATGATGGTGGCATATCCATGATAGTTTTGATTAATTAAAATCAGGCCATGTCATGGTCAGATGTCATGAAGTGATGTTAAACAATGCCTCTAAAACACGGCATCTAGTCCATTCCCATGGTCCAGTAATTTTACAGTTCTCAATATAAAGAAAACTTCTGTCAGTCTGTTAAAAGTCATGCTTTTCCTGGTGGTGCTAGTTTTAATAAAACAGTCCATAACAGCTTTTGGCTTATAGCTCAGTTTTGCTGTAGACCACTGATTCTGTAAATGTGTACTGACATTCACAGGTCATTGGCATCGTTAAAGGCTTGGTTGATTAATTAAACAGCCAGCTAGACTGACAAAATCCTCTTCCCTGCTTCTGATTGGCTCTTCGTTGTTACTGGTTAATCAATGGAAATTCATACTTTTTTTTTTAATACCGATCGTTTTACAAAATTGACTTCTGTGACGAGCAGCGAGCCATCAGAGTGGAGGAAGACTTGAGTGGTGACCAGGGGAAGGTGGCAAGTGCCCAGAGGCAGAACGTGCTGGGCAGCAGCATGTGTGCGGGATGGGCAGCAATGTGTGTGTGGGATGGGCCACGCGCTGTGGAGGGTGTTGGGGCAGAGACCTGATGCACACTGAGTGTGGGCGGGGAGCACCGGAGGGGAGAGGGTGCAGCATCCTCTAATGGGTGGAAAGAGTTTGTAGACCAGACGCAAAATGGGAGGTTGTAGGAGCAGCAGGGCCCGCTTCAGTACAGCAAAGGCATTTTCATTCTCTTCCCTTAGTAATGTTTTGGCATTAATTTTCTATGTAACAAGGTGTTGTAGTTGCTGCAGAGAAAGCAGAGTCAAGGTTGTGCCACAAGTTGTCCCGGGCGATGTCAGGATGAGTGTGGTGGCTCTGGACACTGCACTGGTAGTGCTTGGTGGTGTCTGGACGCTGAGCTGGTAGTGCTTGACAGGGTCCCTCCGGCGGGGTTGGAGGCTGAGGCCTCTGGAGGGAGGCACAGATGATAAGTTGAATGGTAGCAGCTTAGATCACCTCCTTTTGGAGAGCACATGTTCCTCTGCTGCTACCTCTTTCTATAGGGTTTTCACCAAATTGTTATCTTCCGGGCTAGCTCACCTGCCGGTACTGCAAAATATTTTGAGCAAAATACCAATATATACTAGGTAGCTGGAATGAAGGCACATGCCTCAGGACAGACCTGTCATTGTAAATTATGAATGTCTGTAGCAATGTAAAATGATTTGTGAAATGTTTTACTTAGAATCATGGAATCACAGAATGGTTTGGATTGGAAAGGACCTTTAAAGGCCATCTAGTCTAACCTCCTGCCATGGGCAGGGACACCGTCCACTAGATCAGGTTGCTCAAAGCCCCATCCAACCTGACCTTGAATTTGAAAACAAAAAAATTTAGAAATTAAGTAAACACACACTTTTAATATTTTCTTTCTCCGTATTTGTTAATGTTCATACTTCTGTTGAAATCCTCCTTTTCCTTCTTAGTGATGTTGATGAAATCTCTGCATCTTCTCCTTGGAGTTTCAAGTGTTTGTTTAATTGATATCCTTGTTTTAGTTTGCATTAGACCAAAGTGACTGTATGGATAAGATTTTTCATGGTTAGTGACCATTTTTTTCTTACTGAGAAGCCTTTCTTAACATGAAGAAGTTGTAATTTTTATGTGGTTGTTAGACCATTTTTAATTCACTGTGTTTCCCCAGATTCTTAGTGCATGAACATGTTCAATTGTTGTCTTTTTTTTCACTGGGTTGGTTTAGAGTTTTTCCTACTTTTTGTGCCGTTGTGACCAAAGTAATTGAATCCTGCCTCAGGGTCTTTGTTTTCTGTTGGAACTGTGATATAAGTTTCCATATAGACCCAAAGGAATCTGCAGTACTTAAATGCAGCAGCCTGCAAACTCTGCAGTTGCTAATAGAAGAAAAATGGTAATTTTTTAAACTGGGTAAAATATGGAAGTAAGGCAGTCAATATTGGCCCTCCTAATACTATTTAACTTACTATTAACTTTAGTTTATTTGACAACTTGAAATTCCTTTGTACCGCAGAATTTTTATTGAAAACTTGGTAATATTGTAAAGTTGTCCTGTGTGAACCTGGAGGCTGTGGTTGCCTGGGAACAGTCAAGCTTTCGGGTTGCTGTTGGGAGCCTGCCAAGACTCCCGTGTTGGACAAATACTGGCTGAATTGATCATCAGAGGAGTGGTTAATAAATTTATCAACATTGTCATTGTTTTTTTTTAATTAAAAGCCACTGAGTAGAGGAGCACGCCTCTTGCAGCCTCTCTTTTGGCTTGCCAGCTGGCACTGCTGCAAGCCTCACTGCTCACTGGGCTGGTGGGATGCTTCTTTGCCAGGGGGTGGGGAGACAGCTGGGGGCGTCAGCCCCTTGACAGGCAGCGCGGCCAAAGGCGTTGTGCAAGGGCACCTGCAGAGTCACCAGCACCAGGACCCCTGGTCACGACAGCCCCTTATCTGAGTCCTTGGTGATGGTGGAGAGTGGGGACGTGCCAGCCTGAGCACCACACACCTCAGCCCACGGGAGTACGGTCCTCTTCGGGCACCCAGAGCTCGGGGAAGAGCCACGCAACGAGGCAGTGAGACAAAGAAACAAACTGAATTAACAGGGTAAAGTGTTGGGTAAGTTTCACAAAAGAATGGATCAGCAGGTGAGTGCTGAAGCAAACTGATTTAAAAAAACAAAGCAGAGGGTAATTACTGAAGGAATTTTAAGTATGGAGCAGATGAGTAGGTACTAATAATGTGCATTTTCTTTTCACTCAAAACAGTTATTGTATCAGGGAAAAGAGATTAGCAAGAAGGAGCTGTTGAAGCCATCTTCAGCAAGAGCCTTAGTCTTAATGCGGAGAATGAATTTATATGTGCTTATATGTAGTTATGCTGTTAATGGAAAACAGGAAAATTTAGCAGCTGGAAAATAATCTCTGGTGAGATTTAACCATTGCATTTTCAGAAGACCACGTCTCTCTAATCTATTTTAGTTCTTTAATAAGAGAGAATGGATATAAGAGAGCTGACTGATGGGATTTATCAAAACTTCAAAACAGCTTGATGGAATGCTTCTGAAAGGGCTGTAGAAGTTACATGTGGAGAGCAGAAGAGCTGCAAGGAACCGAGTGCCAGGCAAAGAGATTGGAATGGGAAGGCAAGAGTGAATGATGGATTCTTATCTTCAGGAGAGTTTGGTAGAGTGCCGAGGGGCAGGAGAGGGAACACCTCGGAGTTTGGAACTTTGTTCAGAGTATTAATAATTTGAAGAGAAACACAGCAAGCTGGCAGATGTGAGTGCGGTAACATTGGGTCAGACAGACCATGGCGTCCAGTGGGGTCCTGTTGGGAGTGACAAGCAGAGCTGCTGCTCCTGGAGGGGTAAGGACAAACCCTGGAGTGGTGAGGCAAGGGACACACGCGATGACACCTCCCCAGTGAACCCTTCCAGCATAAATCAGCAGTTGGCTTAGGGGCTCCCCGGGCTGGAGGTGGGTTACCTGATAACCCCCAACTGATGTCTTTTCTGGGAAATTGTGGTATTATATTTTGAATGCACATCAGCTCTTTGTGTTTGCATCACAGATGGGGAAAAAGGGAGCTGCAGGGAACTAGTGGCCTCTCAACCTCACTTTGGTCCCTGGAAAGGTGATGGAGCAAATCCCCTTGGAAGCCCTGGCCAGGCACATGAAGAACAGAAGGTGATTGGGAATAGCCAGCATGGATTTACCAAGGTTAAATTGTACCCAACAACTCAATTGCTTTCTCCAGTGAGGCAGCTGGCTCTGAATGAGGGGAGCACAGGAAAGGTCTACCTTGGGCGTAGGGAGGTGTTCAGTATGGTCTTCTGCAGCATCCTAATTGCAAAACAGGACAGGGACGATTTGGGCAGGTGGACGGTGAGGTAGGTGGAAAGCTGGTTGGACCACTAGTCTCAAAGGGTGGTGATGGGCCATATGAGGTCCAGCTGGTGGCTGGTTACAAGCCCATTCCTCAGGGACGGACGTGGGGATTGGTATCGTTTGGTGTCTTCATTGACACCAACCAGGACCCCGGGAGGCCGTGGGGTCTATGGCCTTGGAGATGCTCAGCACTTGCCTGCCACAGCCCTGAGCAGCTGCCTCCCCTGCGCCAGACCAGCTTTCTCCAGGAGCCTTCCTCTGGCGTGAGCCTGTGACTTGCTGGTGTGGAGCCACAGTGAACACATGCCCTGTTGTGAGGAAATACCAATTCTTTGACCTGCTTTGACTCTACTAGTTTCACTTAATACCCTCCCGAATTTTGTTTTGAAGGAGACTTTATTGCTGGTGGGTAGGAGTTAGTGTAATTGAACAGAAACGATGCAATTGTAACAAACAAGGTATATATGCAAAATCTTGGAGTCCTTAAGACTGAAGGAAAAGGATCCAACCACAAAATTAGACTAGCTGTTGAGACCTTGAGGCAGAGGGGGTGTAGGTTAATGTAAGATGGGAGAAGCTGTAGTTTTGAAGAAAAGAGTGGTAGTAAACTGTAACCCAAGAGTTATTGCTGCAATTAGAGTCAGATCTGGGTAGGGTGCTCCGACTGGGTTAAGCCAAATGCCCGATGATGCACGCTGTGCTGATTTGTGGTTATGACTATGCAAGTGAAGGTACCTGAGAGACCATTTTGGAGTCAATTGCCAGAGCCTGGTGGCATGCTGTTGAGCAGATCAACACGAGTGTGTCTAATGAAGATGTCCTATCTGTCACCTTGTCTTGTGGTGTTTGCATCAGTTCCCAAGGAGATAATACCTGTTTATCTTTGCCGTGCCACTTTTGGTGTTGTCATATTCCTTCTCAGTCTCCTCTGTCCCAGACTGAAGTCTTGTCCATTTAGTTGAGCCTCACACAGATGCCACTCCAGGCCATTGATTTTTTCTCCCTTGTCAGCACTTTTTCCACTTCTGGTGTGGCCTTTCTGACAAGGGATCCAAGACTGCAGGTGGTCTTGAGGACAGAGACATACCAGGGGCTCACACAGTGACGTGGTGGCACTTTCTGTTCCTTTGATCCCTACTATTCTGTCGGGCACCTGCTGAGCGTCACTGTGGTAGGGTTGCAGGGCTGCCGGCCACAGCCAGGCAATAGCTAGCTCAGAGCCAGTCAACGTTAGCATTTACTTGTGTGGGGTTGATCTACTGTATTCTTCAGCCGTTGGCTCTGTGAGGTTCTTCTGCTGGGTTCTGCAGTCGGCTCTCAGTTTTACTATGCCAGGTACCTTAATTGTAGGCTCACAGTTCGCCTCTCCTGCCCAGACCATCCCAGACCTATGAGCAGCACAGGCACCAGCACAAATCCTGTGGGACTCTGCTGTGACATCAGCCTGATTGTGCCTGCCTACCCTCCATGGCACACCCCTTGCTCAGCTGTCTGTGTGGGTGAGAGCCATCCCTCTCCTCCCTGGGCAGTAGAGCTGTTCAGCTGCACAGAGCGGTCTGCAACAGGCCAAGCCCAGAGAGGAGGTTCAGGCAGACCTAATCTATAATGCAAGCATAAAAACCCAATGGACAAGAATCAGTGTTGGTGATGCAAAATAAGGCTCGTTAAAGAGAGAAACATGAGCTACTTTAATGCCTGTGTGGTAGGCTAAACTGAATGCCTCAACACTGGAAAGGGACTCGAGGGTTAATGTAGGAAATTTGGATCATAGGACCTAAACCCCTGAGTTCTTACATTAACAACCTGATCCATAAGATCTTTATGGATCAGGTTGTTAGGCTATGTTAGAAATTACTGTTTTGCAATACGCTAAGTATAAAAATACAGAAGCAGGAGTAAATATATTACCTCTGTTGACAATTTTTTCATGTAACTAAAAGCAGTAGTGGAGTTAAGAATAAATATGTGAGCATAAGTGCCATAAATAAGAGCACAAAAAAGCCCCACTGGGCTAAACCAGTGGTCTGTATGACCCAGTCTCCGTCTCTAGCAGTGGCCAAAGCACATGCTGTTCAGGGAGTGCACAGTCTGGCCACTTTCTGCAGTCCATTCTCCCTATGCTCCTCCTGTTTCAACAACTGCTCTTTTAGGGTTGTTAGCAGCTGCATCTCCATCTTCTCTTTTTTTTTTTTTTTTAATACATATGTAGAGCAAATTAGACCTGGGCCCATCAAAATAAATTAACTTTTACTTAATTCATATGCAGAGTTTTGCAGGTAACTAAGGACTAGTGCCACATCTAGAAAACCAGGAGTGCATACTGGAAAGGATGTGGGGTTTGGCCATCTGAAAGGAATGGAGCGGGCAAAGTAAACTGAACCCAAATTGCCACATGCTTTAATGAAACGTGCTAATGTGGTGCCTGGAGATGGAAGCAAGGGGATAGTGAATTGAGGTTAGGATAGTATTTTATAGCTGTATGTGACAGCTGGGAGACAGATGCTGGAAATATTGCCTCTGTCTCTGATTCTGCACTTTGAAAAGTGTATTTAAAATTAAAGAGGGTGCTGAAAAGAGCAACAGAAATGATTTGAGATCTGGAGAAAATGCACTACCATTTATGAACATCAGACTCTTGTGCTTACCCTGACCAAGACTGAGAGGTGATGGTGTTAAATGAGGACTACCAGTGTAGCAAGAAGCTGAGTACTAAAGAGCTATTCAGTATCACAGAGAAAGATATAAAAGAAATAATGATTGTATTGGAAGTTTAAACAAGGGAAATCAAATGAGAACTAAGACATACCTTTTTTCATTGAGGATGAGCTAATTTATCCAAGGAGAGAGCGTGGTTTCCATCATGTGATGTTTTTAGAGTCAAGCTGGATGCTTTTCAGGAAACTGTTAGCCAAGTTCAATTAATTTAATTCATTATGGAAGTTACTGGTTGAAACTTACGGGGCAGCGATACATTGCTCAGACGGGATGATCTCACGGGACCTCTTGGCTTTGAATTTGCTGAATCAGGGTGCGTGCTAAATGTGCTCGGAAGGCAACTACAGTATGCTCTTTTCACTGGTTTCTTCCATTCTCTAGTCAAAATTGATTTCATTTGCTCCTGTATGCTGAGAAGTTCTGTGTCTCTTTTGCATGTGTTTATTAGGACCTATGTATCCAACTAATGTGTCTCAGTCTTGCTGCCGGATGAACAGAAGATCTTTTTCCCTCTTCTCCAGAAGAAGCTTTGCTCTACATAGCTTTTTTCAGCCCTAGGTAGAGCTAAAGCTTTCCAGGTCCTTATTTTCCAACAAGTTAGACACAGGTTTGTGTTTGGGTTTTTTTTGTTGGGTTTTTTTTTGTGGCTGTGGATGTGGTGTTGCACTGAACCAAGCAGGAAACATTCCCAGGTCACTGAGGGTAATAATCGTCTCTTTAACTCTCTTGGGCTCTTTGGTGGGATCAACTTGATTTACAGGTCCAACACTTTTGCATTTCCCTCTGTGCTGTCTTTTCTGTATGAAGAGTTCAGCAGTTAGATGAAACTGGCTGGTGATTTTGCTCTTCAGCAGCCCTTTCCATGCAGGTGGCTAATAATAAAGCTGTTGTAGCTCTGTGTAAGAGGGAGGTTTTGCCTGAACCAGTCACTTAGAGTTAATCAGGAGTCGAATCTCTTTAAACACTCATTTCAAGCTGCGTTTGTATCAGAGGCAGCTGCTCCTCTGAAAGCACTGACTGGTGGGACTATAGGATGAGGCTGGTTGTCACTGTCAGTACTACTGAAGAGTTGTAATAAGGGGGCTCTTGGACTCCTGTTTTTTAAATAGAAGTAACTGGATGGCTTCCTGTCTCAGGCAATGGATTCCGGGGGATGATACAACAGTCAGCAACATCTGTCCAGACTGTCTTATATGCAGCAACTGTTTTGCTGGAAAACCCGTAGAGCTAAAATACTTTATTATCTGCAGCACGTAACTCTGCAAGAAGAGCTCGTGCACCCGGTGCTTTCCTGCTGGGAGCTGAGAACCTCCCTCCTGCTCTTTATCTTGTTTCCTTTTGGTGGAGGCAGCTTCTCCCGGCGTGGCACTTAGAGCATCGGATAGCAGGACCAGAGCTTTCCTCAGGAGGTGATCTAAGCCCAGAAATTCCTGTTGTTTTGCCAGCATACACAACTTGCTCTCTAAGCTGGTCCCAGTTTGGCTTTTGCCAGCATGCAGCGCACAGAAAGCTTGTGCTGGTTTCTCCTTTCCTCCACTAAAATGCAGCATGGTGGTTGCTCTGCCCTGGTCCCTGCAGAGCCCAGCTCCTTCCCTGGACCACGGTCATGAAGGGAAACAAGCTGCAATAGTGATGTTCAACCCGTCCCATGGTCCTTGGCCAGGGGCTGTCTGCACGTGGGGACTGCTGCTGGCTCCCCAGCCTCTGTCCCGCAGGGCTGGTGGTGGGTTTGAGGGGATGCTGGTGGGAGTGCTCCAGGAGACTCCTGATCACAGCTGTGTTGTGACTCTGATCCCTTCTCCTGCTGGCACGTGAGCGAGGTCAGGAGGCTCCTGTGGGATTTCACACACTGCAGGGGACCAGTTATGTGTGTCCCACATCACAGGAAGAGGTTACTGCTGAAATTGCTGCTTAAGGACATAGGCTTTTAACAAGTAATTGGGAAGAAAAAATGTATAATTGGAGAAAAACCAACATAATGTTTTAAGGAAAGGTGAAAAAGTTACCTGGTCTCGTTTGTTTTATACATAGCCTCTGTTCCTGTAAGTTTGTCCCAGTCCCGGTCTTAGCAGGAGCTGCTGCTCGCTCAGTGCAAGCGCCTGGCTCAATGCTGCAGAGCGCTGCACGCTCCTCCGGCACGCTCGGCTCCAGCTCCCAGTTCAGACATGGTGCATTTGTCCTCTGCAGACCGCCCTATGCCTCTGGTCACCTTTGTCTTCTTTCCCTTTACCTTTTTCCTGTTTCTGTTGTTTCCTGAAAAGACAGGGCCACCAGACCTGCACGATGCAGATCTGGATGTGCTGCCAATTCACGAGTGTCACAGCAGTCCTTTCTACATCACTTCAGCCCAGGTCCCAGCACGGGCCCCACGTGGCTCTGCTGATGAACTCCCAAGTCAGGAAACCTGCCTGGTTAACCTTCACCTTTGTTAACTGCCTTCCTTGTCAGTTAGGGATCCAAATGAGTGCTTTCTTGCTTCTGGCACTTTGGTTTATGGCAGCAAGGGACCTTTTTGGAAATGCATGTGTGTATTGGTAAGCAGGCCAGCCATATTCTTGTAGGCGTGGGTTTCCTCCAGGCTCTCCTTGTAGGTGTGAGGCATGACCACAGAAAATAAGCAGATTTTTCAGCGACGTAAATGTTTGTCGCAGTTCCTGTCCATGTTCCTGGACAGAGGCCAGGCCTTTGGGCCCAGAGCACGGCAGAGTGGCAGAGACCCTCCTGGGTATAGAATCATAGAATGGTTTGGGTGGGAAGGGACCTTTAAAGAACATCTAGTCCAACCCCCTGCCATGGACAGGGACACCTCCCACCAGACCAGGTTGCTCCGAGCCCCGTCCAACCTGGCCTTGAACACCTCCAGGGATGGGGCAGCCACAGCTTCTCTGGGCAACCTGGGCCAGTGTCTCACCACCCTCACAGTAAAACATTTCTTCCTGAGATCTGGTCTGAATCTGCCCTCTTTCAGGGTAAAACCGTTGCCCCTCATCCTCTGGCTCCACTCCCTGATCCAGAGTCCCTCCCCAGCTTTCCTGGAGCCCCTGGAGGCACTGGAAGGGGCTGGAAGGTCTCCCTGCAGCCTTCTCCAGGCTGAACCCCCCCACCTCTCCCAGCCTGGCCTCCCAGCAGAGGGGCTCCAGCCCTGCCATCATCTCGGTGGCCTCCTCTGGCCCCGCTCCAGCAGGTCCATGTCTCTGCTGTGCTGAGGCCCCAGCGCTGGAGGCAGCACTGCAGGGGGGTCTCCCCAGAGCGCAGCAGAGGGGCAGAATCCCCTCCCTCACCCTGCTGGCCACGATCAACATCTCCTGCCTGTGCTCTGCTCCCACTCCCAGGAGGCTTTGCAGGATGCGGTGGGGAGCACGGCCCGCACCATGCAGGGGCAATCAGCACTGCTTGCAGTTGTGCTCTCAAAACTGCCGTGCTCGGGCATCTGCTGGGGAGCTTTTATTCCTTGTCTGCGAGACCCTTTGCTTTGGCATCCACTGTGACCATGACCAGTGAGGAGCCTGTCCTACAGCCGGTCCTCATGGGAGGAGCTCCTCCACCTTGGATGACTCTCATGCCTTGGTTGCTTGCTGGTCTCACCCACTTTCTGTCACGCTCCCCTCTTCCTCTACATTTATGACTTCAATGCCATTGTCATTTTGCATGTGCTGTGACAGGATTGTGCTCTTTTCTGTTTCCATTCAGAGGCAACTCCCATTTGCTAAAGGAAATCTTTTACTTTTGGTGGATTCTTCTACTCTGTTGGTTTGGCTGCTCCATCTTTCTGTAGGGGCCTCTTAGAGGCTGTTTTTTCATTTTTGCCATACATTTGCTCGGAGCTTCTAATGTGATATTATGAAATATACTCCCTGCTGCCTGCAAGCACATTACCTTTTCAGCTGCTTCTTTTAATTTCCTTTCAGCTCTTTCTCATTTGTGTCCTCTTCGATGAAGAATTTTTGGCTTTTTTGCTCTTAAGGGATTGTTGAGTGTAAGTTCTTTATTGTCATTATTGCAGGGCGGCTCTTGAATAGATCTTGTCTGTCATCCTGTGTGTTGCTGAGGATTGAATCTGAAGCTCTGAGCTCTTTCTTCCTTCAGGAAGGAGTCATCCATGCTGTCTAAAAGTTGAGAAGCTGTACCATTTTCTTTCAGCAGTTGTTCCTAAGGCTTTGATTGTTGTGATCAGAGCTTATAATTGTATGGAGAAATTATCACTTGTAACTGCAAACCAGAGCGAGCAACTTGTTCTGAAAGCTGCTCCCATCCTGTCCTCCTCTGAGCCTGCCTGCCGGCTCTGGGACCTGCCCTGGCTGCAGGGTGGGCTCTGTGGGTGCTGTGCCGGCTGGCCAGCATGGAGGACTGGTGCTGCTGCGCTGGGCTCCCTGCGGAGGTGCCTCCTTTGGCACCTCGGGATCCCCCTCCTGGGACTTCTGGGCACTGACACCAGGAACAGCACTGAGCCTCTTGTTTCAGGAGAGCGTCAAGAGGAAGCGGGCAGAGACCCTTCCTCCTGCTGTGGGCTTGGGACCGTACAAGGCAGTTTGGTTCCTTTTAAAAATAACGTTGAATTGAGCATCCAAATGCCCATGATTGGAAGTAACTCGCAGCCCACGTGAGCCGCTGTGAATGCTGTCTCTGGTCTGGATCTCTCCATGTGGTGGTGGCAGGTGCCCCAGGCTGTCTGAGCTTAACCCTCTCCTCCTGATGGAGATGGGATCAGCGCCTGGCATGGCATCTGCAGCTCGGGCAGCCAAGCCCTGCTCTGCCCTGGATCAGTGTGGTGCCAGTGCTGGAGCTGCCAGGGCTGCCGGGAGGCCGAAGGAGAGCAACGTGCCCCTCTGTGAGACGGGACGTGGAGGAGCCCTCCCTGCTGTGGCTCCTGGAGCAAAGCAAGCCTGGTCCTGCCATGCACAGAGCAGCTTCCTCCTGCACAAAGACATCCCTTGCAGCCCTTCGGGCAGGGATGTGTGGGATTAGCCTGGTGTTTTGGGTTGCTTACGGAGTGGCTGTACTGCATCATAGAGTGGAATAAGCAAGTTTAGTTGCAGGATCTCTGATTTGAGAAGTCATTAATACACGCGATGGTGTCTGGAGAGACACTCATAAGAGACATTGAAGTACCTGGATTATGTTCACAAAGGGCTGTGCAGGGTTCTGACCTCACAGCTGAAGTAGGCATTTTCTTCTTTCTGATTTCTGATGCAGGTTAAAGACAGAAAGAGACACATTGCGGGGTGGAAGTTGTTTTCTCTCTTAAATATGAGATGATGATACTCCCCAGAGTGTGTCTCTGTGTATAAGTTTGGTATAAAATTCAGCTTTTTTTATGCTGGGACCCTCCTTCAGCCAGTGCTTGTGCTTATGCATGTGTGCATGCCTGTCTGGTTTTTTTCCATTAGGTGCATATTTTAAGATTGAATAACACAATTTGATAGTGAGGAAGAGTCCTAGAGGCTAAATAAACATGTAGGAAGGTATAGATGTTTACTTTTTATTTACAGGTCCCTGAAAGAATGATGTGTATCCTGCTTCTCTTTGAGGACTGAAAGAGAAAAGAGCGGGCGTTTCTTGAAGGTTTTGAACTCCTGATTTCTCACACCAGACACTGTCCGCCTCTTCCTCAGTACCTGCGGCAGGACAAGCCATAGCTGATGAGCATGCTGACTTGCTAATGCTGACCTCTGTTTGCAGTACAAAGGCACGCTGCCAAGTGCAGGTTATCCGTGCCTGAGAAGAATGAGCCGTAAGATCAGCTTGGTGGTTTTCTGTCTCACATAGTGGCTTTTCTGGGTGGTGGTGCACAGGTGGGTGGGCTGGCAGCATGCAGGGCAGCGCGGGTGCCCTGTGCCCCAGCAGGGTCATTTGCTTCTCTCTGGGCAAAGTTGTTTAATTTTTTAAAAACAGTGCCCATTTAATTCACAGAACCAAAAAGATGCTATTAAGTGGAACATGGATTGAAACAGGCCCTGGGGTTAAATTTTGAAGTTGGAAGTGGGACTGAAGGGGAGCTTGAGGTGTGCAATTACTTCTGATGCCTAGGTGAGTGTCCTTCTCCTGGCCCAGGGGGACACGGTGCGGCAGTGGCAGGAGCTCTGGTGCTGCGGGCCCATCGCAGCTGCCGGAAGTGCCGCTGAGCACATGGAGGAGGTGGGGATCTGGTCGGTCTGTTTGGAAATCCAAATAGGTGTCTGTGTTCAGGCCTCAACTCTTCAGCACCTCCATGGATAAAATGTGCTTACGCTGCTGTGTGGGTTTGTGCTGCACCTGTCCCTTGGACACAGTGCACCTCCGGTCTCTCATCGCAAGGGTGATGGTGAGGTCTAGAGGAATAACAAGGTTGGGCAGAAGTGTGGAGTGCCTCCATGTGATGAGTGGGGCAGGACTCGGCCTGGGAGAGCAGTTGCTGCTGGGGAAGCACTGCAGAGGCAGGGAGGGTGGTTGTTCACTTTTCCTTCCAGCACAAGAATCAGGAGCTGACAGGCTGTGGCTTTGAAATGAAACTCTGAAACAAGTCTAAACACTGTCTTCTCCTGCAGAAAGTGTGGAGGGGGAGCAGAAACAAGCCAAGAGGAGAACAGAGTGATGGGAATGAGGAAAGGTTGAGGGCCAAAATGCAAAACCAGGGACCTGGGAGGGGAAACGGTGGCTGCCGACAGGGACAGGCTATTGCAAGACCAACCTCTGGTGCTGCCAGCGCGACATCCTCTTGCCTTCCTGCTCTTCGTCCACAAGAGCAGATGCTGTGAAGAGCCTGCTGCCACCTTGCCACCGCGGTGGATGGGACGTGGCAATGGTGCCACAGGACCTGCGCTGGGCTGTGTGGCTTGGCAGGCTCTGGCCGAGGCAGGTTCCCACCGCCAGCGTGCTCTGCCAGCACCACAGCCCCAGCCCTGCAGCCAGCCCGAGTGTGGCAGCAGGGGCTGCAGCTGTAGGAAACAGCCTGAAGATGATGGGCTATAAATATTGGATGACTTGGGTCCTGAGGAGGCAGGGAAATGCTTACAGTACCAGGGAAACTCGCTGTAGTCACAGGGAGAGGTGAGGAAGTGTGTCTTTCAATGCAGGGAGGCAGAGGGCTCTGCTCCTCTTCTCCTGCTGGGAAGACCTCACTGGATGCCTCCAGCTCCTGGCAGAGCTCATGGTGCTGCCATTCATCCCTCCTTTGTTTGCACACCTATGAAGTCTGTGGTGGAGAAGTCAGTAGACTCTTTACACCCTATCAGGGATTTTTAAGTAAAATTTTGCTATTATACTGGTTTTAGGCCATAAAATATTCTTTGGCACTTTTCATATTTTATAGTGTTATACAGGGTTTGAGTCTGCCCTGAACCCCCACAAAATGTCTTAGGGGGGGTCTGCTAAGGCTCATTCTTCTCTCTTTTTTTCCCCTTCCTGTAATCCACTGACATGGGAAAGATTGTGGCTTTCCCATTTTATCCTTCACCTTGTTCTTGCTGTGACTGTTCCTGGGTGCAGTTATGGAGTACAGGACCTTGGTGATGCTTGGCTCTAATTGCCCTCTGTGTCTCTCCACAGAAGTGTCTACGGTTGAATCCAGACGTTCCTGTGTGGGTTTCCAAGCAGCGCATCCTCTGCACTTTGAACCATAGCCTGAAGGATGTTCTGAACTATGGGCTCTTCCAGCCGGCATTCAACGGCAGGGCTGGGAAGTTTCTGGATGAGGAGCGCCTGCTGAGGGAGTACCCTCTGAATCCAGACACTCCTGTCCCCTACTTGGAGGTAGCCATCTTCTGGGTTTTTTTTAAAAGTGTGTATATCTATGTATATATATGTACGTAAGTATGTAGGACTTCTATGATCCCTTTCACTGTAGAGTCTGTAGGCACCACAAATATTAAGTCCCCCTGTCCCCCTTCCCTTCCCCATTTCCCTTCCAGGAGTGAGAGCATAGAAACTTGTGTGGGTGTATGTTTACTCACGGAGAATTCATTGACGGAAAGCTGAGGCAAATGTCTCTGAGTTTTACTTGCTCGTGACTCTGTCTGCTCGAGAGCTTCATCACATCTGTCATAGCCCTGTGAAACAGCTTACCTGTTTTCTGATCCTGTTGATGAAAATTTCTTTTTTTCTAGTGGTGCATAACTATTATGGGAAATTGCAGTAACAGAAGGAAAGCCAGTCTTGTAGGTACAGAGGGAAAATAATAGAGAGATCTTTGAATATGAGGCTGAAGGACTTGAGTTTGATATTTTATTTAATTTACAGTTAACGTAGAGACTGGAACACAACTGTGTGCTTTGACAGCAAATGTCTGTCCCTGTGTGGACCTCATTTGTGTGGTGAGCATGGAGGATAGTGTATACCATTTTCTGTTCCAGAAAATTAAATAGAGTGGTAATTAATTGAATTAAGTCTCCATTTACATTCACCGTAAGTTTTGCCTTGGGCTGGGATTCAAGTGATTGCATGTAGGTGTTTATTCTAAGGTGACCTGCAGCATTTCTTGGGCTTCATTGATTGTAGCTGTGGACATCCCCACTGGCTGTAATGGGACTCTAGTTACCTGCACGTGGACTTCTAAATTTAGGAATCTTGTTCTATATTTTGCTCGCAAAGTCTATTTAGAAAGCATTACATGCTTAAGCTGCAAGAGCTCTTCCAAATGCAAGTGTGAATGCTGTTATTATAACTAATCCGACTAATTTGGAAAGAAAGTGCAACACAATTTCTTAGCAAACTAACATTTAATGTAGACAAAAACATTTGGAACAACATTAAGAATGCTTGCAAATAAACCTATGAGGTAGTACATTCCTTAATGTTCCTTATACAGGCTTTAATGCTTTGTTTTTGTATAATTTAGCACAATGTCCACACTTAATGTCTTAGCACACACATCTAAATGCAGACTTGACATGGATATTTGTTATGTGTCATTTCAGTTCTTCATAACTTGATAAGAGTGGCAGCAGAGCATTGGAGAATCCTATTGGAAAACCCCAAATCCCAAATCTATTTACAAGACATAAATCCTTTGTTGATACCACTGAGGTTTCTTGAATCCAAAAGATAAATTAGCCCTCAGGGCTGCATGTGAAGGTAATCAGGTAAATGAGAGGTTTGTGTATATTGACAGAAAAATTACATTAAAAAGCAGGTATAGCATAGAATCAGAGAATCATAGGGTGGTTTGAGTTGGAAGGGACCTTTAAAGGTCATCTAGCTGACTCTGTTCTATGTCATGGAGAGCTGTAGGTACTCCAGATTCCTTTATTGGACTAAAATAGCAGCTGCAAAGCAGTGTGTTGGTGATCAAGCAACGTGCAGTGGGGTCTGCCTGCCCATCTGCTGAGATCCAGTTACCTTCATGTGTGTTCGGTGGTATTGACTGTATCCCATATTGTCTTACTGGTGGTTATCTACTGTCAGAAGCTTAGTGTGTCCTTCTTAATGAGGTAGTTATTTCATTTGCATGCCAAACACACTGTTGTGTTCTCACCATTATTAAACATCACAAAATTCAGTTCACACACTTTGTAAATTTGAATGAGATTTGGAAATTCTTGTGCCTATATGTCGTCTCCGTGCAAATCTGGTCTGTGGGTGAGCTGTTGGAGCAAAACCATGGGGTTGTGAGTAGCTTAGGGCCAGCTGCCCACTTCAGTCACTTCTTCAGAAGTTTTGCTGCTCAGTTTTGAGCAATGGACTATGTGTTGTACAACCTCAGATGAGGTTTTTGCCTTGCACCTGGGTGGCAGTGTTCATTGGTCTTATATCAAAGTCGATGCAGCCTGGCTTCCTTCTCTCAGCCCTGCCACGCTGATGCACTGCCCCAGCCCCTGCCTGTGTCGTGTGGGGCAGCTGGTAGCCCTGCAGGACCTTCCCCAAGGTCAAGTGCTGGGAGAGCGACTCCACCTGATCCAGCATGTTTGGGCCGGAAGCCAAAAGCAAGCAGTCTGCAGAGCAGCGCTGCCCTGGCTCGGCCAGAGCACTGCCCAGGGCTGGGATCAAGGGCTGGGAGCAGAGCTCATCTGCAGACCCTGTAACATGGTGCCAGGGGTGGAGAGGAGTCACTGAAGGATGCTTGCACAACTGTGTAGGGGTGCGCAGAGGAACCCTGGCAGTGGTAGCATCTGCAAAGGACCAACATCTCTAAATTGGTGGGCAAGACAGTTTTTACCTCAGAATGATTGAAAAAAATAAGTTGTGTGAGAAAACACCTGCCCAGTAGTACAAGTTTGTGATCGACTGAAAATGTGCTAATATTTTGCCAGTATTGAAAAGTAAATGGGATGTGCTTAGTAACTGCAGTCCAAAGATAACTTGGTGTCAGTTCCAGCTGAAATAATGAAATGTTGATGGAGGATTAAGTTCATAGCAATTCAAAATCTCAAAATACAATTCATGCATTGAAAAAAGATCTAGTCAAACAAATCCAATTTCATTCTTTGAGGAAATTGTAATTCTGCTTGACAAAGGTAACTATACAAAGGTAGCAGCCACTTGGGGGTACTTGATTTTGTTCTACATGATATTCAAGTTTAGGATTAGCACTATGAAATGTCAATAGGACAAGTGCCACTGGCTCACTAATCAATGATAAAAAGCAGTTGTCACTGTGATCGTCACTGCATAGAGTACTTCTAGTGGGCTTTCCTAGGGACCAATGCCAAGCTTGATGTGGTTACCCCATGGATCTGGGTGTAAATGTAAAATCACTGTTGATAAAGTCTGATTACACAAAGTTTGGCAGAGAATGCAGCAGTGTTGACTGTGCTGTCTAGGTCATTTGGTAATTGTGGGTCCCATCAAAGTATACTGTAAGTCAGCCAAATGGCAAACATACAGGGACAAGGATTGCTTGCTAAGGAAGGACTCTTGTTGTGGAAAACAAAGCTTCTGAAGAAAATTTTTGGGCCTTTTGGTCAAGACACCTAACAGCAATTCCCAATGTGGTGCTGTGGCACAACGTGACCCTGTAATCCTTCAGTGTGTACCCTGACAAATAGGGAGTTGGCTTCAGGAGTGATTGGGGTGGAATTGGTCGGTATTGGAGCAGTGTGTGGGCGGCAGTCAGTGTTCTTGAGAGGACATTGGAAAGAGGCATGACATGGAAAAGAGCAGCAGAAATGATCTGAGAACAGAAGAGAAGATCCCTCAGCAAGAGATTTAGAGCTCTGCCTGCTTAAAGGGAAGTTGACACAAGACCACCTGAGAACCTCCTGGGGAAAACCATTCTGTTTTTAGAAAGATCCCTAATTAATTGGGAAGAAGCAGAACAAAGCCCAAACCTTCTAGAAGCTATAGCCAGACAGATTCATATGAAGAACTGGTCAGAATTTCTTCAGTGAGGAAAGCAATTAACTATTAGAGCAAATTAAGAAGGAGAACAGTGTATTCTGTATCTGCTGTTGTTTTCAGATCTAGACTGAATGTCTTCATGCAAGCTGACGTTTACTGGAGCTGCTTGAGAGCAGTTTGATGCTGGGTGGGTTTTGTTCATCTCATATCTGACATTCTTCCCTCTTGCAGTTCCGGTACAAACGGCGTGTGTACACCCAGACTCTGCTGGATGACAAGCAGTTTGCGAAGCTCCATACAAAGGTAAGGCTGGAGTCTAGCTGGGCAAGCTCAAAGCCCTGGTAACATGTTCAGCGCTGATGGTGGCCTATCACAGAGACAATACCAGGTTTTGGGATGTTTCAGTCTTCCATGCTTGCCAGACTGCAAAGCACTCCCGAGGAATGGATGGTGCTTGCTGAAACCAGGGGTGGTTTAGGTGGGGGTGCAAGCTGAAGAACCCCATCAAGACATGGTAGGTGACTACCCAGGGATAGACTTGCACTGCTTACGTGTGCTTTCAGGCGGGTATGTGGTTGGACTAGATTCTGCGGGAGAGCTTGGGTCAGCTTTCCATGGGGTGTTGAGGCAGATGAACACATGATGGGCTGGCTGAAGTGAAGCTTTATTCTCTGGCCTCGAGGACTCTCTAAATGCCTGGGAGCACAATGGTGTGCATTCAGGAGCACTCGTTCCCTTCCTCCAGCGAGAGGCTGCAGCACGCCTTCGCCTTGCACATGGGCTCATTGCCTTGTTTCTGGCTTTAACCCATGCGTTTGGGTCAGGATGTTGCTGGTAGGATCCACTCTTGGTCTCTCTTGGTCTACTGCAGCACTCTTGGTCTACTGCAGCTGCCATGTGTCGTGGGCAGTGATCAAGGCATGGGTCAAGATTAATGGTGCAGCAACTAAATGGGCCGTCTGAGTGTTTGGACAACAGGGAGTGTGCCAGGAGTGGTGCTTTTGCATGCATGGGTGTTTCCTGGGACGAGAGATACCCCA
This sequence comes from Burhinus bistriatus, assembly GCA_013397275.1. Taxonomy (NCBI): domain Eukaryota; kingdom Metazoa; phylum Chordata; class Aves; order Charadriiformes; family Burhinidae; genus Burhinus; species Burhinus bistriatus. The sequence continues at coordinate 88,012 of VYXH01004957.1, forward strand.
CCAAAACCACCGGGCTCTGCAGCCAGGGATAAGGGTCAGGGATGCTAATGGTGACCAGGCCTTGGGCCCATGTTGGCTGGATGCCCTCTTGCATTGCTCTTCCCCTGGACAGCTGCGGTGGTTCCATGAAGTCCCTTCTTGCCTAAGAAATTAAGAACAATAATTGTGGACAGGTCTGGGACTATCAGAAGATTTCTACTGCCATTAATAATTATGCCTTGAGATGGCATGTGGCACCATGGGGACTTTGATGGTTCCCAGGGAGGCAGGGGCCAGCGGTGTGGGAACTGCAAGACAGGAGCAAGGAGATGGGCTCCAACAGTGCAGTGGCCATTGCACAGCTGGGTGGCTGCATGCACTGGGCAGCATTTGAACTGCTGGGTGGCATGAGGGCAGTGTCAGCCCCTGTCAAACGTTTTCTGGGAGGGTCCGTGGGGAAGGGCTGGGGCAGGGAGTGGTGGCGTGGAGAGGCTTGTGGGGATGGCCCATGTCTGGAGGGCGCTGTGCTGGGGAAGTCCGTGCAGAGAGGCTTTGGGGCTTCCTTTTTAGGAAGGATGTGGATGGGACCCCAGGACTCCCTGCTATCTCCCTTGCTGCTGTGTATCACAGACTCCCTGGAAAACCCCTCTGCAGAGCAAGCTTCCTGCCGAGGGCTAGGCAGCCTCTTGGCTGTTTTCCTTTTGCCCTCTGACGAGATGTGTGCCGTTGTCTGCCTTGACCCTTCTCAGCTGCTTGGCTGCTCTCGCCTGACAGCGGCGGCTCTGAGACATGCGCAGGAGGTGCCCAGGGCCAGGCAACCACGGAGGTGCACCCAGGTGCTGTGGCTCCCTTTTGGCCTCCTGGCAGCCTGCATCACTGCTGGGCACAGGTCACCCATGCATGGCTCCTGCTGTGGGTCTGCGCGATGGTGCTTTGCTTTTGGTTACATCTACTCTGCAAGGGACAGGCAGGCAAGGGTTTTAAATTTTCAGTTAATGGGTACAACAGCAAGAGCTAAGCTAGGTGGAGCCACAGCTGTAAAGCAGAAGGGAAGAAAACCTTCTCCCAAAGGGCTTGACCTACCCCAAAGGTGAAAATCTTCTTGGGAAGAAGCAGGTCCTCTATCTTCTGTTTGCAGAGCTGCAGAAACAAGAAACAAAATGCTGTTAAGGTTTGGGTTTGAGTCACAAATATTAAAGTCACAAGGCTTCTGTCTGGTGGCATAAGAATATCCAGGCAGCAAATCTGGAAAGCTCTCAGCGTCTTCCTGGCGCCAGGAAGTGTGAATCACGGTCCTCCTGAGCCTTGCCAGTGGGAGACCATGCCTGCTGGAGGGAGGACTGGAGGCGCCTGCCACAGGGAGACCTGAGCAGCAGCATCTGAGGAGTTCCCCTACGAGCGTGTAGTAGCCATAAATGCACTTTATTAAACACTCACTTAATCTCCATGCTTTAATTTCTACTTAAAAAACAAATCTCCTTCATGTTATTTCTTTATTTTTAAACCATCCCTTGGCACTAAAATATGGCATCTGAGTGAAATGCTGCATTTCCACTCCCTTTTGCCTCCATCAAGAGGATGCTGACGAGCCTTTCCTTTGGCTGGTGTTTTCCCATAGCCCATGGGCACCACAGGCTGTGGTGCTTGTGGGGGTGGAAGAGGAGTCCTGCCCTGGGGCTGCTCCCATAGGGGTGCGGTATGAGGGGGGCGGTGGAGGCAGCCGCAGAGGGTAGTGCCAGGAGGGGCACAAGTGGGAGGCATGCTTGTGCCGGCCACTCGTTGGTGCTGAGAGCCGGCAGTGGCGTGACTTACCCACCCAGCACAGATCAACGCTGTTTCGCTGGGAGAGGGTGAGAGCGGAGCCTGTGTGTGCAGCCTCAAGCATCTGGCTTGAGGGTGAGAGCGGGACGGAGAGCAGAGGGACATGGGCTCCTCTCTGGGACGGTGGCTGGCTGAGCAGAGAGAAAACTGGCAAGCTGCTGGGGACCACAGACCCCGAGCGAAGAGCATGGTACTGCCTGCTTCTGCCCCATCTGCTGTGTCGCCTCTGCTGCGGCTGTGCCAGGCACCGCTGGGTGAGGGGCTGCAGGAGGACAGTCCTCCTGCTGTGCCACCGACCCTGCAGAGGTATGCTGCAGGGGATGGCGGCAGGGCAGAACTGGGTGGGGGATTCATTCTCATGTTGAACGTGCAGTGAGGAGGTGTCTCTGGGCTGACTTGGGGAACGGCTGGCTCCTCCACCATTGCAGGAGTGTACAGGTGTACGTGTCGGGTCGGCTGCTGTGAGGGTTTCTGCTTCTGTTCATTTAGGGCTTGGTGGTTTCTTCTGGGAAAGCAGATGCATGGAGTTGATGGTGGTGCAGACCGTACACATCACTCGAGGCGTGACGCTTCCCTGTTATTTGTAGTGATGCCTAATCGCTCGGGCAGTGAAATACCGTTTTTTCTGAGATGCAGTAATTTAAAGGACTGTGAAGGATTAGCTTTACGTCTAACAGGATGGTGGGACCGCTCCTGAGGCTGTGGTATGTGTGAAATCTTTAGGCCTGTGGCTAATGAGAGCAAAGTATCAAAATGTTCAGCGTTTAGAGTCTGACTTTTAGTGGCAGGAGACACTACTTGAATCTTTTAATGACCTTGAAACATGATTCTTAACTGCCATTAAGAAAGAAAAATAAGAAAATAAAAATAACTCCTTTTTTTTGAGTGCCAGTGGACTTGTTCTAAGTGGGGAAATCGATTCCTTGTATTGCTAGCAATAACGAAGTGACTTGGTAAAAATCAGTCAATCAGCGTCAGTCCCTTCTGCCTCTTGGGATTGGCAGGCAGTGACATTTCTTATAGATATTTTTCCCACTGAATTGCAGTAGACCATTTAGTAATGGGAGTGCAAAAAATGCATGTTGGAAAAGGGCAATTGCATTGTGCTTGTAAACGAAAATCTGTGCAGAAAAAACTTGGCATTTACCAAAGTATCCACAAAGGACATTGTACTATTAGGATATTACCACCTTGAAGGGGAAAGAAGCAGCACACTTAAAACACACTTAAAGTAATTATTAGGAGCACATATGCCATTACTGTTGTAGATGACTGACATTAGTGTAGAGCCAGAAGCTCTGGCCACAGACGCCGATCCTTTCATGCCGCTAGCTGTGCGGTTACAGAAGGGCAGCCCTGGCATGGGGCTGGAGCAGTGCAGGCAGGGGCTGCAGGCAGACCGAGCGTGATGAAGCAACAAGAAAGTGACAGCTTGGTGGAGAACACCCGTGGCACGTCCGCAGCGTGACTGTCACCACTGTTCCTGTTGGGGTTAGTGCATGAGAGGGGTGGTTGTAGTGGGGAGGGGATGGTGGCACTGCTCGGTGGAGTAGCAGGACACGGGGGACATCTTCGTCTGAGGTGCACCTGGGTGAGAGGAGCAAACGCCATGGCCATGGCAATGCCAGGAGGAGGAGAGGAGCCGATGCGGGCTGTGAAGAACTGTGGGAAGAGATGGGCCACTGGAGCTGGATGCGGGAGCAGCTGCGTGTGCTGGTGCAGCGTGTGGAGGTGGTGTGTGAGGGGGGCCTGCACCCACCTTTGGGATGGAGGGCTTGTGTGCACCCGGGCCAGAGGAGGGTTTTACATTAACAGTGGCTGAAGGCGATCAAGGATGGAACAAGGATTCCAGACCTGAGGATGGAGAACAGGGTGGTGTCATGCTGTTTGCTGGTTTGTACTGCCGTCAGTGCCGTCTGCATCCCAGGCCCCCTCTACAGCAAGAAACACATCGGACCTCATGAACTGGCATATCAAAGCTGGGCACAAGCAAGGCCTGTCCTGCCTCTGCTGCAGGAGACCTCTGGCTTGTCTGACTTCTACTCACACAAACTAATGAATGAAGGGCAAGGACAGCAGGATCTAATGGCTGAGAGTGTGTGACGGCTGCCCTGGGTGACTGCAGCTCACCTGGCCCACCACCCTCTGGTAACAGCAGACCCAGATTTCAGTGTGTCTTAGGAGAGAACTGGAAGGGTAAAAGTGAGAAAACTGGTGGGCTGAAATAAAGACAGTTTAACAGATAAAGAAAAAGCTGCGTGCACAAGCAAAGCAAAATCAGAAATTCATCCACTGCTTCCCATCGCAGGCAGGCATTCACCCATCCCCAGGGCAGCAGGGCTCCATTATGCCTAACAGTGACTTGGGAAGACAAACACCAACACTCCAAACATACCCGCCTCCTCCTTCTTCCCCAGCTTTTATTGCTGAGCACGACGCCCTGTGGTCTGGGACAACCCTTGGTCAGTTGGGGTCAGCTCTCCCGGCAGTGTCCCCTGCCAAGCCCTTGTGCCCCCCAGCCCTCGCTGNCAGTTTAACAGATAAAGAAAAAGCTGCGTGCACAAGCAAAGCAAAATCAGAAATTCATCCACTGCTTCCCATCGCAGGCAGGCATTCACCCATCCCCAGGGCAGCAGGGCTCCATTATGCCTAACAGTGACTTGGGAAGACAAACACCAACACTCCAAACATACCCGCCTCCTCCTTCTTCCCCAGCTTTTATTGCTGAGCACGACGCCCTGTGGTCTGGGACAACCCTTGGTCAGTTGGGGTCAGCTCTCCCGGCAGTGTCCCCTGCCAAGCCCTTGTGCCCCCCAGCCCTCGCTGGCCAGGCAGGGTGAGGAACAGAACAGCCCTTGGGGCTGTGCAAGTGCTGCGGAGCAGTGACTGACACACCCCTGCGTTATCATCATCGTTTCCAGCACAGATCCAATACATAGCCCCATACCAGCTACTGTGAAGAACCTCAGCTCTATCCTGGCCAAAGCTGGTACATCCTGGCAGGAGGTGTCCCTGCTGGGGAGGCGTTGCCAGCAGGATGGCAGGGGCTGCCCCCAACCCTCTGCGAGGGCTTGGCCTCCTCTGCACCTGGGCCTCTGCAGGGCCTCTGCAGGGCCTCCGTCCTGCTGGTGTTGGAGGTGCTCCAGGTGGGTGTGGAGACGCACCAAGCCAGCCTCCAAGACAGCAGTTAAACATTGTCGTGGTGTGTCATGAAATCGATTATTTGACATTTCCGTGGGAATCAATGTGGTGTCTGTTTGCTGCTGCCTAATGGCCTGTGTGAGAGCTTGTCAAACAAGCACAAGGGAGGAGATCGGTCCCTCCAGCCTCTTCCAGGGCCTGTGACCCTGTGGCAGCCGCCACGCTCTGGAAAGCGGATGGTTTGTCTTAATTCCAGCTGCTGTTTGGAGCAAACTGGACCACAAGAAAGGATTAGTCTTTATTTGATACTGCAGTTGCCAGAAACATCAGCATGTGTTTGGCATGAAGGGGATGTGGTGCCTCCGCTGTTGCAGAGCACCCGAGCCGGGTGCCTGCGGTTGGCTTCCCCCGGCACCCAGCCCGCAGTGAACAGCGAGTGACAGAGTAATGTCTCTGCAAGAAGAATATCTCATTTATTTTCTTTCATTTCGATTCAAGAGAGAAGCTTGTTCCCTTACACCAGTTTCCTCTCAACGAGCGTTTATTTTCTGGAGGATTTTTCTTGCGGTTTGGTGCTAGCAGAGGATTATGGACTGCGGCATGGCGGCTGCCAGCTGGGCGGTGGGACTGCACCCCATCCCCAGGCACTCTGCCATTGTGAACATCCTTCTCTTTCTTGTGAAACAAACAGAAGTGCCTCAAACTTGCTCAGGAGTCCTCTGCTGAGGCGGGTCTTCTGGGTAGTGATACGTGAACTGAGCTGAAGCACCAGAGCTGCCGTTCGGGCAGTCGCCCCGGTGGCTCCAGGCCAAAGGGTGAGGGCAGACCCAGGCTTTGGTCCCTGTCTCTCCTTACGGGGATCCTCCTCCTCCTCCTTGGGGAGCAGTGCAGCCTTACCCACACAAAAGAAGATCCCAAAGACAGGGATGGCTTCCCAGAGGGTTTCCAGGCAGCAGGCAGGAGATGGAGGAGGTGCGAGCTCAGCTCTGTTGCAGTTTCCTGAAGCATCTCGTTGGCCCCAGTGCGGGGGTGAGAGGGGTCCTGCCTGCCCCCAGCCCCCAGCCTGGGCTTGTGCCACCTGCTGCTGCTGCACAAAGGCACCTGGGAAATGAGAGATGTAAAACACCCTTTAAAAAAGCAAGGGGGAGTCGTACTCTGGTCTTTAGTTTTGTTTGCATGAGTTTTTGTTGGGTCTTGGGGTTTTTTCCTCCCCAGCGAAAGCTTGCTTCGCTCTGGTTAGCATAGCCATTCAAACATATCGATTTGCAAATCGCCATAATCTTCATACTACATACGGTGCTTTTGCTCACGGGAAGATCCATTATGAGTATTTGTTTAAGCAGTTGGATAGCTTTATATAAATATATTTAGGTTTTAATTTTTGCATATAGGAAATGGGATGTGATGCCTTTACAGGCTTCTGATTTTTTTTTTTTATTCTTTTGATTTGCATCAAACTACATTTGGATGAAAGCTGACATTCAATTAAAATTAAAGCAAAATAACATTTTAAATTGTGTCTTTATCACTTAAATAAATGTTGCTTCGAATGTACTGGACACAGAAGACAAAAAGTAAATTTATCAGTACATGTCTTTTGTATTTAAAGCTGCCTGATCTTTTAAACAAAGGAAGATTTGGTTTGTATGAGTGGTTCTCATCACAAATTCTCAAAGGTATTTAAGTGCCAGAAAATAAGTAAGTATCTAGTGAGATTTCAAAATTGCTTAAGCGGTTTAGGCATCAGCTTAGCTCCCCTTGATTTCAGTGGGAGTCTGACATTTGCTCTCTCTCTTCATGTCTAGTCACCTTAATACATTTGAAAACCTAGCTCCAAATCCCTCAAGTTCTTAGAATAATGAGATCTCATTCCTTTCCCACCAGGGTTTTATTCATAGATTGGGGGAGGAAAACAAGCTTCCTTACTTTCTCAGTTCTCAAATCTCCTTTCAGCTTTGAGTGAATCAGTCCAAATAATAAGGAAAATATTCTGTGTTTCTAGCTAAATTGAAATGGAAAACAATCAGATAGGAAAGCTTTTCTATGCAGCATAAGCTGAAAAACTGACGTGGAAGAATGTAAATACCAGCGTTTGCTTCATTGTGAAAAGTGGATATAATGTACCCAGCAAGGGACATGGCTGTGACACATTTGTAGTGTTTGAGTTGATTTCAAAAGCTAAGTATGTTTTGCTTGTGATTCTGAACAATTCAGAAAAAGCACGCTTGAATTCATGACTACTGGCAGAAGGGCCATTTAACCAATACATTTTTATAAATGCTTGTAAATAGACGTACATGTCAGTTGTCATGCAGCAAACTCAGGTTAACCAGGTGCATGTTTAAGATGGGGGATACCTTTAGTGTCACTGAAATCTTACATAAATAAAAACATTAAAGCCGGGATTGGATTGTTGTTGGCCTGTGTGCAGCAGTGCTGCTGCGATGACCACGGTGGCACCTAGGTGGGGAGCAGGTGCCTGAGAACCCCTGTGTCCCCTCTGCAAGGAGGGGGCTGGTGGGGATGGCCATGCCGTGGGGGGGCTGGTTGCACCGCTTGGGCTGCACCACGCAACGCTGGTCTGATTTCGGTTAAGCTCTTTGCTTGGATGTGTGTCATGCTTTGGTGTTGGTTCAAACCTTAGGTGTCTTGGGTCTGACTGCACTGGCCTCCTGGGAACGGGCCACTTTGACCAAACTAGCTGAAAAGGCACCTCGGGGCTGCGGGCAGATGTCCGTGGGCTGTTAAGGGGGGACCATGTACCCCGCCTGTTGACAGATGCCTTGGCAGAGATCGGATACCTCCGTGGAGGCTACCCAGACCTGCCGCAGCTTCTCCCAGTGACCCTGAAGGACGCCCAGGAGGAGCAGGGAGTTTGATGGTGTGTTCCAGTTCTCTGGTTATTGGCTGCAAAGGCAAGATGTGTGAGAGGCCTCTAAGGAAGAGAGTCCCTGGATCTTGATGCAGTGGTTTCAAGCGTATAGTGACCAGGATGTCCCAATTATCAATTTCCTGTTCTTTTACCCAAATCCAAGTTCTGTCATTTCCCTAATCTGGCTATTGATGTAGCACTGTGGAGCTATCTGGGAAGTAATGGGCTGCCTCCCCACAATTTGTCTATGGAAATGGCAGTCTCTCTCTGTGGTCATAGAAATACTGAACTTGAATGAAACAATGTATTTTTCTCTAACTTTATTCTGGAAAACAGCTTAATTGAGCTAATTATATACCTCTTTGTGAATAAAGAACACGAAACTGGAAACTGTCTGATAATGGGAAGCATTGGGCTGCCCTGCTCGCACATGCTGCTGCTCCCCACGCCCGCGGTCAAGTTGCTGTGGTCCCTCCAGTCGCCGCTGTGGCACCCAAACACACGATTCCAAGCCTCCTGTCTTTGGGCAGTGAAACATGTATGGTGACCTCGCTCCTGGCTGTTTGGCCTTGTCCTACCACAGCTCCCTGCCTCCACTGCACTAACACAGCTCTTCGTAAGGCCGGGCTGTAAGCCTGATCAGAGACACCATCTAGGTTGCGATCTTCTGTTTACTTTTCCCTTTTTTTGGTCTCTTTCCTTATTATGCCTTATTTCAGGTTTGTTTGTAAGTGGAGCAAGGCTGTCACCTAAATCCTGGGCAAGGGATTCTTGTAACGCTATAACATTACGCCTCTGGTAAACAGTCTTTTTCATTATCTATATTCTCAGTTTTCTTAGGCATTTCGTTGTTCCCTCAGGTCTAGGACCAAACCCGGAGGAGCAGAACTGGCCAAGGGAGGCTCAGAAGTCACTGTGCTGGTGTCCTGCCCCCTCCCCATAGTGTTAAGTTTGTGAACTGCAGCAACCTCTTAACGTGGGCACTGAGCTGCACACCTGGAGCACGCTGCAGGGCAGATTGGCTGCTACAAACTGATGGAAAGAGAATGTTTTGCTACATAAAAATTAGCTGGTTAAGTCTCTGGACTTTATAAAGTATTTTTAAAGCATTGCTGTGGATTTGGTCCGAGACCTTAGATAGATGAACCTTATTCGTTCTTCATCTGGAAATGCAGGGTAGTAATTGATTTCCCCCAAAGGGAAATCCCATGCGTAGACGCATTAAGGCCTGCGTAGTGCACAGGACCACAATGACGAACAAGCATCTACAGCAGGAGAATGCACATCCTAGAATCGAGGATGCCTCTCTCTGCATCCTCCTTTCGCTCATGCACTTTCTCTTCAGTTTCCTTTCTGAATATAAAAAGTACCATTAAAGTTGACATAGTCCATCAATTTCCTACTGTCAAAAAATGTTTTAAATTCTTGAGCACCTAGAATAGGAGAAACAAAAATCAGCACACTGCTGCTGGGTGCTGATGGTCTGGGTAGGATGCATTTCTGGGGTTGTAAATGAGAGTCGCTGGCAGAACCTCAGGAGGAGAAGTTCGGGTTAGTGCCTGGGATGTATCCAACAGCAGCACCGAAGTGAAACTGCCGTGAGCTGTTATGGCATGGGCAGCGGTGCGGTGTTTGCCTGTGCTGGGAGCGTGCCCAAGTGCACCTCTGTCACTGGAGGCCCCGGAAGGCTGCTAGTGCAGGGCCTGCGTGGGCAGAGGCTGCCAGCGTTGAGGGATGGGCCATGTGGGGGGGTCCCTTCCTTGGCTCATGCCTCTGTGTGTCCACTGACTGCTGCCGTGGTTCTCAGTGGGACTGGCAGTGCTATTCTTGGCCGCGGGTTTAGTGGGGTCATGTGTGGAGCATCACCTGTTGGATTAGGTTAGCATTGTCCATTGACTGGCTGCTGGGAGGGGATGAAGCGTGTGGACAAATGGGAGTGGAAGGAACAGGGTTAAATCTGCACAATTGGGTGATGGTTAGGAAGATGCATTTTGGGATGGCATCCTGGAGGCGGTTGCTGGAGTTGTCAAGTCCTGTCTGTGCTATTGCTGGCAGGCAGCTGTGATTTCCTTCAGTATTTCTGTACTTGTGCAGTAGCTGAAGGGATACTGAGCAGGAGGTGGATTTTGCTTTCAGTTACTTGTGACGCCAGAGGGGATTTGGGGGAGAAGTAGCACCAAGTAGCAAGGGTTGGGGGTCTTGCCACCTGCGAAGGCAGTGCTTGCACCCTGCTGCAGCTGATGCCCATTGCCCTTTTACTGCACTGGTGGTAAGAGTGTTGATGCTGTGGGAATTGCTTATACTGCACATAGACGTTTCCAGCACCTCCCAGTGTGGGTGACCCAGCTGTTTTACCCTCAGAGTGGTTTCTCCTTGCTTGTATGCACTGTCCCATCATTGTGTGGGTTCTGTCTTGGCAGCCCTGTCTGGGCTGGTGCGGTCTTGAGGGATGCAGGGAAGCACCTGGGGATGGGCAAGGTGGTTGGGACGCGGAGCGGAGCCATGCTCTGCAGCAAGGGATCAGCTGTGGCATCTGCTGTCCCCAGTGAGCTTTTCTTGGCTCTTGCCTTATTGCATTCTTGCCCCTGGGGCATGAAGGGGAGTGAACCTTGTAACTGAATTACGTGTTTGTGGCTTTGTGCATTATCTTGTGTGTTCCTGTGGCACTGGCATCTCTGCACGTGCCTGCGTATCGCTGCAGACAGCCAGAGCAAGCAGGTTAAGTACTGGCATGGGTGCAGTGGAGCTGCGTTACCGTAGGGTTTTGCCCGAGCTAATTAGCTCTGCTGAGATGGAGTAATGTCGCAGGGGGGAGTGCACTAAGATGGCTATACAATTTTAAATACGTGACCTGGCTTATTTATGGCATGGCTCCATGGTGCTGATTTTAGAAAAAATATGCTATGTGTTTTAGGCTTGGTTCTGCAGACTCACCACACAGAGACTGAATTTGCTTTAAATTGGGTTCACAGCCCAGCATTAATTTGTCTCATCCTTGGGAAGTTTCATCTTGGTCATATTTTCTGCCTGACTTCTTACCATGGTTTCCTCAGCATGTCAAAGAAATAGCACAGGTGATCTTTGGGGGTCCCAAGTTTTGGGATTTGCAGGATCCTTTGCAGAACTGGTTCTAAAAGTAATTAAGTATTCCCCTTAGGAAATTAAATTTTGACAAAATCAAAATATTGTGCAAAATAGTATGTGATGAAATTTTGTTTAGGAAACCTTTGAAAAGAATTGCACATTTCCACATCCTGTTTGGTATTTTCAGATTTTTTTTTTTTTCTATTTTCCAACGGGAAATCTTCAAACTGAAATTTGAATTGAAGCACGTTGGAATTCATTTTGCTTCATAAAAGATAAAATTTTTCTATGTCAAATTAAGGGAAAGTGTTGAAACTTGAGTGTTTTTGCTGAGTGGAAAATCTGCTTTGCTCAGACGTGTTCAGCCAACTGTGCAGTGGTTCACAGGAGCAAGAACAGTTCCCTGACCGTTGGTTGCAGCTTGACCGGTTGGTTAGAGCTTTTCCCAAATACTTCCCTCAGCTAATTGCACAGTATTTCTGCTGTGTCAGACACTTTCTAGAGTGCCTTTCCTAAAACTGGCTACTGCAAGGTTTGATTAAAATAAACTCAAAAAAACCCAGCCAACCTGCAATCAAAGGTCTGAAAATCTGGACTGGAAATGTGTGTGAGATGGGTGTTTTCAAACTGTAGTCTGTCCAAGTGTTGCCTGCCTGCCTGGCAGAGTTGCAATTTCTAGAGTCTAGAAATGTAATAAAATAATCTATTCATCAAGTATACCTATCCAAAAGAGAAAAAAGAGGGAAAAAACAGCAACCCACAAACAACCAGATGGACTTAAAGGAGGGTCTTTTGAACACTCAGTCCCCTCAGGAGAAAAAGATTTGGTCTTTGGCCGAAGACAGAAAATTACACCAAGAATAAAGCACAATTTCACAGCAGACAGTATGGCAGCCATACCCATTGCACCGTACAACAATAGTTGGTGTTTGAGTAGCTTGCTTCTTCCTCAGAAGTGTTCTAAGTTCAGCAGGCAGGTGGGTGATACGCCCTTAAAATGAGTTTGCAACACAACACAACATACACGAGTTGCAGTGAGATGCAGATGAAACCTCGGGCAGTACGGTTCACTGTCCCTGGGATGCTGCTCAGCACCTTCCGTAGCCAGCGCTGTGTTGCATCATTGATGAATGTGTGATGTTATGTGTCTGTTGATGTGTCCATGTCACAGGCATGTGCAAGGTGTGTGTCTGCCCTCACGGCGTGTACGAACAGAAATTGCCTTAGCAGGGGACTTGCGGTGGGGCAGAGAGTGGTGGCTGGCAGCCACTGGTGGTTTCCATGGGCTGATCCAGCAATCCCAGTCTTGAGGAGAGGGATGGAAGAACCACATCCTGTATAGAGTAGTGGCATGCTCTCTAACAGGGTCTGAGAATGAATATGTGCCCTGGGTTCCGGCGGGTGCTGCCGCATTATTCTTGCTGGGTGCCTTGGGTCTCCTGAATGGGGATATTCCTCTGGTGGCTTCTTTCTTCATATTGGGGTGTTAACACTATGTATTGTGTGTTTTCCCGGGGTATCATGGCTGCAGGCAAATCTGAAGAAGTTCATGGAGTACGTGCAGATGCTAAATGCAGAGAAGGTCTGCAGACTGCTGGAGAAGGGACTGGACCCCAACTTTCATGATCCGGATACTGGAGGTGAGACTGGCTTCTCCAGAGAGGGGAGGGCGACAGAGCAGGGTTGGGGGAAAAAGTGTCTAGGGGACACAGTGGGAATTCGGGGAAACTGTTGTTTTTGAGGAGGTGTAGCAAATTACATATTGTCTGAAATGTAAGGTTTGGAAGAAAGGGCTGTAAGTTGAATTTGTCAGTAGTGTGTCTTCTTATGGTGCTTGGGTCTTGGGACCATGAAGTTACAAAAGGCTTTTGGGAGAAGATGGTGTGTGTGTGGAAAGATACAGAGTCTGGGAATACAGCATAAAATGAAAGAGCTCTGGGGCCGTGCTCCTTTCAGTGTGGGATTCTGGGGAGGATGAGGCTGTCTGTCAGACTGGCAAGTTGGGCAAATGCAAATCGCTGCCCGAGGATCCCCTCATGAAGTAGTCAGAAGGTTTAAGTATTTCGGGGGTCAGGAAAATCAAATCTTGTCCTCTGGTTTCCTTGATTTTTTTTTTTTTCCTCTTCTTTTCTTTTTTTTTCCCATCTATGTGAGCAAAATTCACTCCAGAGTGAGTCTGGTCGCTGGAGTGCTGGCTGGTGGGCTGTCTGCAGGCTCCTGGCTGTAAGAAGTGAGATCAGACTCCAGCACATTTTCCTTACTGATGGGGCGGTGAGGGAGGACTTCTCCCCATTTCCCCCGCTGTGAAGTCTCATAGCCTTGTTCTGAGAGAGGAGTTACTGCTTTTGTTGTTCCTGCTTTGAAGTAATGCAGCTTATTAGTATTTATTATAGAGTTGGACTTCTGTGTGTGAATCATGGGCGCATTTCCAACCCATGAGCAGACTCCAATCTGATGATTAATTTTCTGTGTTTCTGGTTCATTTGGATGGTTTTTCATGTTGTTTCTGAAACACTGGCTACCTCTGTACTTGGAAATTTAGTGTGTCCATACCATTTTTCAGCGCCGAGATCAGGTGGCAGAGTGTGGTGGTGTTCACACTATTAACCTCTCTTATCCTCTCATATAATGAGACTGCATCCGAACTGCCGTTTGGGAATGGCCTCTGCCAGCTCCTGAACTGGGAAGGTGAAAGCTGGTGCAGCCAAACTCTGGCAAGAACCATTTCAACAGCGCCCAGGAATGTTTATATTGTTTAATTTGCTGGTGTAGCCACTTTGTCTGAACCTGCCAGAGTGTCCTCATGAACAACTGCTCCTATGAAAAATAGCCGATAGCATGTGAGTGTGATCACAGTCTGCCCTGGAGCATGTCCAAACAGCTCAGCTCCATGTGGTTTTAATTTTTGCCCAAGACCTTACAAGCATTTTGGGGGATCTTTCCTTATAAAGTAAGTCCTCTACTCTTCTAAAGCTGATTCAACTTTCCAGAGCATATTACATTGCAGAGTGCAGTGTGCTGCTTGAAAAGATGCTGTGAGAGTTTTGGATCTGATATGGTTTGAACCCAGATGTTATTTCACAGAAGGGTAGAGGCTTATAGGAGCAGGCTCTTGAGTACTGAAAAGACCCTTAAATGTAGAGGGGGAAGAAAGAAAAACACCTGACTCTAAATAGTCATTTGGATCCAGTTCAGAACTGAGGGCAAAACCAGAGTGGATGCTGTGAGATGTGAAAATAGACTGTTAGAGCAGAGGGAGTCTTGGACACCTCACTTCTGGAGTCCTAATTCTTGTGCAAAAAGCAGTTTATTACTGCTTGCTTTACAATCTGTTTTGTGAACATGAAAGAATGACATAAAACTGCTGTTTAGTATTCATGGATTCCTGGAATTTAAGACCAGATGGAGCTGTTGTACCATCTGACCTGACCTCCTGTATCCTGCAGGATGCTCTTCACTCTGTGTGTGTGTGTGTGCGTGTGCGTGCTCACTAAGCAAAGCTTAAACATGTTTTCCAGAAAGTCATCAATCTTGATTCAGGGAACAGAAGATCCCTGCCTTTCCTTCGTTATTGTGTTAATCACCCTCATGGTTTAAAATTCGTCTCTCATTTAAATTTGTATGCCTCAGCTTCCAGCTGTCGTTATACTTTATCTTCTAGATTAAAGAGCACTTTAGTACCTGGTATGCCTTTACATGAAGGTATTTATACATGGTAATCAAGTCAACATTCAATCTTCCTTTCCTTAATTAAGGAGAGGCCAAACTCCTCCAGTCTTTCATTTGAAGGTATTTTCTCCAGTTTTCCTGTCATTTTTGTGGCTTATATGTCACTACTCCATTTTCAAGAGGTTTTTAAGAATGTGGGTACCAGACAGCGTTCTGCCTGCCTGTGCCACCCATCCCAGGTGGGTGCAGCTCTTCCTGCAGGTCCCTGCTCTCCGGCCTCCTAGGGTGGCGTTTGGGAGGATGGGGGCAACCTCACGGCTCTGGGATGGGACCCCACCTTTCCATCTCCTGTGTTGTGTCCTGCGCCCACCTTAACTGGGGTTACTGGGCTGAACGAAGTGGAACCACTGAGCAGTTCCTTGCTTGGGAGCATTGTTTTGGGGAGGTTGTTTTCTGTCCTGTTGACTTCCCATGCAGCCTGGGCTGGACAGTGGAAAGAGCATGGTGGGAGCGTGCTGCTCCCCCCAGGCTGCCAACAGCAGCAGCGGGGCTGAGGAGGTCCAGCTTGGCCCCCAGGCAGGAGCATTTTGCAGAGCCCTGACAGCAGGATGCAGCCGCCCAGGGCAGCACGTCTCCTTCCCGATGTGTAGCATCTCAAAGGCATCATCCTGCTGGGCTTCCATACCTGTGATTCCTGGCTCTGGGACTGCCCAGCCCCGATTGCTCCTAGCACTCTTCCAAGCCATGTGGCATCTACAAATCTGATCAGAGATCCGCATTTACTTCAGGATAATTCTCGAGGATCCAGAATAGAGTAAAGTCCGACACCCTGCAGAGCCTCTTCAGCGCCCACATGGTTGGCCACATTCCCCAGTGACCACTCTGACTGCTGCTCTTCAGCTGGATTTTTGTTCATTTGGAACATGCCTGGCTGACATTTTATACCACTCATTTTTAATGTCACGTAGGACTTAGCCAAGCATGAGTCTTACATCAATACAGTATCTGCATCAATCAGACTTGTAATTTACCAAGGAAAGGAATTAAGTTTGAGTAGGAAGACCTATTTACTGTAAGCTTGATTGGGTGGTGTTAATAATACAGGTATTCTTTAATGCTGTGTCAATTAAATTCCAAATCAATTTTCCCAGCATTTTCACAGGATTGGTGTTATTTCTCTGACTTGTAGTCTCATGGATCATTTTGCTTGCCTGTTTTTGAACATTGGCCTGACACTGCTTTTCTTCTGGTCTTTTTGAATGTCCCAATATTTCAAAATGTGTTAAAATTTAACTTCTTTTGCACCAGAAAGATCTTCAGGGAAAAGATAAGGAGGATTATATACAACGTTCACTAGATGTAAAAAATTTATTCAATATTAGATAGCTCATGCCAAAAATCCTTATTTGATAATAGAAAGGAAAATAATGTATTTCCACAGCAGCAAAATAAAAAATAAGTGATTGGTCATTTTGCTATCTGTATCTATTAGGAGTAATATGCTATCTGCCTAGTGACTGACTGGCTTGCACAGGGGCTGGGAAGTCATTTCCATATTACGAAATTTAAACAGCAGCAAAACCTCTCTCTGATAGTCCTTTGCCAGGCCGAATGTGGATTTCTTTACTCCTATGCCATTCGTTCTTGTTACTATTCTTTGTTTTCTCATTTTCAGTTCATGTTGACCACTGTCTCTTTCATCATGTCTTGATGTTGGAGTTGTCTCTGTTTGTAACTGCTGCGATCACTTCGCTGCTGACCTGAGAGGGACATGTGGCAGTTGTTCTCCTCTTTGATTTATGGAGTTGTAGTTCTGGGTCACACAGATATTGTTCTTTAAGACTTCCTAGTCACCTTTTACTTTCTCTTTTTAATTTTAAACCTCCCACATTTCCTATGATCAATTACCTAATCTAATTTCCCTTGGTTGATTCCCTTAGGAATCATCAAATATTCACCTGGCTAGTTGAGACTTTCTTCTTTCCACGTCATCCCTAGTTGACTAGACAGCAGTCAAGTATTTAGCAGATTTTTGTTCATGATATTGAGATCCAAAGTAGCGTTCCCTTATGCTGGAGTGACACAGTATTTATAGAAAAGTGATGTTTTCTCCTTTTTAGAAAATGAAGTGATATTTTATTGCTTGTTGTATGGGACACCCAGCATTTTCCTTCAAGGTGAAGTTGCCCTGATAGTGCAAATGATAATGTATACAACTTGGAGATAAACACTTAGACCTTAATGCATTTTTTCTTTAGTGGCCTGTAACAAAATCTTATGAAGGACCTTTTAACTTATTACTTCAGACGCTAATCCACATGCATTCAAAGTCGTGTTCTGAATAATCAGTGGCCATATGATAGATGATGGGATTTTAATATAAAGTCTTTCTGTGGTCCTCATTGCCCACTCAGTACTTTCTCATTCTCGTAACAATCAGTCATCCGTAATATTCTGAAATGGTGTAATTGTCTGTAGATTTCAATACTGACAATTATATCACAATTCTCATTACCAATAAAAGCAGTCCACATCCTTTTTCTTGATATCCACCCTCTTAGCCTTTTGCAATGAGCAAAGAGGAAGAAAAAAATCTTGCTCACATTCTTTGTTCAAATGGGTTTAATTACTTCTGACACAGTGCATTTGTGCTGTGTTTCCCTCTTCGGAATCATTTCGCTTGTGTTCTTTGTTTAACGTCTTCCTAATTGCTCTACCTATTTCTCAGCCAAGATCATTATCTCACCTCTGGGTCAGTGAAGTGCCGGTCGGGTCATTCACTGAGAATCCTCCAGAATGGACCAGAACATCTTGGTTTTGCTCCCATCATGTGGCTGGTGAGTCACTTCCGGTGGTTTTTTGCTGAATGCCTTGTCTTGCAGGTCCGAAGGGATCTCTGGGATGAGCATGTGGATTTTCTGTCCTTCAACTTTCCTTCCATGTCCTTGTGCCCCATTACTAGCAAATTTCTGCCCTTTAATTTCACAGGCTCATCCAGCACTAAAGGAAGATTGTGGGCTGTCCTTAGCTTCTGTGTAAACATAAGTGCCACTGCATGGTTCCCATTCCCTTGGCAGGATTTCCAGATTGCAGTGACGGGCACACAGACACATTTCAGCGTCTGGCCCTGAGGCTGGAGTCAGTTGCCTGGACTGGGCACCTCACACTGGGGAGTCCGAGACATCAGCATGGACCTGGCAGGCTTGGTGCAGGGCTGGCAGGAGAGCTGCCTCCTGGCATGGCCGGGAGGTTGAGTGGGATTGGTGCCTGCGGTACTGGATAGGGTCCTCGCTGGGGCAGCTGAAGTCCCACCAGTGGGCTGCTGCAGGTGAACTCAGCTGCGCTCCACCAAGTTGTCCACCACATCTCCACTAACTGTGGTGGGAGTTACGTAGCCACACATATGCGTGCAGGCTGAACCCCATCCCTCTGGGTTCAGCTTGAGGAAGACAGTCCGCTGTTTTGATCTCATGCTTAGAACAGTCTTGGTGATGCTTTTCAGGACCCGAGCCTCTCATGAATCTTTGTATAAAATATGAGAAATATGAGCTGATGGTCTTGCTGAAAGCAAATAGAAATCATAGAAAATAAAACACATTTGTCCTTTTTTTTTTTAGCTATTACATTTCTGGCCATAACAGTAATGAATACAGAGTTAGACTAGGAAAGAAAAAACATCTCAAACTCCCTTCCCCATCCCTCTTTGATGTACCTATTTTGCTTTGTTTTGGACATGAGTGTTTCTGTAGTAACTGCTTGCTTCTCCTAGCCAGGTTCCTCACAGAGGTGCTGGTCATGGTTGATACTCCTGTTCTGTTGCCTGTCTTCATTCTCTGCTCTCCTGCTTTCTCTGTCCTCCCTGCAGATCCTTCTCCTTGGGCTGCCTCCAGGGCTGGCTCCTGACTCTAGCTGTCCAGCTATCCTCCTGTAAGTGTTCGTATTTCAGATGTTGCACAGTGGTGTAACATGTGCTTCTGATCCATATCTTTCATTTGTCACTGGATCACACTTCATATGCAGGATGGTTCTTTGTAGAAAAGAAAGCATAGTGCATTCAGCTTGGCATAGCTCTTCCACTTGTGCAACTGGAATAGATCCATGCCTGAAAAGAAGAAACCATATTCTCTATGAAAGTCCTCTTTGGCAGTCCTATTTTCGAGTTGTTTACTAAACTAGAATTTCCTGAATTGCTGGATGAAAGATGAAGAGGAGGCAGGGATCCTGTGTGGCAGAGCATCAGAACAGCATCATGGACTGTGTGGTCTTGTGACAGTATCAGCAGTCAATCATGTTGGTACAGTTCGGTGCTGCATGTGTGCAGCGTGGTGATACCGCTACACTGCCAGTGCATTGCCCATCCCTGAGTGAAATGCAAGCAGTTGTGTTGTTTGTGGTTTCTTCATGGATCTGCAGCTTGGGGGGTGTCACTGTTGTTGTTCCTTGCCACTTTGGCATTGCTTGGGGGGAAATCATGCAAGTGGCCTTTCTGATAGTGGTAAGACCTCAGACTCCTTAAACAAGGACTCTTCAGATAGACTCGTCAAAGCATAGAGGCCCTGCTATAATGTGGTCATCTCTAGCTGTTTTTATTGTTTCATCACCTGTAGGACTTAGTTGGAGGTCTGTGACAAGTGGTGTTCCCCAGGGGTCAGTACTGGGTCCAGTCCTGTTCAACGTACTCATCAATGACCGGGATGAAGGGGTAGAGGGTACCATCAGCAAGTTTGCTGATGACACAAAACTGTGAGGGG
>VYXH01004957.1:107571-128196 GCA_013397275.1 Burhinus bistriatus
CCTGGACGCCATCCTGTGCAACCTGCTCTGGGTGTCCCTGCTCTGGCAGGGGGGTTGGACTAGATGATCTCCAGAGGTCCCTTCCAACCCCTGTGATTCTGTGATTCTGTGACTTCTTTGGATATATAACTGAGACATTGAATTTGGAAGCATTCTATGTGGTTGTACTGACTTTCTGATGAGATGGAGCTGAAGCAGAGGAGACATATAGCAATTCCCATCAAGGAAAAGTTTCTGGAATTTATCATGGAGTTCTGGTTACAACCTGCCTGCCCTCTGTTCTTCTGCAAGAAGATAAATCAATTGTCTCAAGTACCTAATCATTCCATTAACTGAAGTTTTGGAAAATGAAGTGGCTGATTTTTACTGAAAAATGTTAGGCAAAACTCTTGTAAAGAGCTGAGTTAGCACGCCGGAATGGAGGCCCTCCAAGTGTAGGGCAGTGAACAAACAGTGGAGGAAGGCTGGGGGAGGCAGTGTCTTCAACCAACACAATTGCAGCTGGAAGAGGATATTTTAACAAGTCTTCAGAGTGTTCCCATGTAAAATTGCACTGATGTAATTTATGGTATATTTTAAAGGCTGCACAAAGCAGCAAAGATAGTTATTTTAATATGTATACCTTAAAGTTGGGTTAGAAGAGGCTTAACAAATAGCTTTTCTATAAAAATAAATATATTTGGGCTATTTTTCTTTAGTCTAGCAATTTTTATTTTTATTTTTTAAAGTAAACATCCGTACCATGGCAGCACATATGGATGGAGCCTTAGGTTAGAGTTCTGTGTGCAAACCCACGTGGAGAAGCAAGGTGAGAAGGGACACTTGCCTCTCTACCTCCTGGTAAAGGTCTTAGTACTACTAGTGATGCCTGTAAAACCCCAACTGCAGTACATGGTGTACAAATACGGCCTCTTTGTGGTGTCTGACTCCTTTGACTAGGGGCCTCTCCCTCTTTCCTATCAATGCTTTTTTGCTGTTGTTGAGAGCCCAATGCATTTTTATCTGAACTTTAGGGTACTGGGAAGAGAGAAAACAAATTATTTTTCTCAAATTGTTTGCTTTCCACTACAAGTTTTCATACTGCCCTTTATGGCAGTATGTTAAGCAGTATGATTGACGTGTGTCAGTTGTGATCCTTTTTTGTACCATCTTGTGCTGGGAGAAAATAAATATACATATGTGCAGGGTAGCGTTTTATTTTGGTGAATGGTAAAGGAAAAATGTAATTATTCTGTATCCTTCCCTACTCTGTGTTTTGTGTTAGCTAGCCAAGAGCGATGGATGGAAGAATATTTTGTCTTGTAGTTTTATATTCAAAGTGCTTAACCAAGTCTTGGTCTGCAACGCAGGAGGTCTGCTAAAACAAGTGTGTGCAGACCCCGAGGTTAGTCAAAGGAGGAAGCTGTTGGCTTGCCCAGACTGGGAAGGACACTGGGACTTGCTGGACACAGGAAACCTGGGAATGGAGGGAGTTGCTGAGGATGAAGCAAGTGAAGTCTTCTTGCAGGACACCATCTGCTTGCCAGTCCCTGTGGAGGCAGAGAAAGGGTGTAGAGAGAAAGGAGAGCATTAATTTAATACTTAATGTAGAATGATAGAATCATAGAATAGTTTGGTTTGGAAAAGACCCTGCCATGAGCAGGGACATCTTCAACTAGATCAGGTTGCTTAGAGCCCTGTCCAACCTGACCCTGAACGTTTCCAGGGATGGGGCATTGACCAACTCTTTGGGCAACTTGGACCATCATCTCACCACCCTCATTGTAAAACATTTCTTCCTTAGATCTAGTCTGAATCTCCTCTCAGCTTGGTGTTATCTACAAACTTGCTGAGGGTGCACTCAATCCCTCTGTCTATGTCATTGATGAAGATATTGAACAGTACGGGTCCCTGTATGGACCCCTGAGAGACACCGCTTGCCGCTGATCTCCATCTGGACATTGAGCTGTTGACCACTACCCTCTGGATGCGACCAGCCACCCAATTCCTCATCCACTGAACAGTCCACCCATCAAATCCAAATCTTTCTGATTTGGAGAGAAGGATGTTGTGAGGGACTCTGTCAAAGTCTTTACAGAATTCCGGAATATCCTCTTCCAGAATGCGGAAGACCCTTGGTGATTTGGACTTCGATTATGCCAAGGCAGAGCTAGTTCAAGAGCTGGCTTCTGTGCCTACAGTTCTGGACAGAGCCTGACTGCGTTTGTAGGAGCTGCCTTTTTCATTATGTTTCCTCTTAAAGTTTGCTTGCAGGCTGCAGGGAAGCCTTCGTGTTGAAGCATAGGAGCCTTCAATATGGTTATTGCATCCAAACCCATCTGTGAATCTACAGATGCCTGAGAGTTACCCCCGGGACCCCACATTCCCTCCAGCGGGCTAGGGAGATCTGCACATGTGGCCAAGCTTCCCATGGCAAAGCCACATCGCATGGGGGCCAGCGGTGTTGTGACCTGGTCTCTGAGACGAGGAGTAATGCTTTGAATGTGGTTTTTTCCTCTTCTGGGGAGCAGGGAGCTGTTGCAGACCAGGCTGCTGAGCACTCACTGCATGCACGGGACAGCCAGCGGGAGACTGGACAGGCACCATGCAATGGGAGTAAGAATCACTGCTTGATGTCCCTGCCTCCTGGCTAGCCAGTGATCGTGGAGACCATCTTTTTCCCACTGAATTCAGCAGAAGCATGCCAGGACACATTTAGGGATGAAGGTGCAGGCTGTGCTGCTGGACAGGCAGAAGAGCTTGTAACACGTCCCTGCAGGGCCAGGAGGGCTTGGCAAAGCGCAGGGAGGCTGTTTGCCCCCGAAGGCTGTGGGGCAAGGAGGTTTTCTGCCTCTCTGAATGCCAGGTCAGATGATGATGATGTGGCCAATGTTAAATAGTGAACTAACAGTGCCTTTGCTCCATCCCTTCAGCCTATAGCAATATTTGACCGTAACAGCCAAAGTAGAGACAGTTACCAGTAAGAAATCCTCCTCTGGCCCTCCACTTTCTGAAGACAGCGATGCCATGAACTTCCATAAGCATTCTCTATTCAGGCACCATCCCTCATTGCACCATCTCCAGAAACCCAAAATCTTTTAGATCTTGTGGTTTTGGTTTTTTTGGCTTTGGCCTTCTTCAGCTTCTCAGGGACTTTTTTGAACATCCTTGTCCCAAGTCCTTTTGAAACAGTGCTCCTCTCCATCTTTGCCAGGAGATGCTCACCTGGCCCATCAGCCAGGACACTCAGATGTGGGAATCTGGTAAAACCTGAAACTAGAGGGGATACAAACACAGGGTGGTAACACTCTCTTCCAAAAGGTCATAGAATTTTCTTGCCTACTACTCTATCTTCTTTAAGGACCTGCAGGGATACTGTGCATGGAGAGAGAAAAGACCAGTTTGCTGCCAAGTCAAGCCTCCTCTCTCCTAGATACTTTGAAAACCTTAGTCTTTCCTTGGTTGGGAATACTTCTGTACTGAATTTTTAAC
The DNA here is from genome assembly GCA_013397275.1 of Burhinus bistriatus. NCBI lineage: Eukaryota > Metazoa > Chordata > Aves > Charadriiformes > Burhinidae > Burhinus > Burhinus bistriatus. Next base: position 111,043 of record VYXH01004957.1, read on the forward strand.
CCAGAGCTTTCGGGTTTATCAGTAAAGTGATGGGACTGTGGGCAGACGTCCAACTAAGATTTCAAGAAAAGGAATAAATAAATGATGGTATTTGCAGTGCTTGGTATTTAGCAAAGGTAGAAAAAGCTGCAGTGCATAAGTGCTATTCTTAATTTCTCAGCCATCCTTTACAAAATCACTGTAGTAAATCTGTTCTCCTTTTAGGCAGAGCAGCACTGCTATTAGCAATGCTCTTTTATCCGCTGTGTCTCTAGGGATGAGTCTACCAGGGATATTGCAAATAAGCCTTGACACCAAATGCTCCTTTCTGTGTGGCCAGGTCTTCAGCAGCTTGGATAATTACAAACACCATTTACTGTCCTTTCTCGTACAAAAGTGGAGGGGGGGAACCCAAACCCTTGAGGTTTTAGAAATTCAGCCCTTCAGCAACTGAAGCTTTCTTCTTCAGCCTCTCCTATGCAACACAAACGTTCCCTTCATCCCCATGCAAAGGCAGTTTGTGACTGCTCTGCTGATTTTTGAGGCAGTGAATGCAGTATTACTGCCTCAAAGACTTTGCAGTATAGATCCCTAATAAAAATGATTCATCCTCTTCTCAGTTTCTGTAACTTTTTCTTCTCCCCCTCTTGACCTGGGGGAAAAAATGTCCCTGCAGAAATTATTTGTGGGTCATTATCCATGATCCTATTCAACACAGGGAAATTAGTAGTCTTATCTGCAACCTGCTGGGTTTTCCAGAAAGCAGAGGTCTCCCCTTGCTCAAGAACTATTTCTTTTACAGGAGAGAAGTCACATAACCCTGCCCAAGGTTTAAATTCCAGCAGTTCAGAAGGGGATGATCTGTGTTGTAGATGGGAAGGATGATGTGCATTTGCCTGGCTCATCTGGGCCACTAAAACACCCATGCTTACTCTCAGTTTCTCTTTCCAGCATGACCCAGGACACACAACAGCCACGGTCCAGGACTTGTCATCCAAGTTGTCCCCGTTAGGAGGGAAATGTTTCCCTTCTACTGTTAGCACAGCTCGTTTGTATTCCTGATGTCAGCCCTAAGTTTGCTGGAGACACAGGGGGTTTGCAGCCCACTCACACCAGGGTCCCCTCACACCTCGTCTGTGCGGGTGCATGCTTGTCCTGTGCTGAGTTCTTCTGACCAGAGCAGTTCCCTTGTGTGCAGGCGAGCTGGACGTCCCTGCTTGGAGCAATGTTCTTCTGCAGAGTTAAATCCAGTTAATGGACTTCAAGTGATGCTAGCTGCACCGTCAAATATCCTGTGCTTTGTGGTGCCATCCTCACAGCAGAGCCAACAGGAAGATACGGTGTTGTCCCAGCCTCTTCAGCACAAAGCCTGGTGACTTCATTTAAGCTGCTTTTGGGAGTGGTTTTAAGCAGCAATGGGGCAGCTGAAGTGCAGCACATTTTCCCCTTCCTCTGCCTCTGCTGGGGTGAGAGGGCAGAGAAGCGCCATGTCTTAAACCATTGCAGCCCAATTTGCTATCATTCACATTTCAGTCCTGCAGGATTGCTGGGAAGGTATTCTGGGAAAGATTAATGGTCTTTGAAAGAGTTTAAAAGACAAATTTCACAGTTGCTTCCTGTAGGTACGTTTTAAGGGTGTAAAAAAAAAAAAAAAATTACGAGGTTTCCGTTATTCTAAAATTAGATCCAAGCCTGGGTGATAGTTTAGCATGTACAAAAGAGAAAGGCAATCCTCAGTATTTAACATAGGGTGGCAACTGGGGAACAGCGGGAGAACAAGAGGAAATCGTTGTATTTACAAAGAAGCATTCTTGACTGTGTGCAGCAGTACAGACTGTGGCCCCAGTATGATGTGAGGACAAATAGCAGCAGGAATAAGTAATTGGGGAGAAATACTTGCTGTGCATGACAGTGCTTTCTCAACCTTCTGCTTACTGTTAGGAAAAAGCCCTCTGCCCAAGGCGCGGGGAGCTTGCTCCTCTCCTGCTTTGGCTGCGCTGTATCCAGACTGTCTGCTAGCTGTGGCATCATGCATTCAAGGTACACCTTGAATTAACAACCTGAATAACTCACCTTCATACATGATACATTTCCTGTTGCTTTCAATTTTCATAGCTAAAAGTTGCACTTTGGTTCAGCTAGCAGTTGTGGCTAGATGGGGGAAACACTGGTTGAAACTTCAATGGCTTGTGGTTTGAAAAGTTATCATTCTTCTCAGTTTAAAATGTTAATCTAGTTGATTTAAACCTTTTTTTTTTTAAGCAAACTGATGGCATCTATTTGAAGTGAATGTGCAACTGGCGATTAATGGAAAATTGTATGTTTGCATTCAACTGAAATTGGAGATGAAATGTCATCTTACAATGTTTTCACCTACAGCTGAAAAACACTACCATGAGGTTCTACTTATAGGTGGTTTTTGTCATAGGCAGACATTTTCTGTTATTGTATGCTATAGGTCTGTATAGGAACACTGTGTAGACAGTAACCCTCGTCTCCAGTAGCTTGCATGAAAACTTTCATATCAAGCCTGTTGTCATCTCAACTTGAACAGACATCCTCCTTTTTCCTAAATGATAAATGAAGTCCTGGAGTAACACAGATTTTTCATTTTTTTTTTTTTTATTTTTTAACTCTGGTATCAGAATGGAGAGGTTGTTTCTGCTCATGTTGGAGCACTCTCTGGGGTTTCTCACCTTCCCTCACCATGTGAATTCCAGTTCTCATGACACCCTGCAAATGTGAGAAGCCTCTGCATTTCATTTCTTTTGCAAGGCTGTAGAGGAGCATGACACGGTGGCTGTCCTCTCAAGTTGTCTCTTTGCTGCCGGCTTCTGGGCGGTGTGTGGATAACATCTGATGCAGAGACGGCTGAGGTTGGCAGGAATGGGGCATCTCGGACCAGTTCTGGGTGTAGGAGCTCAGCTGTTTTATTCCACACTGCAGCCTTGTTTGGACTCATTGCTTTCACAGAAGTGACCAGCCTGAGGATTGCCAGAATACTTTGTTTGCAATTAAAATATTAGTGATGCTTTTCATCCTGAGCTTCTTTTAGCAGAACGAAGAGGAAACATAGTTACAAGACAAAAATATAAAGAAAACACTCCTCTAAGTGGAGTAGAAATGAACTAGAATCACAGAATGGTTTCGGTTGGAAGGGACCTCTAAAGACCATCTAGTCCAACCCCCTGCCATGGGCAGGGACATCTTCAGCTAGGCCAGGTCACTCAGAGCCCCGTCCAACCTGGCCTTGAACACCTCCAGGGATGGGGCAGCCACCACCTCTCTGGGCAAGCTGGGCCAGTGTCTTACCACCCTCGGTGTAAAACATTTCTTCCTTCGATCTGGTCTGAATCTGCCCTCTTTTAGTTCAAAACCATCACCCCTTGTCCTGTCGCAACAGGCCCTGCTAAAAAGTTTGTCCCCATCTTTCCCTTTAAGTAGTGGAAGACCACAGTAAGGTCTGAACACCCCCAACTCTCCCAGCCTGGCCTCCCAGCAGAGGGGCTCCAGCCCTGCCATCATCTGGGTGGCCTCCTCTGGCCCCGCTCCAGCAGGTCCATGTCTCTGCTGTGCTGAGGCCCCAGCGCTGGAGGCAGCACTGCAGGGGGGTCTCCCCAGAGCGCAGCAGAGGGGCAGAATCCCCTCCCTGGCCCTGCTGCCCACGCTGCTGGGGATGCAGCCCAGGATGCGGGGGGCTTTCTGGGCTGCCAGTGCACATTGCTGGCTCACGGCCAGCTTTTCACCCACCAGTACGCCCTAGTCCTTCTGAGCAGAGCCGCTCTCCATCCCTCCATCCCCAGCCTGTATGGATACCAGGGGTTGCCCTGACCCAGGTGCAGGACCCTGCATTTGGCCTTGTTGGACCACATGAGGTTCACATGGGCCCACTTCTCCAGCCTGTCCAGGTCCCTCTGGATGGCATCCTGTCCCTCCGGCATGTCACTGCACCACTCAGCTTGGTGTCATCCACAAACTTGCTGAGGGTGCCCTCAATCCCACTGTCAATGTTATTGATGAAGATACTGAATGAATACAGGTCCCAATACAAACCCCTGAGGGACAACTCTTGTCACCAATCTGCATCTGGACATTGAGCCGTTGACTGCTACCCTCTGGATGCAACCATCCAACCAATTCCTCATCCACTGAACAGTCCACCCATCACATCCATCTCTCGCTGATTTAGAGAGAAGGATGTTGTGGGGGACCATGTCAAAGGACTTACAGAAGTCCAGATAGATGACATCTGTAGCTCTTCCCTTGTCCACTGCTGTAGTCACTCCATCATAGAAGGCCACGAGGTTGTTCAGGGAGGACTTGCCCTTGGTGAAGCCCTGCTGGCTGTCTCGAATCACCTCCCTGTCCTCCATCTGCCTTAGCATAGCTTCTAGGAGGATCTGTTCCATGATCTTCCCAGGCTCATCAGGGGGGTATGCTTTTTTTGACCTTCCTTTTCTGGCTGACATACCTGTAGAAGCCCTTCTTAGTATTCTTTGCATCCCTTGCCAAGTTCATCTCCATCCATGCCTTGGTCTTCCTGACCCCATCCCTACACACCCAAGCAGCTTCCCTATACTCTTCCTTGGACACCTGTCCCTGCTTCCGCTGCCTGTGTATTTCCTTCTTGCCTGTTGGTTTGACCAGCAGGTCTTGACTCAGCCATGCTGGTCTCTTGCCTTCCTTTCCTGATTTCTTACACCTGGGGATTGAGAGCTCTTGTGGTCTATGGAGAGTGTACTTAAATTCCTGCAAGCTTTCCTGGACCTGGACCTGCTTCGTACTCCATCTGCCAGAGCCAAGTGCGCTCCACAGTGTCCTGCCCCAGCGGTGTCCTAGTCCTGTGCTGCTCTCACCAGTCAGGCTGCTGGATTGCAAGGGTGCCCTTTGCATGAGGAAATCCTCCAAGAAGCTGTTCCATTCCCCAGGTCAGCTTCCCTACAACCCATTGATTAAAGGAACAGTCCCACTAGCAGCTTTTTAGATCCGGACCATGTCATCTGCTCCCTCCCTAGGCTCCTGTTTCTGTGAGCACTGGTGGTGCTCCCAAGTACAGCTCTTGTCTGCTGGCCCTGGTTTGTTGTTGCAGATTTTGGTTGCAGAATTTAATCTCACCCGTCAGGGATCAGGTGCACTGGAGCAGCCACCATGTGCAGGTGGGTGCTGGCTTTGTCCTGCGCGCTGTTCCCATTAGAGCCATTCAGTGGGTGTCCGAGGGATCGTGGGTGTCAAACCCATGCTGCGGATCTTGGCTGCCCGACAGCCCACAGGCAGAGTCCAACCTGCAGCTCCTTCTTACGCCCATTAATCAGGTTCTTGCACTGTGCAATGTGCAATGTGTTGTCTTGCTGGTTCTTGTTTTCTGCTACAGATCTTGTGCACTTATTAGTTAATTACTTTAAGCATATATTTGGATACGCACATTTCCAAGAATTAACAGAGTGTAATCACTAAAATCCTAGATTAGATAGTGATTAGATTAGATTTAGTGAACAAATTACTAGCTGCAGTTCATTCAGTGCATCTTGAAATGCTCTATTTAGACCTTTCTCAGTCTTCTGGATTCAAGGTAATGTGATAGATTTTTCAATTGAATTTGGCATATTAATAACTGAGACTAAAGGAAGATCTGAAGCCTTGTTTTCTGTGTCTTTTGCCTCTTTGAAAAGTTTGTCTCATTTAAACTGAGATATTGAAAAAAGACTGTTGATGAACTGTGTGTGGAAATGGAAGTAGATGCCTGGAGCAGGGACTGATGAGGATACTTTAGCAGTCTTGAGTTCTTACCACACTGCAAGGACCAAATATGTGCTCTCAAAATAATTAAAAATAATCATAAATAAGGAAGAGATTTTATAGAAATTATGGTAAAAAAGCAATAACTGAAAGTTGGTGGTAACAACAGAAGTTAAAGCAATGGTATTTGGCAGAGAAGATAAGCGATGGTGCTTAAAAGACCATAAGTTCACTAGACTCTCCTCTCTAGCTTCCCTTTGCCTTCGTATGGAGGTGGCCCTGGCTAAAGAGCTGGGGCATGAGATCTGGGCAACTGCACAGCTGGTTGTTTTGTCGTTGGTGGAGAGGAGAAAGGCTCTCCTGCCCCAGGACCTCACCCATGGTCACTTGCTGTTCATCTCCCTTGGTGTGCAGTGGGGTCTGAATCACCCCCATCCCATCCTGCTTCAGTGGAAGACTGGACTGTGCTTCTACTGTGGCCACCCAGCTCTTCTGAACCACAAAATCCCCAGCCGTGTCTCTGCTGACTCCACCGAGGTCTTCTGAGAACCTCCCCTGGCACCATGTCAGCAGCGCATCCATGTCTGTTATTTGTGACAAAAGGTGGCATTTTCCACCATTTCTTGGGCTGTGTCTGGCACTGCTCTCTCCTGGTGGCTGCACCTGGTGTGAGAAGGGTTATAGACCATTATCGATAACCTTCCACCAAACCCTGATCTTCGCAGCTATTGCTGAGCTATGGATATATCTCTACTGCTTTTTCTCAGGTTGCTGGTTGTCTGGACACTGTTACATTCCCATGTAATATGTACGTTGTTACAATGGTAATTACCTTCATGCTTAAAATACATCCCTTATTTTCTAGCTGTAAAGCATTGCACATATCTTCTGCTAAAGTTTGATATTAGGCAGTGAACGCATGAAGCCATTTTATTCATTGTACCATTGACTTTGCCATATATAACAACATTGTGTGTGTGAAATTTCTTAGACATTACTTCCTATTTTCTTCCAGATTGTTGTTAAAAATGATTGACAGTTTTGAGCTGAGGACAGGTACTTAGAAGACCCAGCTTTAACATTCTCATTTACTGGTGATTCCTCTTATTGGTGAACCCATCTTTAATCCTCTTAACAACAGTCTTCAGTAATCTTCATTTTTTTATTTGTGTCTTGTAGGACAAAACCCAGAGAGTTTTAGCAAAGCCACAGGACCTTGTCTGACCTCTACCTATCTACTTTAAAAATTTGGCTAATAGCAATGCTCTAAAATTAATATTTATAATATTTTTTAGTTGTATCTCAAACCATTTTTTTAATTCTCATTTAAATAGTTATTTCTGCTAAATCAAGAGATTTTAATTTATGTGCAAATTAGGTACTTTTCTAAAAAATACACAACTGTATTTCTAGCTGATGGCATCTTATTTTACATCGTGTCTACATTGCTCCATTTGTGGTATGGGGGATTTGGGTGGAAGAACCTAGGGATTTGTTTGAGAAAGAAGAAGGTGTACCTTTTTCTTTTTTTTTTTTTTTTGTAATATTGCACTCTGAAGAAAACAAATTTAATTATAGTCAAAACATTCAGAAAAATGTTCTGTCTTTTAAGGAGATTTTACTCATTTTATATCAAAGGACATTTTACTTCCTTCTTTGTGCTATCAAATCATCCCGTGGATCAGTGACCATAGTCCTTTTGCAGCTCAGATCTCCCTGACACGGTAAGGGTAGGACAGACCCCCCCACCCTGTGCTGTACTTGTAGTTTGCAAACCTGTCCAGGTAGCGTTTGGCCGAGAGGCAGATGCTGAGATCGGGTCCTTGAGGGAAGGGCGCAGCAGCTGCTGTCGGCAGAGGCTTTGACCATCCGGCATAGCAGCGCCTTTCTGCGTTTTGGAGCTGCACACACCGACAGAGGACAGCAGATACACATGGGGGCTCTGCTCCCACCCAAAAAACAAAAGTGAAGGGTGGCTGGGGTCTGGTGGGGATGCACTTGGTGAGGGAGGACTGTTGAAGGGGATTTCCGTAGTTCTTCTGTTGCCTGCTCAAATTCTATCCCTAAGTGGAGCAAGTCCTGCACACTGGGCAGTCCTGGGAGTCAGGACCGATCCTGGTGGGAGCGGGGACTGCACCGGCCATTGAGTTTGTGCAAGCTCTGCTGTGGGATGAGCCAGGCTCCTCGGAGGCGGGGGGGGGGGGGGGGGGGGGGGGGTGTTGCACAGATGCAGGGGCCTTCCTCACGTTTGGGATGAGTGTTTCACGTTTGGAGCTTGCTGGTGGTGACGTGAGGTGGTGAGGGCTGGCCGCAGGACAGCCTTGTGCAGAGGAGCTCCGGACAGCTCTGTGGATGCTGGTGGTGGTACTGGGGTGCATAGGTGTGCCTCTCTCCCGAAGCAGCAGCTCCTTCTCTGTGCCTTGCTGCAGGGAGAAACTGAACGAGATACTGATTTTCACCCCCTTCTTCTCCCCTTTGTATAAATGGTGTGTCCAGATGTGTGCTTTCCCGCAGTGTAGGAGCCAGCAACGGCATTTCTGCCATTCGTTAAACTGCCAGTGCTCTCCTCCCCTCTCTCCTCTGCGGGACTCTCATCTGCACCCAAAAGAAACGGATGGACAGCCTCTAGCCCGCTCAAGCCGTGCATGCACAGTGTTTGGGAAAACCATCGGTGTCTGAGCGGGGCTGGGAGTGGATGTGGGGTTTGGTGCAGCTCCCTTGAGGGGAGTGGGGAATACCCTGTGTTGCTGGAGCCCGGGCAGCAGACATGACTGAGCGAGAGGTTGGTGGAGCTGTGGTGCCCATTGATGGAGTGTGTCCCCCCACGGTTCTCACATGTCTCTCCCGGGGCTCTGCAGAGTGTCCCCTGACCGCGGCTGCTCAGCTGGAGCTCAGCGCCGAGATGATCAAGGCACTGCGCAACGGGGGAGCACACCTGGATTTCCGGACGCGGGAGGGAATGACAGCTCTTCACAAGGCCGTCCGGTGCCGCAACCATGCGGCGCTGCTGGTGAGTCGGGGGAGCTGCTGCGGGGGGCTCTCCCTCCCCTCTGCCCTGCACCCCAGCACCGGCTCCCCTCCCACCCCATTCAGGTTGCCAGCAGGGTTGTGTCCTCCCTGAGCCAAAGCATCTCTCACGTTGCTCTCGGGTGCACAGCCTATTACAAAAGCCTGAGCCGTGGGGGAAAGATGGGGTGAGCACTGCCTGCTGCCATGGCCGGAGCATCCCCGGACACTCTGTGGGGCAGGTTTTCCTACTGCGTGGCTGCCTGAAGCTGCAGAGCGAGGCAGGCGCTTCTCTTGCAGACGCTGCTGGACCTGGGTGCCTCCCCGGACTACAAGGACAGCCGGGGGCTGACGCCCCTGTACCACAGTGCCATGGTGGGGGGGGATCCCTACTGCTGCGAGCTCCTGCTGCACGATTACGCCCGGCTCGGCTGCGTGGATGAGAACGGCTGGCAGGAGATCCACCAGGTGGGACGGACAGTGGGATGGGATCTGGCTGAGGTGACTGCTGTCCTGCTGCCCATGGAGGGGCTCATCCCATCCCCTCAGGTGCCACAGGCAGTGGAGGCACTGCTCAGCAGGGGTGGCAGATACATGGGGCCAGGCACCTATGTGGAGGACTTGCACAGGGTGTGCCAGCTCTGGCTCCCATCCCAGGGCAATGCTCAGGCTGTTCTATTCTGGCCTTGGTCAGTGGTATCTGGGATCCTCCCCAGATTACGACTGCTCGTAGGATAGTGCTTTGGGATCTCAGTCCAACGCCTGAGGCATCCTGGTTCCAAACCACAGCTGTATCTGTCCCTGTTTTACACATTGACCAAGTGGATTTGGCATAGGGAAGACACGGGCTGGGGTTAGGGGACGTGAGCCAGCTTTGTGCTTCAAGACTGAGCAACTTTGGGAGAAGGGAGGATGCACTGGCTCTGCCTGGAGTCCCCGTGTCTTGGACCATCAGGAGGGCAGGTAGTCTTTGGCCTCCTGAAGCATCCGGCTCTCAGCCCCCTACAAGGTAGACGAGTACTGGCACAGCTAAGGATGAATGGACGAGAATGAAAAAACAAGAGATGTGTGTTTGTGATCTCGATTTACTGGATATGACTGTCCTCCTTCCTGCCTCCATCCTACCTTGCTTCAGCAGACCTTTGAGGACTGCTGGTCCCAGGATGGACCAAACACAGAAGAAAATACCACACCAGTTAACTAGGGATACAGCTCCGTTGCCCTCCTCTTTGCCTGCTTGTGCTTCAGGTCTTCTTTGCACCGGGTAATTATACTGAGACAGCAAACAGTCTGGAGGAGGCCCTGGTACCAGTATGATGCTGATCCCAAATTTGCAGTTGATGTAGAGGTAATTTGTCCAATGATTATTCAGTTGTGTATTGCTCTAAGGAGCAGCAGTGTGTGTGCATGCATGTTAATGGGACTTTTCAGGTTGCAGGTCCAGCCTGATTCAACTTTTCTAGCATGAATGAATCCAGCAGAGGATATTATGGGACTTATCATCTTCCTGCTGCTCCTTGATTTTCTATTTCTTTTTTTTGTTCTGGGTTTCGAGCAGGCATGTCGCTATGGCCATGTTCAGCACCTGGAGCATCTTCTCTTCTATGGAGCTGATATGACTGCACAGAATGCCTCAGGAAACACCGCTCTTCATATTTGTGCTCTCTATAACCAGGTACATCTGTGTAATTTGGGGCATGAGAACAAGAAAATGTAGATGGGGCACCAGCCTGCCTGAGACAGAGAGAGCACAACATTGGGCTCGGGCACCTTCTTGTTGCTATTACTGTTCCCAGACCCAGAAAGGTTCTTCTGAATTGTATGTACAGTCTGTCTTGGGATGAGGCCGTTCCTGTTTGTAGCATCAGCCTGATTTTTGGATTTCTCGAGATGCAGGTGGCCAGAGAAGAGTCCATGGTTTAATCTGTTCCCATTCCCAAGATGTTTTTGCTGATTTACTGCCTAACATGTTCTGTAATTTTTCTTCTGGTTCCTATTCCTACTTCACAGCAAGCCCCCATGACTGGCTGGGAGGGAGCAGTTTGCCTGGGTGGAGAGTGCTAATTTGGCCCAGGTGCTCACATTTAATTTGAGGTGGGCACATGCCTCAGGCAGGGTTTGTTGGGCATATCCTGTGGCTTTCACCCTGCTCTGGGGAAGGTGTGTGGACTGGGGTCCCATCCTTCTCCCAAATGGCCCTAAATTCTTACTATTAATCTCTGAATTTTGAAGAAGGCTGTTCAGGCAACATAGGGCGCTATTTCTGTTTTATTTTCTGTGGGCTCACTAACCTCAACTCAGGAGAAATTGAGGGTGGTGGAAGAGCCCTCTCTGGTCTTGCACACCCACTGTTCTCTTTCTGAGATATGGAGGTCAGTATCTAAGGATTTCTGCTGTAGGTTTGTTCCTTCCTAGAGAGTTTTATATGTTGTATTATGTGATTTTTTTTATTATAAAGGGAATTTTCAGTTTCTGAGGTGTCCATGCTTTAAAAATTGAACCCTGTTATGTTTTGCCATAGACAGTGGTACATGGAGGCTGATTTGTGGCTTGTTAAGTGGAAGGTGCCTTCTGCACATCAAGGATTTCTGTACCCAGGTGTCTGCCCACTGGGGTGGGGGGGTAGGGCAGCATTAAAGAGTACAGGGTCTCATAAACATGTTGAAATAACATTATTTAGAAGCATGGAGTGTTCAAAACAAAAACAATAAAAGGCTTTAGAAAATAACAACACCTGGGAATGTGTGTTGGCCTCTGTGCCCGCAGCTGTGCTCTTGGGCTGGTACCAGTGCCCCAGAGCTGCACATGAGTGGGTGGACTTGGTCAGCTTGGGGTTGAGGGTGACCAGTTGGTAGGGTTTGAGCGTCCTTCCTTGCTCTTGCCAAAGGAGGCTTTCTGAGAGCAATGAAACCACGTGGTTTGTTTCTTCGTTGTCACCAGTCTGCGGTGCTAATTGGTCTCTTCCCCTTTCTCCCTTGCTTGCTTTCACAGGAGAGCTGTGCTCGGGTTCTCCTCTTCCGCGGTGCAAGCAAAGACATTCGCAACTACAACAGCCAGACAGCGTTCCAGGTGAGGCAGCGAGCTCTGGGCCCTGTTCCTCCCACAGAGCTCCTCATGGCCCCTGACAAGGGCAGCCTCTGCAACGCATCTTGGGCACACGTGGGGTAAAGCTCACTGGAACAAAACCATTGATTCAGGATGTCTATTCTGACACCTGCTTAATTGCTGGAGCAGGAGGGAAGAAAGAAAATGCATGGTATATGTGGAAAGGGCTGTGAAGGTGGTGTCTTTTGGTGGGAGACTGAAAGTCCGGTCATGTGTGATAGAGGTGGAAAGGAGAAGTTATTGCCGTCTGTAGAAACGCTGCAGTAAATGTTAGAGAAGGAACAGAGCCCTTAGAAATGTGATGCCACAGAAATGAATGCACCTAAACTTAGTGTTAATAAATTTAAATTGGAAGTAGAAGACCTCTAGCCAGAAGAGAAGTGAAACTCTGGAATAGCTTTCCAGTAAGTATGCTGGGTAACACAGGTGGAAAAAGGAAACTTGGTCATTTTGCAGTGTGACTCCTTCCATAAGTTTGCAAATCATGCGAAGTGACTGCCTGCAGGCTGTAGTTTGTGATGCAGGAGGTCTCTTCCCATCCAAGGTCTGCTTTGCCCTTCTTTTTTAAAGTTTTTGAACTTGTAATAGCCATTCTGTCTGTGCTCTTATTGGAGCACAGTCATTTGCCTGAGGACCTTTCAGAAATGTTGTGACTCAATGTCCAGCTAATACTAATCTTCAGGTGTCCCTTGAGAGCAGAGAGTGTCTGCAGTGTCTTACTCATATACCAGCTTGGGTGGCTGCAGATGAGCTCACTAATTATTAGCCCTTTAGAAATGCTTTTTCTCACTTCTCAATGTTGTTTATAGCAGCTTTAGACTACAGAGTCTCGTGTGACTATGATGATGTCATACAGTCCCTGCAAACATCACACGTGGCCCCTGTGAGAGAGAAGCCTTATTACAGACGCAATCACTCTTGTTGTATGTGTGAGTCTGCTGTTGGAGTGGCAGCATGTCCTGGGGGAGGCAGGCAGGGGATTGCTGGGCAGATGCTCTGCACGTGCTGGAAATCTGCCACGCTGGGTCGTTCTGCTGGAGCGTTGCCTCCCACGCAGAAGTAATGGGTATGCCTAGTGAGCCTTGTGTGTCCCAAGGGACCAACTTCACTGAAAAGGCACCAAATCCCTGTGAAGTATGTGTGCACCAGGAGTATACCAGGGAGCCGGAGCGCCCTCTGACCTGACCGCTTGCTGGCAGCCACGATGAACTGCCTGTGGTCTCCCCGAACCCCCTGCTGCAAGCCGCTGCAACGGTGCTCTGTTCTGCATGAGGATATTTCATTCAAATTTTAAGCATGTTTTAATTCAAATTAAGCATACTGTCTGAAAAAGAGTACACAGAACTCATGTGTGTACTTACCATGATTGTATATAGGAATCAGGCAGCTGTGCAGAGACAATCGGTTATAAATCACTTGTGTGTATGGTGTGAGGAACTAAAAACACTTATGTAGTTTCAGGAAATGAATACATAGCTTATAGTCTTGATTAAAAGTAATTTCCTTATTAAGACTGAGACAATGTTCCTTTCAAGCCGTGCTTCATGTTGGCTTGGATGCTGAGGGGGGAAAAAAGGGCCTTGAAGGTCAAACTGAGCATCCTTGTAGGCAGTCTGGTATTTTGTCACGTGCAGGAACTTGAGATTTATGCCATGCACTTAACTTGCCTATTAAGTGACGGTTGTCTGGTCATAGCTGGTGGAGCTCTGTGACTGGGAGTGTCATTTGTGTGATGAAGTGCAGGTGCCTGTCTACAGAGAAGGGGAGGCTTGTCCTCCCCTCCTCAATGGCACGGGGAGCATGGGGGGACTGGCTCCGGTGGGGTGCTCATGAGCACGAGTGCCAGCACAGCTTTGCTCTGAGTGACTGGTGTGACCTTGCTAACCACAGCAAATGCTGAAGGATGCCTGAGCTCAGCCCCTGGTGGGCAGCCCTGTTCCCTGTGAGTCCACCTGAGCTCAGACCTTCATCTGTCTTCTCTGTGTTATCTCCTGCCTCTGGAGCTGGGTCGTGAAAGGGCTTGATGTGGCAAGGTCTGTCTTGCTCAGAGACTGCTGCTCTCTGTGGAGTTTTGCTGTGGGGGTTGAGGATAGTCCCATCTGACTGCTCTCTGATTTAATGTAAAAGTATTTATTTCCAGGGAAGGACTTCTTGCAGGAAATTGCTGTCTCCTTTTTGAGCTGAGCTTTTGGAATCAAGAGGTGGAGAAAGGGCAGTCTTTTTGCTTTGGGCATTTGCAGGGTGGTGTAGCAGGTGGTGGAGGGAGGCAAATGGCTCCTGCTTTGATTTTGCTCATGTCCTGCAGAGCCCTAGTGGGTCTTAATGAGGGAAAAACAGTGTTTGTCTTTCCTTTTTTGAAGTAGTGCGACTAATTGGAAGTTTCTGTTCCAGAGAATGAAAACTGTGGTTGGTAATCCAACCAGTTTGTTTATTGGCAAATCCAAACCAGAATTTGATATTAGTGTGATGTGCTCCCTTTGGTTCCCAGCTTTCAAAGAGAAACTCTCCGACTCCCTGCTTGGATTGCTTGTTCGAGACTTCAGCATGTCGTTATGTCAATGTCCACTGTGAAGTCTGGTGCTTTCTCGCATATCGCCTTTGCCTGGCTGTGGTAATGGAATGCTGCCTTCCTACGATTGAGTTTCAGCATGATAGAGGACAGCTGGGCCTATACGAGGGCGCGGGCACTACCCCAGCAGTTCTGTGGCTGCTGGGAACTCATGTAAATACCTCTGCTGCTGCATGGTTATTTAGTCAGTTTACTGCACGTACCTCCTGTTAATTTAATTGCTACTGTTAATGAGATAGGTTGGTGTCAGTGGCCTGAGATGACTTGAGATAGCAGTGAGTAATTTAGAGGGTTTAGAAGTTGTAATCTGCATGGTTATCTTCCCTGAAGCAAATCAGCATTCTTGTTGCCTGGGGTGGCATGCCACCTCCTGCTGTGTTGAGTTCCTCCTGCTGCAAAGGGCCCTGGCCCCCACTTGTGGAGTGCAGTGCATGGCCTGTGTGGTGGGGCAGGAGTGCTGGGATCAGTCCACCTCTTTGTGGCTGGTAGCAGGCTTCAGGGACGATTGCAAGAGCAGGGTGGGTTTAGGGCGAGAGTTTTCTCAGAGTATCTTCCCAGCTTCTGGCAATCTGCATCTCTGGGCGAGAGTTTTCCCAGAGTATTTTCCCAGCTTCTGGCAACCTGCATCTCTGTTTTCCTGAGCCAAGTTTGTACCTACATGTCTTTAGTTGCTCTTAGCTGGCTTTTCATCCGTAAGTTGTCTAGGAGAGTCCCCTGTGCAGATGCCGTCCTTCCCAAAGCTCCTCCACCTCATCCAAATATGTTCTTCTCACAGAAGGATGGAGACATCATTTTTCAGGTAGGATATTACATACGCAAAATACACTGGATGAAAAGAAACTTGGAAACTTGGAAGTTGTTTTGGTTTTGTTCCCCCCCCCTCCCCCCCCTTCCAGCTGCTTTAGCAGTATCATTGATCAGAAACAAAGTGCTGTCAAAGCACTAGTTGTCTCTCAAACCTCCCATGTGCCCTGAGGTGCTCACTGACTGGGCTTGGGGTGTTGGTCACTGGAGCCTGCTGTGGGTTGGGAGCCTGCGATGGGAAGGACAGGCACTCAAGCCGGGACACTGAAAACCGGCAGTTGCTGCTGTTGATGTGGTGAACCCACCATCCTCTTTAGACAACAGGAAGGTACCCAGTGGAGAACTGGAACATGTGGACAGGCGCGTGCGTAGGCAGTTGTGCAAACACTGTGGATGGTGGCTGAGTCAGTGGTATCCTCCTTCCCATCAGTGATGCGTGCTGGATCCCAGGGAGCTGAAATCCTGTGTTCACAAGTTTAAGTTCAGGATGGCAATGTTAGGTGATGTTTTGTCTCTCAGGAGGGTGAAGACTTGTCTATAAGTCCTCTTCTTTAAGAGGTGCTTTTTTATATTGTGATAAGCTTGCCCACTCTCATTACTTCAGTCTTTTTCTTGCATGGGACTATTGATCGCTCAACATCCTCCAGGTGAGCTTGTCTACAGTTTCTTGTGGTTTTTATGAAAGTATTAAGTGCTAGCTGCTGTTCAGCTGCCATATTTTGGGTTTCTCTTTTCCCTTTCCTTAACGTCATGTTGACAGAGTGATTGCAAAAGAGAAGACCTTTCAAATTCTGTGAATGACCATGTCCCTCTCTGAGCATGCAAATCACACAGTTTGACTTGGAAATGAAATCATTTACCTTTGCAAGCTGAACTTCATCAGAATGATGATCCACAACTGGTGTTGCAGACAGACTGTGTGAAACAGCCTTCCTGTGTCACACTGGGGTTCGATATCCAGCTGATGAGAAATGGTTTGATGGGGTCTTCCTTAACAAGTGTGCGAGAGGGAAGGAGATACCCTCTACTCTTGCAAAAATCACTGTCCCCATGGCTCTAATCCAGATTGCTATCTACCAAGACCTCCAGGGCCTTTTCTGCTGAACTGCTCCCCAGTTTCTGTCATTGCCAAAGCTGCTTCTTTCCCAGACACAGGACTTTGCATTTGTCCTTTTTCAATTTCATGGGGGTCCTGCTGGCCTATTCCTCCAGCCTGTCCAGATCCCTCTGGATGGCAGCCCTTCCCTTGTGGATATTGACCATTCCCCCCAGTTTGGTGTTACCTGCAAACGTGACCTCTGCGGTGCTCCATCTCTCACTGGCCATTGGTTAGAGAATGACCCATTAACAACCACTCTGAGCTGAACCATCTAACCAGTTTTTTCCCATCTAGCTGTCCACCCATCCATACTGTAATGGCCTAATTTCTATACAGATAAAGATGAGACATGGAAGGCTCCATCTGCCTCACTTCCCTGTGTCCTCAAGAGATAACTGCTGGTTTTCCCACCTCCATATCAAAGAGGTTGGGCTATCTGTGCCACTCCTGTCTCTCAGCAGTCTGACTTGTGTGGGGCTGGAGACTTGCTACCACTGCAGGAACCCTACTCTCCTCCACATAGAGATTTCCCTGTAAGCAGCAGGGGAATCCTCAGCTGCTGCTCTTGAGTAGCTGTACCAAACTGTTTGGTTCTGTTCCCTGTGCCTGTGCATCTGTTTCCCCATCAGTCCCAGCTTCTCCATGTGATTGGTGTGAGCTGGGGGTAAGACCCTGCTTTAGCTGGGTTAAGTCCTTTGGTTTCTTATCACCTGGCTACTCTGCCAGAGCATCAGGTCTTGTTTTCCTTTTCCTCCCTGGTTTTCAGGTGTCTTAAGGACTCACTTAAGTGTTTTTCTTTTTTTTTTTTTTTTTTTTTTTTTAGGGGCCCATTTCTTTTGGGGGTAACACCCGGGTG